>JBBJLR010000160.1:2078178-2091648 GCA_037577145.1 Brachypetersius gabonensis
AAACAAACAAGCATGGCCAGCACTGGAGGAACAGTGGAGAGGCAGACGTTTGAAGAAGCACCGGCTTTGTACAAATCTACAGGATGGATTTTTTTTCGGGTTCACTGTAGAATACATCAGCCAGGGAGCCAACACAGTTAATTGAAACATCCCTGTTTGTAAACATTGCCTAACACGTGTCCCATACGCTAATGGAAACATCAGCTATGTGGCTAAGCATCTCAAGCGTAGTCATGCTAACGGTTTCTGAATGGAAGGCAGACTAAAAGGTAACTCTCTCTATTAATGTAGATCCTGATCCTTTCATGTGGTGGAGGGCAAATGAGAGCAAGTTCCTCCATATTGCAAAAGTTACACAACGTCAGCTCTGTGTCCAGGAACTTCTGTTGTGAGAGAATTTTCTCCACTGCAGGACAGATTGTAAGTCCAAGCCGCTCTTGCCTTGCAGCTGACAGTGTTGACTGGCTTATCTTCTTACAGAAAAATCTTATAATAGCGGAGAAATAGAGGAATAGAGGAATTCATGCCCATAATGGCAATAATTGCCTTTACAGTAATAATGAACTTTACAGCTGAAGTATGTTTACTCTGACTACTGTGTTGTGTTTAGAGCACTTTAAGAGGCACTTTTAGCATTTAAAATAAATAAATAAATAAATAATATATATATATATATATATATATATATAGATTTTGTAAGTTTGAATTTTATACATGTACACTTATTTTATTCACGCATTAGAGGCAGTTTATTATTTGTTTTGTGGTGTTATTATTTGTAGCGTTATATTATTGAGCACAGTGTTGCTGGAATTTGTTGAAAATAAAGATATAATTTTGGGATGCACAAAACACGTACCGAAACCAAACTGAAACCGTGGCCCAAACACTGAGGTACGTACCATACTTTGGGGTACCTGTACCGTTGCACCCCTAGTGGGGAGCAGTGGAGCAGTGTGTGTGTGGGGAGCAGTGTGTGTGTGGGGAGCAGTGTGTGTGTGGGGAGCAGTGTGCTTGCAGTTCTGGGATTCAAACCCACAACCTGATAGCAGGGGCAACTCCCTAACCACTACTCCACCAGCCGCCCACATTAATAATAATATCATCACCACCATCTCCACCATCTCCATTTACGGCATTTAGCTGATGCTTTTATCCAAAGCGACTTTCATTCTCTAACTACAGGGGACAGTCTCCCTGGAGCAACTTAGGGTTAAGGGTCTTGCTCAGGAACCCAATGGTGGTGCTGAAGGTAGGATTCGAACCCATGACCTCTTGGTCCAGAGGCAAGTATCCTACCCACTGAGCTATCTCCACCCCATCACCACCACCACCACCACCAACAACAGCTTGAGAAGACGGAGTGTGATTGTAAAATAAAATAATAGAAAACACACTACTGAAACACCTGACCATGAGAACTAATAGATTACATTTGAAATCAATTTTGTATGATGTATGAACTGATTTTTGTGTTTTTAAGGCTTGAAAAATAAACAGCATATTTTGACTGTGGCTCTAATCTAGGCAGACCTGAGTCCTGATGAACTTTTGAAGAAGTTCAACCCACAGTAGGGCTGGGTTTGATTATTGAGGCTCCCTTGTCATTCCTAAACTACTTTACTAAATTACTGATGTAACATTTTATAACTGAAAAAAAACTATAATTTCTTATTCCAGTTAACTTCACTTTCAGGTAGCTCAGCTATTGAAGCTTGTATGGAGACACCTCCAAAACTGAATGGGTTTGGGGAGGCGGGTGGTTCACTGCAGTGAAATTCACCCTCTCAGATTTCTTTACAGTGGAACAGGGAGTCTACTTCAGAGTTAGAAGCTCCAACAGAGTAAAGTTGTTGGTGGATATCAGAGATTTTGAGAGTGAAAAAAGACATAAGAGAGTTGCAAAAGTCAGCAGAGTACATATGGGACGGGAATGAGTTGGGAGGTTTTGTAATTTTACTAAACAGAGAAAAGAGAGACTTGGAGTTACCTTTACTAGAACTGATTAGACCAGAGTAGTATGCGGATTTGGCTGAAACAATGTAGTCCTTATAAAATAAAACATGATTTTGATACATTTCTTTGTGTACAGTGAGTCCGGTTTTCTTGAACAGACGTTCTAGTTGGCGTCCTTTGGCTTTGAGCTGACGCAAATTGGGAGTAAACCATGGTGCCGTGCGGAAAAATGAGACAGATCTGTGTTTAAGTGGAGCAAATGTATTGAGAAGGTTATGGAGGTTGACATTATAATGAGTGACAAGTTTATCGGGGGTTGAGGAGCTGTGAATGAATGGAAGGTCATGTATGGCAGATGAGAAAATGTCAGGGTTAATATCACTGATATTCCTAAATGTAATGTCACGAGGAGTACAGGTTTTGGAGGCTGTTACATTTATATTAAAGGTAATAAACTTTCACTCAACTTTCACAGCATTCACTCAACCGGAACTCAAGGAAAACATAAGAGATATAAATAAAGATATAAATAAAGCCATTCCATTAACGAACCAAACCCACCAAAAAGGCTCCATGTGTCGGAGTGTTTATATGGAATGATGATGATACAATAGTGGCAAATCTGGAAAGAAAAGATCTTTGAAAGCCCTGCATATTATGCTCCACAATTAACTCTTCAGTCGTCTGGTTATTATTGCTATTAAATAAAGAAATCTGTGAAATTCCCATTTAAGCAAACAAAGCACAGGAGATAAATAAGATTCCAGTAGAGTTGTAAATATTTGTCCCAGACTGACGGCACGGTTTTCAACACGGCCCAGAATTCCATTTTGAGGCACACACCTATTCATGATCTTATTGCTTATCTGTTTCCTGTAAAAGCAGCCATGGTAATTCAGCTTGTGCAATTTGGCTTAGCTTGCACGGCTGAACATTTTGATTCAAAGCTAAGGGGGGAAAATAAATAAAACCTGCAGCAGGAGGTCATGCAGCATGACATTTATTTCCACGCCTTTACAACCTCAGAATAATAACAGGATAGGCCTATTTTTCAGGCATGTTTGCCAGCTCTCAAACCGTATTACTCAACTTTTAATGACTATTTCTCAGTTTAAACAAAGAAAAAACAGCAACTCACCACAATGGGTAATCCGATATCTGGCCATAGGAGGTCATCTGAGGGCGGCTTGGGGGAATTCCAGACCACCACCACCTTATTGAGATACGGAAGGCCGTTCAGTCTCTCCAGCGAGTTCATAAGCACCTCCTCTCGCTCGTAAGTGAGCATGACCACCGTGAACTGTTCCCGCGGGACGTTTCCACCGAGCGCAGCCTGGAACTCCTTTCCAGAGCCGCCAGAGCCTCCACCAATGGGGCGGAAGCCAGTTCCCGAGCCTAGGAACTTTGCCTCGGAAGGAAGAACGGGGTCCAGAGGAGTGTGCGGGAAGAGATGGAAGGGTCCAGGAGCACGGTTCCAGGTTCGGTAGACGTCAGACACCGTGTATGTGAAGTTCCGCAAAAATCTGGGCGAAGCATAAGGGGGCTCTGTCTCAACTGGACCAAGGTCCAGGTCACCGTTGTCTGCCAAATTGGCATCTGTTCCTGCCATCTTTCCAGCTTTGTGTGGAATCTCCTGGGCAGGTTCCTCCTTAATAGGTGCTGCTGGTATCTGAATGCTAGTTCGGATGCTAGCCAAAATGGTGTTGAAGATACTTTCAGAAGTGGAAAAGTACGTCTCCCAAAGGAATCGACCCTGCCGTCGCATGGCCAGAAGATCGTTGTCTGAGAGGCTCCTCAAAAGAAAGTGCAACTCTGTTATTCGTGGCTTGGGTACCATGATAGCTGCCTCGCTCCAACGTATGAGGTGGTGATAAGGCAACTTTGAGTGGTCACCAAGCACCACAGGGATCGCCCCGACCTCTAGGGCCTCAAACAGGCGCATGTTACACCCTGCAGATGCCACAAGTTGTCCATCGCCTGGAGAAATCACCAAGGCAAACGTTGACGCTTTCAGTACCTCCAAGCGATCTTCTCGCTCCCCACAAAGGGCCCATTCAGTTGGCAGGCTGGGTTTTGGCCGGTTCTTGCAGGTGAACTCAACAAGCACTTGGTCCAGGTGACTATCCTGCACGGCTTTGAGGGTGCCAATGATGCGATCGTCGTAATCAGCTGGTGGGTCCCCCTCCATTTCTTCCTCGAAAGACTGCGGAGGTGCTTCCAACAGACTGCTCCGCAGAGACTCCACTTTTTCTCCCTGGAAGGTGAACAGGTACTTCCTCTTCACTGGGACTTGAGGAGGCACCTCCAGAAAGTTAGGCTCAGAGAGAGCATGGACCAGGGGAGACACCACCAGGTCGAAACCTTCTCTATACTGCCTCTCCAGGAAAGTAGACTGTGCTATGGCTGCTCGGCCTGTGCTTACGTTGTACAAGAAGTTCTGAGTCAATGACATTCTGGACAAGTGGACCAGCAGGTGATTGTGGCCGTCCGACCTCCAGTACGGCAATGCCTTCAGCTGCTTTTCCAGGTCCAAAGGAGAAAGAGCGGGAGAGGCAGGGGAATCTTGCAGCTCTCCAACAAGAACCACATAAAGACATGCAATGCTGGGATTATCTGTAACATACACACTGCTCTTCACAGATGATGCAAAAGCTTGTTTGACCAATGGGTCAATGTTCTCACCCCAAGGATAGGACCCTGTATCGTACACATAAACTGGGAACCCAGATGTAAGTGGACACCTGGCATAATCGAAACAAGTATGCAAGCGACAGGAGTGCGCGGACCTTGGAGGAGGAAGCCCCGGGTCATCTTTGTCTGGTAACAGTCTGACTGGCAAAGATAATTTTGGCTGGTTCTGCGCCATGAGTTCCTTATAAGAATGTTCTGTCTGGCTGATAACATTCTTGAGCTGCAGCAAGTCCTGTTTGGCACTGTCAATGCTACGTTTACAGGCTTCGATGCGCAGGTTGAGGCGGGCTATCTCGGTGTTGAGCTCCTGCCGCTTGGCTTCCAGCTGGAGTAGCTCTTCGCTCACCGATTCCCGTATCCGACACAAGTCTTGCACATGTTTGGCCTCGCACAGTTCGCCACCGGGCCTTGGGCCGAAGATGCGCTTGTCTGGCCCACCTGCCTCATCAATCGTTGTGAGGTAGTAGTGGGCAATGAGCGGGAAGAAGACCAGGATGAAGAAGAGCAAGAAACTCAGCCAGGTCAGTCGAACACGCCGAAGCACCCACGACTGGCTGCCGTTCCCCACAACGCCGCTTCGCTGCATTGTCCAAATGTCACTCTCCACCACACCAGACGGGTAAATTTAGTTCTTGTGGAGATTCAGCAGCCATAATGCAACCTCAGCTGCATCGTGCACACAGAGGTAAACAGAAAACACATCCTTTCTTGCTCATTACCACTGAAAAAAGGACAAGGTCAACTTCACTAAGGATTCAAATAAATGGAAACTTCATTTTCAAAAGCATGCGATCCAAACTTAGCGCTGTTCTGCTCTGCGTCACGTAGGAACACCCAAGAGCTATCCAAGGGTACGGAAGAGGTCCTGGACACTGGCGAGAACACAGTGCCCCCTGCTGGAATCCCCGATGAAGACATGGCCGGTCGGTATTTTCCAATGTGCTCGGATTGTCGGAATCATTCTTCTGTTCAGTCTGAGCCCATTACGAGGGTTATGGCGTGCCCTCTGGCAAGCAGCTATCTGGAGGACTATGGGCCATCTAGCATGCCTTCGGTCCAATCTCCAATCTAGAAAGAAAAAAAAAAAAGACAGAGAGAGAAAGATTCACAATATTATAACTTACACAAGCCATTACGAGTAACTGCATTTAACACTTGCTCTTACTTTGCATCATCCATCTCCTACATTTTCTTTCTTCTTATTTCTTAGGGTCCTGTCTACATTAGTTTCAAGGTCCTGGAACAAGCTCCTTTACACGCTTGCCTGATAAAAATGCTGAAATGTTATTTTTCTCGCCTCAGAAAGTTTTTTATTTTAATAACTTGGCTTTAAACTGAAGCATTTCAAAGAAGAAGGAGAGAAATCGCATAAAGAACATCCTCTCCCAGTGTGCCGAACAGATTTGAGTCATGCAAACACTAACAGAATCCAAAAGAGACCCAGAGGAGAATTATGAGCTTTGGTGGAGCAGATGCGCTCGTCTCTAATGGAGCAGCTTGTGACAGGGCGGCTGCACCTGCTCCCCTGCTGGACGGCCACGCCGCCTCTTGGAGCTCATTACTCACTCGGGCACGCGGGCACAGCACGGGCACAGTGCGGGCACAGCGAGGGTCCGGGCTCTCCGACAGCCCCTGAGGGCCACACATACGGCAACCACGAGTGACCGGCAGCATCATCAGTGATATCGTTCAGTGCAGAGCTGCACAATACAGACAAAATATCAGTATTATGATTTTACTCCTACATATTTGGATTCCAATTCCTGTCCTTATATTGGAGGTCGTATATTAGCGTATACAGCAATCTCCCGCTTTTCGCAGGGGTTACATTCCAAGAGCACCTGCATATATTGAAAAACCACATTGTGTTTTGGTAAAAAAAAAAAAAAATCTATTTTTATAGTGTAAACCCTAAATCTGCCCCCAAATCTGCTCCCAGAACACTTTAATTTAATTTTTAAACTCAGTTTAATGCATTACCCTTAAAGAAAATGAAAAGGTAAATAAACAATCAGAAAACATTATTGCTTAAAAAAAATGGTAGCATTAACAGCGTGCAAAGACACAAAAGAACAAGACAGCTCTCTGTACTGATGCTCATTTAAGTCAGGGACAAGGTAGGAAATATTGGTTTATTTGTATGTGTGTGTGTGTGTGTGTGAGAGAGAGAGAGAGAGAATGAGAGAGATGCAGCCCATGTATGGAAAATACACCACAAATAAAAGTATAAGTCTTTTTTTTAAATCACAGTTTCTGTGATGTCACAAAATCAACAAATGTTTAAATATATCTCCTCATTACGGATGCGGCAGTTTAGCCCCACCCATTTATGCAAAAAATGTAACCAGACTTTTGTTGGATTATATGACCACCTCAGTTCATCAGAACACCCAGTAACTCACCTGGAGCTGTGATTGGTCGCCCTGTCAGAAACACTGTGATTGGTTTAGAGGCTCATTTGCATATTGCAGCCTAAACACATATATATACATACACACACATGGTTAATGCTTAATCAGTCTCCTCAAAGGTCCTTCAAAACATTGATGTCCTGGCCGTTCAGTTAGTTAAGCCTCTGGTTGCGATTCTGTCTCTCATTATTGGAGTTGGAGTTAATTCATGTCCTGAACTGTAATTATAATTTCAATTTTGAAACGGTTCCAGCCGTCATTCAGCTCTGAACTGATCCAACAGGAGAGAAAAGCACCAAGCAGAACTAAACTCACCTTATCAACGGTGGACTAGACCATGTTTACACGTAGTGAAAAGCTTTACAAAGGAAAATAACAGCACGATGCATTCAAATTCAAAGGATTCCGCACTCCAGAGAGTCTCGACAACAAAACGTGATGACCTAGATAAAGATGGAGTCTTATCTAGAACCGAGCAAACACCAGAAGACATTGGGAGACGTAGCTCCGGATGCAAACTGACACTTGGTCGTTACAGGGCATGTATTCACAACCTGCATCTGAAATGAAAACATGTCATTATGGATGGATGTGGTGATTAGACACACGGCCCAAAAACACCAGAAAACAACGTCACTTTCACAAACAAGATCTTACACGCTTTAATGTTTCGTTTTATTTATTTTAATACCAGCTGTGATTCACACGCTGTGAAAGTGCAGATAAGTCCAATGAAAACAACCCAAAATACTTCAGAATAATAATGAAAAAAACATGAACGAACTCCCATTAGTTCTAGCCTTTCCTGACTAAAGATACAAAGTTCTGCTTCAGGGACTGGACTGGAAATGGGAGGCTCTGAAAGTCCTTCAGGAAGCCTGGAGAACAGTTCCTCAAGAACACAGTAACATACAAGAATGTGTGAAACTCTGGGAGAAAACTATGAAGAAATGAGGGGGGGGTCAACACTTTCTCACAGTACATGGAGCTAGAGCTACACCATATATCGCCTGTTACTCATTATTGCAATATTGGTCTCTGCAATATGCAAATGAGCCTCTAACCAATCACAGTGTTTCTGACAGGGCAACCAATCACAGCTCCAGGTGAGTTACTGGGTGTTCTGATGAATTGAGGTCTTCATGAAATCCAACAAAAGTCTCATTTGAACCATCAAAGGTGTTGGTGCATGAGTGCATTAAAGGCCAGGGCTAAACTACTGTAGCCAGAATAAGCAGATATATTTAAATGTGTTGGTTCTGTGACATCACAAATTCTATGACTTAAACGGGCTGTTTTTGTAATTTCTACTGTTACAGACTAAGTTTTTTTAATTCCAGAAAAGTGATTATATGGGCCCTTTAATCTAGTGAAAGAAATCACATTATGTAGCGGTATTTTGTCCGTGGCTCTACTGACGACAGTTATTTCTACCTGAACGTCCAGTCATCGTTCGTCCAGAGTGAAAAACGCCTCCTGATTTCTGACTCAGGTCAAGTTTAAACATGTGGTGACTCGAACGGGCTCTCTAATAGTGCAGCACTACCCGTCGGTAGCACCTCCTCTGATCTGCTGCTCTCCAGGTCCTGATATGAACTACAGAACATGTTTAAAAATATGAATAAAAGGATCAGGCCAAACTGAACACCCTAACGGACCGCCAGAACGCAGCCTAGCCCGGCCCGGTTCAGGAATGAGAGACCTCAGAAAGACGCTGCTGTGGCTCCGTGCCAGAAGGGAACACCCTTCATCAGGGCAGCACCAAACCACAGCATTACTGCTCCACAACTCAGACGTCTTCCAGTGTTTTAAAGGGCCCATTCCAGTATATGACTGTGACACAGGGCAGACAATCAGGAAAGAGGTCACATTAAATTATCAATCTTAATATCATGGAATATATATATATATATATATATACACACATACATACATATATATATGTGTCCCAGTGCACAAAAAAACTGGAGGAGTTCAGTGTGGAAGAACTTGACTGGCCACACAGAGCCCTGGCCTCAACCCCATCCAGCACCTTTGGGATGAACTGGAACGGAGATTGTGATCCAGACAAGATCAAAGAACTCTTTATACATATCAGAATTCTAGTCCCTGCAGGTTAGGGGAACTCTTATTAATGTTGAAAAATCTCATGAAGTGAAATTTTCATGTCATGAGACCTGATGATCTGGAACGGAGATTGTGTCCAACATCAGTGTCTGACCTCATAAATGGTTTACAGAATGAATGAACACAAATTCCCATGGAAACTCCAGAATCTGGTGGAAAGTCTTCCAAGAAGAGTGAAAGCTGTTAAAGGAGGACAAACTCTATGGGTTTGAATATAGTGCCATTAAAGTCCCTGTTGGTGTAATGGGCAGGCGTCCCAATACTTTTGTTCACAATGTGTATATACGTATTTGTTGGATTTCATAAAGACCTCGAATCATCAGAACACCCAGTAACTCACCTGGAGCTGTGATTGATCGTCCTATCAGAAACACAGTGATTGTATTAATATGACAGAACATTGCAATATGCAAATGAGCTTCTATCCAGAGACCGATATCACAATAATGATTAACTGACAATATATCGTGTAGCTCTGATGGTTCTGGAGATCCGCCGTCCCGTGACGTCTGTAGGACCTGCTCTGGTTTATGAAGTTCTTCAGGAGACCATGAAGTTTTAAGTTGGGGGGGAGGGGTGGGGGGTAGTTTATTAGATGCAGGTTGGAACAGGCAGACTGGTGATCACCTTTCAAGGACTGTGCAAAAGTCTTGAGCCCCCACCATTTCTTCATATTTTTCCTCCAGAAATCCAGACTTTCTTGAGGAACTGGAACAGCCAAGAAATGCTTGGTGTCTTGTAGACTTTTGCACTGAAGCTGTGAGGCTCATGTAGGGATCAAGTAATGGAAGCTCATGCCCCACCAATTATCACAGTGCTAACTGCAGGTCTGAAGCTGCTCAGGCCGGTTTCTGTGGTCGCGGACAGTCTGACACTCTGCTGCCTAAAAGCTCAGCTAAAAACAGCCGCAGCTGCACCTGGAGGCGGGACCTGGTCTGGACTTCTGTCTGAACAAGGCTGTTTTCACATCATGATCCTAATTGACCGGTACAATAATCACTTGTTTGCCAAATCAGCCTCGGAGCTCCAGAGAGAAACTAAAGACGCAAATCCCACAACAAACAAGTCAGACTGTGTTTGGGTTAAGGAAATGAAAGGGGGGGGGAGGGGGTTTGGGGCGCGTGACTCGTTCCTTTGAACTTGATAAACAGACAGACAGGCATTAAGCAGTACACCCTATTAAACAAGGGCTGACTGATATATCCTTATTGTGATACCCGTCTCTGTAATACTGATATCACAGAAGAGGCAAATGAGCCATTAACCCAATGATTCACAACCTTTTCAGCATTAAGGCCCTCCTGTCCATCACAGCATGTTGCTCACTGTTTGCTTTCACCATATTTTGGTGGCCATCTGAGAATTTACAGTACCAACTTAAAAACGTCACTATTTCGACACACAGTTAAAAAACAACACTGAAACCCACAGCCACAGGTCTCGTCAACGTATGTTCAAAAGAATAAAAAAATTAGTGTTTTTTATGGCTTTTAGTACCATTTAGTGCAAGCAGAGAAGCCATTTTGTTTGGAGAAAGCCTTATTTTTAACCACAGAATTATAAATCAATAACCGCTTCAACACCACCTCTCTCTCTCTCCCATTCACTCTGTACAAAAGGCTCTAATCAACCGACTCGCACTGCCGGCCCCGCACCTTGCACTGCCCGCCCCGCCCTTGGCACTTCGCACAGGTGGCCCCAACCCTCGGTTTACCATTCGGTTCAGACAATAAGAACTTAACAAAACAATAAAACATAAAACACAATAAAAGCACTCGCTTTATTTCATCGTTAAACAACATTTTTCCCACTGAGTGCAGCGGAGCACCTCTGTCTGTATCGCTCGACTGATCTGGGAGCAGTTTTCGAGCGAAAGAGCTCATTCGAAACATTACAACCTCTGATGTTCGTTCAATAGCAGAGGTTGTAATAAAACACCAATGACGTCTTAATAATACACCAATCACGGTGTGAAAAGGGATTTTGGGACCAATTGCGGACCAATGGCTTGTCTTCGTTTTATACTCGCGGCCCAATCAAAAGCCTTCGTGGCCCATCAGTGGTCCGCAGACCAGTGGTTGAGAAACCTGGCTCTAACCAATCACAGTGTTTGACAGGGTGACCAATCACAGCTCCAGGTGAGTTACTGGCTGTTCTGATGAATCGAAGTCTTCATGCAAACAAACAAAAGATAAATTAAAACAAGCAAAGTGTTTTAAAATGGCGCCGTATTCTAATTTCCTTCTGCTTCATTCTTCCATGAGGTTTGTGTGGGTTTGTGAAACAAAATAATTCTGTCTTTGACAACCATTTTTCCTCTGTTTATCTCTTAGATTTGAGCAGACGGCATTTGTGCCTTCTATTTGTAAAATATCTATTTTCTGATTGGCTGCTGTTTCGCAGTTCATTTAGCAGGAACTCTTCAAGAAATTCTATTGTGTTCTTCATTTTTGCTGCTCCTACTTTTGTTCTGTCCACTTTCTGCCATGACAAAGCAAATTTCCTAAAAAAGATTCTAAAAAAGGTTCATCTTATCTTCAGTATGAGTGGGCGGGGCCAAACTGCTTTCGCAAGAATGAGATTGTGTTGTTTTTGTGACATCACAAAAAACGATGTAACTGTTTTTGTAGTTTATTTTCCATATATGGTCTGTATGGATGTAGGATTAAACAAACCATTTAAGATAAGACAAACCTTTATTAGTCCCACAAGTGGAAAATTTGCTACAATATTTACAGATCAAGTCTTTTTAATTCCAGAAAATTGATATGGGCTCTTTAATATATTGACAAAAACCACAATACACAGCAACCCCTTGGTTTTACATGAATCAGCATTCGGATTCAGTCTAATGCAGATTTTTCTGAGAACTGAATTGTATTACCTTCACCAGTCCAGCGGTGGCAGTAATACACTGAAAAGTCAACCGCCATAAAAAGAAGAAGAAGCTGCTGCAGCATGTAGCATGACTGCTCCGTGTCTTATTTTAATGTTTTAAACCCCCCCCACAAATTTATTTAGTATTAGTAAGCTGTGCCCTGTCTAAACATGTGGGTAAGGAGAGTTATTTCAACCTTTCATTTGTGGACGAGTCTTTGCACGCTGCTAATGCTAACTGTTAATGCTAATGGTTTTTTAAACAATAAAGTCTTCTGATTCTGCTTTTTTATTTACCTTTACATTTCCTTAAAGGGCAATGCATTAAACTGAGATTAAAATGAAATTAAAAGTTCAGATTTGGGGGCAGATTTAGGGTTTACACACTAAAAATAAACGTTTTTAGGCAACTGTTTGCCAAAACACAACAACTGTGTTTTTTTTTTTATTTACTATACGTGGGTGCTCTTGGAATGTTACCCCGTGAAAAATGAGGGAGTACTGAACTGATATTCTGTCTGTATCATGCAGCTCTAATTTAAACCAATGACGTCTGTTTCGCAGAGCGGGCACACGAGATGGGGCGGGCAAAGACTTCCCACCACAGGAGGACGAGAAGCAGAAGGTCCAGGCGGTGACCTGGCAGCCATGTGAAGGGTGAGGAATAGAACACCACCTGGTGCAGGCGGCTCTCAGACAGACAGGGGACAAAAATGGAAACATAACCACAAGCAGCAACGTCTTCATGCCTTGATGCCAGCATGCAGTCTACCACAGCACCTTCCTACCATCAGAGAACCCCCAATCATACCAATACAAGTACAACATGTTCTTTTAAATTCTCATTTATCACTGATAAGAATCCATCACACTTCACCACACACGGCAACAATCAGAAATATCTAGAACAGTATTTCAGGGACGCTGAAGCTTCAAGTCCTTTTTATGCAGAATTTTTAAAAAGAGATACACAAACATTAAAGCTAACAGTGAGGTTTAATGGCTCAGAGTTACAGTAGAGCGTCAAACTCCCTCCATCCCTCCATGTGTACATATGTAACCCTAACACATATACTTTGTGTGTGAGAGAGAGACAATGCGTGTGGGAGAGAGAGAGACGGAGTGTGTGTGTGTGTTGGTACCCTCCAGCTCTGGCACCGTGTCCGTGTTCAGATTAGACTGGGAGCAAATTGACCATCAGCCAGAGTTCAGGGTTTAACCAGCTGTGTGAAAGGCTGGTTTTCCTGCACTGGATCTCAGGCGCCGGATACATATTTCATGCAGCGCTGCCAAATACCGACATCTCCCCAGGACTGGTAACCAAGGGGTCCCGGGTAAACACACACACACACACACACACACACACACACACACACACACACACACACACACACACACACACACACAC
>JBBJLR010000160.1:2127295-2139246 GCA_037577145.1 Brachypetersius gabonensis
GGCTGGGTGTGAGAGGGTATAATGATATGTGTGGGGGGTGATAAGAGGGGGGGTATAATGTGTGTGGGTGTGTTGGGGTGATAAGTGGGGGGGGCTGGGTGGATAAGTGAGGGTATAATGATATATGTGTGTGGGGAGGGGTATAAGAGGGGGGCGGTCTGTGTGCAGTCAGACCCTGACGGTTCCGTTCCTGTTCTCCGTTGCTCAGGGAACCAGGTGAGCAGCCGGCTGATGAGCATGCGCAGCGCTAACGGCCTCCTCATGCTACCTCCCAAGACAGAGCAATACGTGGAGCTGCACAAGGGCGAGGTGGTGGACGTGATGGTGATCGGCCGACTATGATGCCGCGGCGGCCGGTGGAGCGGGCGGGCGGGGGGTGGGGGGGGTTTCACGGTGCATGCCCACATATCATTGACTATCTCTGTAATATGCAATGGCACAGCTAGTTTTTATTGATTTGGATAAAGTAAAGTCGACATCTCGATCACGAAACTACATACATTTAAAAAAAAAATATTCTAGTATTTCAAACTAAAAAATATATATAATTTTAAGAAAAAAAAGAATTATAAGAGATTTATTCTGTAATATATTATTATAATTATTATTATTATTATTACTCTATTACTAATTATTATCATTATTCTTCTCATGATTATTATATTAAGACAACTTTGTTCTTTTCATTGCAGTTGCTTTGTGTGTTCAATGCTAGACCTTATCGATAGCTGTAGCATTTTAATAGAGAGCAGTAGGTGCCTGCCAGGATAAAAAAACATTATTTTCTCAACAGATGGACGAGAGTGAAATCTGTTTTTTTTTTATGTTGTTGTTTTGTTTTGCGAATGGGGGGGGGGGGGGGTCGCGACACTGCTGGAAAGTGGCACTTTCAGTCCGGGGCGTCGCCGAGAGACTCTTGTGTTCTTTCTCCCGTTATTATGCATCATTACGGCTTCACGAAGAGCTTTGCTTGTTGTTTATCTTGTGAGTCTTGTTTATGTACGCAGTGCCAAAAGTGCGGGCGGAGGAAGGTCGTGTTTTGGGTGGTGGGGGGGTGGGGTTGCAGACCTGGCCGCCCGATCCCTGAAGCTTCCTTGTAATCACCTGACCTGGTGAAGCTCCTCCCCTTTCCCCCCCGGAGGGGCGGAGCCACTGGATGATCTTTTATTTGAGTCGATTTGAAAAGGAGAGCCGCTTCTTTCAGTGCTGACAGCCTTTTTAACCAACCACACGCAGGAGAGGAGCCGAACTGTACAGATCACATGACCAGCAGCCCTGAGGAAAACGACCAAGCAATGAGGAGACGTTACCGAACAACTCTGTACAATAAACATTTTCTGTAATGATATGAAACTGATGAGAGAGACTATGATAATAAAATCCTTGATCATTATATAAAAAACTCCTGTCCTGCAGTTTTATTACTGAGACCTCCTGTCCGGACTAACGTTCGTGTCCGGGTCCGCATCCAATCTGCTGGAGACTCAAAACGGGCGCCAGAATTATTCAGAGACGTTTTGTGGGTGTAAACCAATCAGAACAGCCCGTCTCCTCCCTTTTAAAAGGTGGGGGCGGAACTGTATGATTGAACTCGGGTCAGTTTTCCACTGAATTAATATTTAACCTCTTAAGACTCGTATTGTTTATATATAATGCTGGGCAACAATTTTAATTTTTAATCACATGGTCTTCTGCGATTAATCACAACTAATTGCATTGTTATACACTAAATCAAATAATGAATTTAAATGTGGTGTATTGCACACTTTTTTTTCTTTTTTTTAACTACTGCTGTGTCAACTAAAGCGCAATAACAATCGGTTTAAACACTTTCAAGTAATAAGGAACTTTTTAACAGCAGAGTTCCCTTTAACAGAGTCACGTGTACATTTACATTTATGGCATTAAGCAGACACTTTTATCCAAACGGACTTTCATTCCCTACCTACAGGGGACAGTCTCTCCCTGGAGCAACTTAGGGTTAAGGGTCTTGCTCAGGAACCCAGCTGAAGGTAGGATTCAAACCCATTACTTCTTTGGGAAAATTCTGGACTGCAGCTAATTCATGAAAAATTATATATTGCCACGAAAAATGCTGTGAAGTCCACGCCTCGTCTACCACACCCCCTTAGCCTCATGCGCTGGTTGTTTATGTTTGGGCGGTGCTTAGCAACCCAGCACGAAGACGAGGGGGCGTGACAGACGAGGCCCGGAAAAAAAAACAGGTCTCCTCCCTTGCACTAAAGTGTGTGATTAGATGACTCTGAAATTCACACTCTACTACACACACTGTATGATAAAGAGTCTAACCACACACTCTACACACACACACTGATCTCATTATTCCTAATAACAGAACCTTGTGTTAAATTAGTTTGTTTTTTTACTTCCGTACTGATTTTCCTGCAGTGCCATGAGGTGGCACTGTGGAGTTAATTCAACCCTGCGTTGCTTATCTTTTCAATCCAACACGCCTCGCCCTCCTGCGATATGGTTGGATGGCGGTATTCTAGAATTATTTTTTAACCCATTTAGAACACCACCTTTTTAGAACCCAATTCAAAACGCTAGAGCTGTTTCAAAACGCTTTAGAACCCATTTAGAACGCCAGGGTTCACTTTTAGAACAGTAGTTCTTTTAGAAGGCTTTTAAAACCCATTCAGAACGCCAGAGTTCTTTTAGAACGCTTTTAAAACGCCAGAGTTCTTTTAGAACACTTTTAGAACAGTCAAGCTCATTAAGAACGCCAGAGCTCTTTTAGAATGCTTTTAGAACCCATTTAGAACGCCAGAGTTCTTTTAGAACGCGTTTAGAGCGATGTGTCCTGCTCGGTTCTGCAGAAGCGCTGTGTCCTGCACGGCCGGGCTGTTCATGGTGTGAAGCTGAATGTTGGGAAGATTTTCTTCCTTCATTTTACTTTAAGGTTTAAATCACAGCACCGTTTGACCTGAGAGTATTTCTACAAATAAATAAAACAGTTCAAAGTGTTTGATGTTTCTGCACTGTTTTTTTTACAGGCGGAGTGTAAAGTAAAATGCCGTTACTTTGGTGATCAGGGTCAGTGAGGCTTTACTGAAAAGTGATAATTGCGCACACACACTGATCCCAGGTCAGAGCAGCTGAAGAGCCGTTTGGAGCCGAAGGAGTCGAATCTGCTTGGTAAGCCGAGCTAAATCATCCGGTTTGGTAAAAGATCCAGATTCCCTCACAGTTTGGCCGCGAGGTGGGCGTGTCTGAATTTGATCCACGAGCCAATTACGGAGCAGGAGGCGCGCACTGATAGCCAATCATAGAATAGGGGGCGGAGCATGCTAGACAGTGGGAGGTGGGTTCTGACTCTCCCTGTGCCGGTGTGTGTGGTGGCTGGGCAGCGTGGGACCGGAGAGAGTGGAGGTCGGACTGGGGTCTAAGAGAGAGTCCTCGTCCCGGGAGTCGAGGAGGACCTGAGGAGCTCCAGAAGGACCTGCAGAAGGTGAGTTTCTGTAGAGAGAGCTGTGAGATGACCGGAGGAGGGCTGGAGCACGTCTTCATTTCTCATTATTACTTTACGATACACTGCTACTGACCTTCAGTGTGTAGAAACTGGAGGAGTTAGATATGCAGGTTCTTTTGGTTGTGTGTTTTTGAGATCTTTTGGAGGTAGAAGTTACATCACCTGGATACACTGAATCCACACTTACACACCTCCAGCAGGTGGACGGTTCAGGGCGGGGGTAAATTTTACTGAGCTTAGTAGCCCAGGCGAGAGTAAACAATGTTATTCGCCAGTTTCCAGTTTCAGAGTCCTTTTAAAGTAAATGTGAGCAGAACCTGAACTTCCACTTCCACTTTATAATTACTCACATATTTCTCTTTTTTGTTTGTTTAACTTTATTCTGTTGTGCTAATTGATCTCCTGAACTCACTTTTGGGGGTTCAGTGTTTTTTTTTTGGTCCGACTTCAGTACTAAACACTAACGTACTGTAACACTACTGACTAACGCTACTGACTGACTGTAACGCCACTGACAGACTGTTTACAGTGTCAGTTGGACTATAAGTTGTTTGTTTAAGGCCGAAGAGTTCAATGTGTTAAGAGAAGAAAGATGTTCAGGGGTGTGTGTGTGTGTGTGTGTGTGTGTGTGTGTGTGTGTGTGACAGATGGTTGTCTTTGCTGTTTGTGTCCACATGGAGATTTAAATTGAGCTAAACACCGCGGGCTGGACAGGTAAAGAGCTGCCAGGTGTAATTAGCTTTTCCTGGAGGAGGTGGTTGAAGTGGAGTAGGTGGAAGAGGTGGAGGAGGAGGAGGAAGAGGTGGTGGAGGAAAATGAGGAGGAGGTAGTTGTGGTGGAGGAGGTGGAAGAGGTAGAGGAAGAGGTGGTGCAGGAAGATGAGGAGGTGGTGGTTGAGGTGGAGTAGGAGGAGGTGTGGTGGATGAAAATGAGGTGGAAGAGGATGAGGAGGAAGTGCTGGAGGATGAGGAGGAAGCAGTGGTGGAGGGAGAGGTGGAGGAGTGGGAGGAAGAGGTGGTGGAGCTGGAAGAGGATGAGGGGGAAGAGGAGGTGGAGGAAGATGAGGAGGAGACTTGGATTACAGTGGAGTTTCCATCCTCCCAAATAGGGTTGGGCGATGTCGACCAATTTGGCATCGTACGATGTCTAATGTGAAACATCGCGATGGACGATGGCATCGTTGTCTTAAGGGGCTTTCAGACCGAACGCGGCATGCGCTGCCCTTTGCTCTGAAACCCATGGCTTGTGTGGGGCAAGAGCGCTGCGCCGGGCGCGGTCAAAGTTGAAATTTGTTGAACTTTGACCGCTGTGCGCCATGATGCATTTTCTCGCAACCAGTAGAATTAAAGCATCGAAGTGGGCTAGTGTTAGGTCTGCCCCGTCTAATAGTGATGGGAAGTTCGGATCTTTTCAGAGAACCGGCTCTTGTGACTCGACTTCCAAAGAAGAGCCAGTTCTTTCGGCTCCCAAACGGCTCTTAGTTTGGAATAGTTCCTGATATGCCTATATGCTCACATGTGATTTCTGCCACATTAAACGAAGTTCTGCAGTTAGCAGAGCAGCGAAAGGAAATAAAGTGGGGAGCCGGCTCTCACTCGATGAGAGTTGGCTCTTCTGATTCACTACAAAGCATCGGCACTTAGAGCTGCTGCTTTTGCTCATGACACATCACTATGCTTAGCGCAAACACAAGGCTCACGTGCGACATGAAGCGAAAGAAGTGTGTGAGAGAGAGAGCAAGAGAAATAAAAAGACACCCACGGCTCCCAATAAGAAACCGGCTCCCGTCATTCACTTCAAAGAGCCGGCTCTAAGAGCCATTTCGTTCGCGACCGACACATCACTACCGTCTAAACACAAACGAAGCGGGTATGGACGAAAAGCTCATCTTAAAAGTCTCTGAGTCTCTGAGTCATATGCAAGCCTCAAAGACTCAGACCAGAGCGATCAGTTGAGGAAGGCAACCTTTGTATATGGTTTGTATATGAACTTAGTCGTGTGGTTGCTGCTGTTAGCCAAGCATAGCCTGTCTTCCCCATTTTCAGAAGTAAAGGGAGGCTTCCCACAGCGCCACCGCTGGCTGGGAGCCCGTAACCTAGGCTATCGCCTGTTACACCGTGATTAAGTGTGTGTTTTTCGCGAGCTGGTTGCTGCTGCGGCGGGGGCGGGGCGGAGGATCGCGATGCCGGCTCAGCATCATGATGTTTATCGGCCATCGGCGATCGACGATGGTATCGTCTATCGACCCAACCCTACTTCCAAACCCCCACCTGCAATGGAGTCAGGGATTTCTCTCACTTTCAGCTTTTAACTGAGACAGCTTTAAGTAACCACCCACCCCCCCCCCCCCCCATGATCCGACCTCATGCTCAGAAACACACAGTCCTCACAGACCACCAGTCCAGTGTCTCAAAGACCGGCAAGAACCAAACATGTTCTTCTAACCAGCTGTTTTGTCACTTTACTGCAAACGCACCATCCTGCGGGAAAACGGGATGTAAAGCAGGGTGTAAAGCGGTGGGGTGTAAAGCGGTGGGGTGTAAAGCTGGGTGTAAAGTGGTGAGGTCTGAGAGGGAAATGCTTTCTGATTGAAGATAATTCACCATATAAAACTCCTCGAAATCCTCCAGGCACACTGCCTGATAGTCACACAGCCAAAGCACTTAATCCTCTCTAAAACCTGCACATCCTTTAAATAGACTGTAATCCAATGTGGTTGCAGATCAGGTGCTGGAGGTGGGCAGGGCCTCAGCATGGAGGGAGGGTTTTAAAATAGCAGGAGTTGGTGTGAGCCCGGGTGACGAGCACAAGCTTTATCAGCTTTACTGCAGGATCTGTGACACGGGGAGGGAGTCAACAGTTTTTCACACCACAGGATTCCAACTTACCCACTTATTCCACAACCTGCAAGTCTTTATTCTGGTTAAACTGTATTTAACTTTAAATGTACTCGTTATTGTTTCAGCTTTTAATAGCTCCTTAAATATCTAACACTGGTCTGGAGATCCACAATATCATCATTATCATTATATTAGGGCTTTTTTGTAGCTCAATAGTGATGAATAAAAAAATATGATGTTTTCTGGTTAATAAAGGAACTCAGATGGTGAAAATACTATAAATGTATTTGTTAGTAAAAAAAAAATATTGAGTGTATTTATAGTAAATATTAGGGCTGAAACGATTATTCGAGTAACTCGAATGATTCAGTTACAAAAAATTATTTGCCTCGAGGATTCGTTTAATTCGTCACCAAAGCATCTATTATTGTATCACTCCCGCTTTGTACACCAGTCCTTCTCAAATAGTGGGAAGAAATGCCAGGGGGCATGTGACCCGGGGAACATGCTATTTTTGCCGCAGGGAGTAGAGGTTTTTTTGCCCAGAAGAAGAGCACACAGCTCAGAGCAGGAGATATGAAGAAAAGCCCTGCGCGGGACTATTTTTTTAAACCCGCTGCCGCGGAATTTCTGACGATTCCCGCCCGCTCTCCCGTTCATATATGAAAATATATTTTTTAAGTTAAAAAGCGATCAATGTTCTGTTATTGTATGTTAGTGGCGCACACTGGCTGTGAAAAACGAAGAGAGCCGCAAAAAGCACCTTTACGTCTTTTCTGTTACAGACTAAAAGACAATGTTAATAAAGTTATTCTTCGTTGTAAGTTCATCTATATTTCTTTCATTTTTTCTATTTTTGTTTTCTTTACTGTTAATAAGGATACAATGTACATCATAAATGTTTCCTAGAAAGGTTGATTAAATGGACTTAGTTCTGGAGCCAATAAGCCAAAGGTTTTAAATTTTGATCTTATAAAAGTGTTGACTTTGATCAAAAACCTTTTTTTGTGAGGAATAACAGCCAATTGCTTGATCATTTTAAGAGGCCTTTCATGTTGCATCACCCACTATTGATATAGTTGTTTAAAAGCATAAACATATGATTTATCCGATTAATCGATGAAAAAATCGACAGAATACTCAATTCCAAAAATATTCGATAGTTGCAGCCCTAGTAAATATTAAGAGGGTAAACATGCAGGAAATCTCAGTGTGTGTCAGAATGTTTGACTGGTAGTTTAATCTAGAACCAGATGTTGGATGGTAACTGTAAACTCTGGCCTTACATTAACACACTCACACTGTTTGTTCCTCAATATAACTCAGTGTAGCTATAGGACTTGTTACAATCCCTAAGATAATCAGCACTTTCTTGTTTTGGTGTGGGGAAAACAATCGATGTTATCAGCGACCCGCATTTGGGACAAAGGCTTCACTGGGGCTTCACTTCATCAGATGGGCACCCTCCTTCATCGGTGTTTTGTTGATGGGCCCACGACACCTCAGGATGGGTTGAACAGCAACACCTGTGTGCCTCAGGTGTGCCCCCTCTGCCTCTGCTCCTCATGCCAGCCACCGTAATGGGGAGGGAGAACAGATCCTTAATGTTATGGTGGAGGTGTTCGTCCTTTTTTTTTTTTTTTTTAATTTGACGTCTAGTTGCCCAAATGGGGTCCTTCCTCTTCCTCCAGAGCTGCTGCCTCTCTCTGCAGCCAAACAGTTTCACAGCCTGTCGCTGGGCCTGGCCTCGGATCCCCATGCTCTTTAGGAGCTTTGTTGTCGATTTGGCTACAAAACCTCTACACCCGATCTCAACAGGGGACACTTGTGTACGCCAGCCACGCAGCTCTGCCTCCGCTGCAATGTCTGTGTATTTCATGCTTTTGCGTTCATAGGCTTCGTCCACTGCAGATTCCCATGGAACTGTTAGTTCCACGATGTAAAGGAGTTTCTGCGAGGTTGACCACAAGATCAGGTCTGGTCTGAGGTTAGTTGTAATGATCGCCGGAGGAAAAGTGAGTTTCTGATCCAGGTCAATTTTCATTTCCCAGTCTCGGGTTGTGTCCAGGTGGGCTGTTTCAACTCTTGCCAGTGTTCTTCCTTGAAGCTGTCCTGCTGTCAAAAAGGAGATGGTATTTGGGAGTCCAGGTGCACAGGAAAGGAGGGCATTGATGGTAGTTCTCCTTCTTTCCAGGATGATTGCCAGTTGCCATAGGACCTGATTGTGTCTCCAGGTGTAGCGGCCCTGTGTTAAGTTGGTTTTGCAGCCAGTAAGGATATGTTTCTGTGATGCTGGAGTTTGGCAGAGAGCACATGAGGGATCTTCTCCAACCCATTGGCTAAGGTTCATGGGTGTAGGAAGAACATCGTAGGTGGCTCAGATAATAAAGCTAATTCCTTCCATTCCCCACATATCCCTCCAGGTGAGTTTGCGATGCTCCAAATTCTCCCAGGTGGTCCACTGACCTTGTTTGGACTGTGAGACTGCCTTTGCATATCGTTCTGCCTCTTCCTGCTGCCGGACCTCTTGAACTACCAGACTTTTTCCTCTGAGTGGGTGTTGCTTTGTGCCATATTGGGCGACATGTCCCAAGAACAAAACCCCTTCTTCCTGCTGGATCTGCCCCACTATGTCTCTATGCCTGAGAGCAGATTTAGCCTGCTGCACAGCCTCAGAAGGGATCCACTTCCTCCCTGTTATCAGGTTGGGAGTAGCCATTTGTATGGCTGTATGCATCATGTCTAGCCTCACTTTGGTGCATTTGTACTCTTCAGTGAGGCTAGAAAGTGGCAGCTCCAGCGCACCATGCCCATATAAGCCGATAGTACTCAGGCAACGTGGGAGTCCAAGCCACTTTTTGATGTAAGAGCTGACTGTTCTCTCCAATTTCTCAACTTTTGTAATGGGGACTTCATAGACTGTTAGAGGCCACGTTAACCTGGGAATCAGTCCAAACTGCAAATACCACAGCTTCAACTTACCCGGGAGGGTGGACTTGTCTATGGTGACAAGGCCTTTGATGGTTGCCTTCCTCAACTGATCACTCTGGTCTGAGTCTTTGAGGCTTGCATTGTACCATCGACCCAAGCTTTTGACTGGCTGCTCTGACACCATCGGAATGGGTGCTTCATTCATGTAAAATACCTGGTCCATGCGTTTTCCTCTGATGATGGATGTACTCCTGGATTTGCTGGGTTTCAACTTCATCCGTGCCCATTTTATGTTGCTATCTAATTTTTCCAACAGGCGCTTGGTACATGGGATGATTGCAGTCAGTGTGGTCATGTCCTCCATATAGGTACGAATGGGAGGTAGTTGTTGTCCAGTTTTAAGACGTTGGCCTCCTACGACCCACTTGGAAGCTCGGATGATCACCTCCATTGCCATGGTGAAAGCTAGCGGGGAGATGGTACATCCTGCCATTATTCCAACTTCTAGTGGTTGCCACGATGTTGTGTACTCAGCTGTTGTAACACAAACCTGCAAATCCTGGAAGTAGGTTCTGACCAGGTTTGTGTTCTTGTGTTCTGACCAGTGATGTTCTTCGGGACACGGAAGAAGTCAAAGGCCGTCCAGATAAGAGAATGGGGGACAGATCCAAAGGCATTGGCTAGGTCCAGGAATAAGACATGTAAATCCCTTCCTTCCCTTTTTGCCGATTGGATTTGATGCCATATCATGCTAGTGTGTTCTAAGCATCCTGAGAAGCCTGGTATCCCGGCCTTCTGTGCCAATGTATCAATCATTTTGTTTTGTTTTAGATAGGTCGTCATTCTTTGAGCCACAATGCTAAAGAAGATTTTACCTTCAACATTCAAGAGATTGATTTTCGGAACTGGTCGATTTTCAAAGCATCCTTTTCCTTGGGGTCTTCATTACTCCCCCTGCTCTTTGCCACACCTTTGGAATGCTTTGTCTCTTCCATGCCACCTTCCAAGCCACCTTCATTTGCTTCCACAGGAACCGTAGAACATTAGGAGCATTTTTGTAGAGTTTGTACAGCACTCCATTTGGTCCCGGAGCTGAAGCTGCCCTTGCTTTCCTCACAACCTTCTCAATCTCGCTCCATCTTGGTGGACTGTCATCCAGCTGGTACACTGGCTCGGTTATTGTTGGCATAGCTGAAGGTAGTTCCCTTAGCTCGTGTCTTAAAATATCTCTGCGTTGTCCTCAGGTAGTCATCCAACTCCCTTTTTGGAACCTTGAGTAAACCACTCTTTTCATTGGTAAAGAGCCCCTTCACAAATCTGAATGTGTCTTTGTAAAAGGACATTCTTGCACTCTCTTTCCTCCTGTGTCTGATTCTGAGGTTTTCCGCTCTTTGCAAGATGCTGAGGCGTTCTTTCAGATCCACTTGCAGGAGGTCAATACCCACTCTCTCCTCCAATTAGGATTTCCTCCACTGTTTCCTCCCTTCTTCCCTTCTTTCTTTGACAAGATATTCGATTTCCTGCTGTCTTCTGGATTTAGGTGGGGCTAATGATATTTCCATCTTTCTTCATTGTTTCTTTCCGAATTTCTCTGCTCTGTATGAGTACATCAGATCACCCATCTTCTCCAACTTTTTCACCACCGTGCCTCTGAGTTCATCCAGAATGTTGCTTAGATCTGTGTCAGTTGTTTCCCACTCCTTCTTGCTGCTGGATCTTGGCCACTTCACTTGGGGTCTGTGGCCTTGGGTGTTCTTCTCCAATTCAGGCTGTGTCTGGCTAGATTCCGGGTTCTCGGATGCTGTGCTTGAATTCCTCACCATCTCTGGGGTACTGATGCTCAGTGGACTGTGGGTTAAATCCTGCCGCAGAGCTTCACTCGCCTTACTTGCCCTTTCTCTTAAAAGGTATAGGTCAATGCGAGGTCCCAGACTTGCCTTCTTCAAGCACTTAATTCGCCCTTGATTTATTTTAAGACCTAGACTTGATGTTACCTTAGACTAGCCACAGCTGCATACTTGGAGTTCTTTTCCTGTAGCTGACTTTGTAGACGCTGTGCCGATTTCCGTCCTCTTTGCCATTTCTTTTCCTTGGTTCGTTACCAGGTTGTCAGCCGATGAATCTTCTTCCGCTCTCGCAGACTCAGGGGGTATTTTCCTCTTTGAACTTTGCCCAATAAAGCTATAAAGGGTGACCCTATGCACTTTCAGGTGACAGAGCCCGCCATCATGGATAGCTAGCCCATGACAGCCCCGTTGGGGTCTTTCCCTCCCGTCAGCTTCTCTTTCACAGCAGTCACTGTTTCCAGTAGTGATGCACCGATCCGATACGTATATCGGATATCTGTCCGATAATGGCTTTAATAGCTGGATCGGATATCGGTAAAATTGGGCCGATCTATGGGACCGATCTAAATTATTACATTTTAAAGTTTTTATATGTTTGTGTTCCTACGAAAATTACGTTTGCCGCGCGCAAACTCCGTTATGCATCGGCAGCGTGCATGTGAACCTGCACGTCTTGTTTACAAAACCTACAGTAGGTGCTAACAGCATGGAGGGAGCCAACAACAAAATTTCTTCGGTATGGAGGTATTGCACGCTTGCTACGCCAACATGTTCTACGGCTGTTTGCAATATCTGTAAAGCCAATGTTTCGCGGGGAGGCAGCAGCACTGCAAAGTATAA
>JBBJLR010000160.1:2139346-2156595 GCA_037577145.1 Brachypetersius gabonensis
AGCAGATGATTCCAGATGATCAGGTGGTGATCAGTATACTGGTGGTGCTGAATGCTGAGTGGGTGGAGCTCCTTTATTTAGGCTCCTTGTATCTTTAGACACTTTGCAGCCTGTCAGTAAAACATTTGTTCACATTTCTGTAATTTAACCTCCTCTGTGTTTTACACCAACAAGGAGATTCAGAGGACTTCAGGTCAAGACTTTTGCACAGTGCTGTAGATTAACAGATATTCGGTTAATCAGAGGAAGGGAATAATTTTGTTCCCCTTCTCGAGGTTGATGTTGCTCTAAGCATCAAGATGAGACCACAAGTGACGTTTCCTTTTCGACATCAGGCTGTTCAAGCTTCGATACGACTGAGTTTCAGTGGAGATGTAAAACAGACCCTGAGATGCTTGGACAGAATAGTGTGAGGAAAGGAAACATTCTGCCTCACCCAGTTTGAGGCTCAGACCGATCTTGGGCCGGTGCTCCTCCTGCGGCTGGCTCTCTGGCGGCGAATTCTCGTGGGGGATGATGATGCCGCAGGGCGACTCCTCCCTGGGTGTGTTGGGCGTGGCGTTCCCGCTGGCTGAGGACACAGAGGGAGCGGCCATTATGGGCCTCATTGTGGGTTTGAGACACGGTTTGGACTCCTCTTCATCCTCCACCTCCTCTCCGTCCTCAACGTCATCGTCCGACCGGGACGGTGGGTGCGCCTCGGCTGCCCGGCGCCGGTCCCGCTCGCGGCCACGCTCTCGCTCTCGCTCCTCACGAGGCGGTTTGTGCTCTCGCTCCTCCTCGGGCTCCGGCTTCACCGGTGGCTGCCGCAAACGTTCCGCCTCCTCCTCCATCTGAGGGACAGAACAGAGTTTAGTGCCACTGCAGGACCTCCAGGACATTAAGATCCATTTCTCAGAGAAGCGACACAAAAACTGCAGTATGCAAATGAACCTCTAACCAATCAGTGTTGTGATCAGTGGTGACAGGGTGACCAATCACAGTTCAAGGTGAGTTACATGTGCGTGCTGTGACATCACAAACCTTACGATTAGAAAACGGACTGTATGGAAGGGGGATTAAATTGACTATTTAATGATTGGATTTCATTAAATTGTCACAATTGCAGAATGTTGTAGTTAAATCCCAATGCTGAAGTTATCCTTTAAAATTTTGTGAACTGATTCCAACACCTTTAACTGTTAAAGACTTTAGTTGGGATTACATTAAGACCTCGATTCATCAGAACACCCAGTAACTCACCGGGAGCTGTGATTCGTCACCCTGTCAGAAACACTGATTGGTTAGAAGCTCAATAAGCCGTTTGTGATATCAGTGCTACAGAGACCAATATTACAATAATCTGCAGGTGATATATTGTGCAGCTCACAGAGGACATAATGATAGATCAGAAACACTGATTGTCTTAAAGGGGTTTAATGATCCAGAACGCTGCACGAGTTCTCTGCACATCTGGGACTGAGGGGCAGACAAAGAGGACGCAAGCTCGGTGAAGAATTACCCTGCGCAGCTCTGCGTCCGGATCAGGGTGTCCCTCCGCCAGCAGCCTCTGCCTGATCTCCTCCAGCTCTTCCTTCTCTCTCTTCCGGTCCCTCTCGTCTAGCTCAATCTCCTTCTCTCGGTCTCGCAGACGCTTCTGCAGAGCGCTGCCCCTACAGGCCGAACACAGAAACAGCTTCAGACTCCCCAGTACAGAAAGGGTGTCTGTGACTCAGACTGTGAAGTGAAATCCAGCTTCAAATTAAGGCAGAACTGAGAAAGTAAAATCAGCACAGGGACACTAAATCTCACCACGCTATTTTACATCAGTTTCTTTGCCAGTAATGATAGTTTATACTTTAACTCCCCAAGCTACCGCAGCGGCGTTGTTTAGATCAGTGATCCTCAAACTGGCTCTTTAATGGCCCACATTTCTGTTCCAATCCAAGTGGGGAACCAGTTCAAAAACGCTCGCTTCCCAGGATTTGGGATCTATTTTGCCAGAACCAAGTACCTCCTCAGCCACAGTTACTGTCACCAACCGATCAATCTTTACTTCTACCCTGGGACCTGTTATTAAATAACGTTTACACCGATTAGGATCCTAAAAAGGTTCCAATAATGTTTCCTTGGAGTGCTGAACGAAGCAGAACTGTATGACCTGTCTGAGACTCATGAGAACATACTTGTAATATTTCGGGTCATCACGGTCGTCATCGTAATCCTCCAAGAACTCCTTCAGCCGCTTTCCTTCTTTAGCCTGTGAGAGCAGGAAAGGTAAGGAAAGGGTTTTAGGAAATAGAAAGGACTTTAAATGAGAATAATGCACACAATTTTATTTTACACTTATTTTTAAAGTACTGCTGCATGAACAAAAGTGCCAGAATATTTGGTTTAAACACTAAACTAATAACAGCAGTGTTCCCTTTAACACAGTCACACAGTTACTGTTCAAATATTTCTGTAAATCCTAACTTAAACATTAATGCAAGCAAATCAAATATTAAACTAAAGCTATTTTAATGTGTTACCTAGTTTATTATAGAACAACAAGTTCAGAGCCCCGATCAGAACACTAACAGGCTCCTTCTGAGCAACAGCAAGTTCACATTTATAATCTGTTCTCCGTTTTTCTGAACAGGTACCAGCAGAAACATTTTTCTTTTATCAGGAGCAACAGAAACAGTCTGTATTCAGTACAGAGTCCCTAAGGAAGTGAGGGGAAGCGGTCCAGCACAAAAAAAAGCAAACTTTCAATATAATAGTAATAATGTGCAATAAAATAACCATCAGCGTGAAGTAAATAATGCATTAACAGGATAACGTTAACTTGCCCAGCACTAATTTTATTCAGTTTTTTGAATAATTTAAGGCTGTGTTGTTTTGTGCTTTCTGACAGACGTATAAAGTGTAAAAATGTTGAAAGCTCCTCTCTCACTGTTTCTCGCCGGCGCTCATCCTCTCTCTCCGCCTCCTTGGCATAATCTCTGGCCTTCTTCCTCTCTCGTAGCTCCCAGTTCTTTAGCCGCTGGAGAAAATAAAGCAGGTTTTAATGACCAGAATATAAGCAGCAGCGTGAAATAAACCACCACCACTGAACAGTTCAGTGACCTGGATGAAAACATTCTAAAGCTTCACTAATGCTAGATTTGTTTATTTTTTAGGAGGGACCATAATTTATGCCAACATGTGATTAAGATCTACTGTATTACTCCAGTTTTACTGACTGTCCTGATGTGATTTTGGGGTTTTATTTGAATTTATTTATTCACAACAGCCACAGAAGTTGGGGACGAGCTCTGGAGTTACTGAAACATTTCAGCCATGCCGCAGTGAAGCCCAACGATTTCAGTACCTCCTGGTAGGCCGCCTCCTTCTCCCGGAGCTTTCTCTCCAGTTTACGCCGCTCGTACGCTTCCTCCTCGTCTTCTTCGCGGTCCCGCTTCTTCTCCTTATCTCTGTCTCGATCGCGGCTTTGCTCTCTGTAGACATGATTTAAATAAATAAATACAAAAAAATAAATAAAGAGAGAGGAACTGAGGTATGGAACTTACAAAGTGGGGTCTTAGGTTAATAGAATTTGCTTCCTATGTAGATTAAAAACGAAATAATGGCTTAACATAAAAAAAAAAGGCCCCTAAGACGTGTGTCCTTACTGTCTCCCATGAGCTCTAATGCACTCATCATAAATATTACATTGGTAATACACTGATCAAATAAACTGATCAGTAGTGTTATTTTTGTTGGCCTGTTTAAATTTTATTTTTAGTCGTCTTTGCGTCAAGCTGTCATTTTAGTCTTTATTAATCTTAGTCACGTCCAAACTCTTTTGTGTCTAGTCAAGTTTCAGTTGACCAAAAGTCTGAGCATTTGTCTTATTTTAGTCAGAATTATCCACAACTATTTTCATCTAGTTTTAGTCTCCATTTTAGTGATGCAATTCTATTTAACCCAGTCTATATAATATATGTACCTAGTAGAATAGACCAAATCTAAATTCTTTTATTCAAGCCTATTTCACAATTCAAACAAGGTTCTGTTACCTTATAGACTCAAAAATACTGTCCATCCATTCCAGACACGGAGACACTCTGATTTTAATTTATTTTGCCAACCAACCATATTAGAACTTAGAAGTACATACACATACATTTACATATATATAATAAATGAAATAATACCACATCACTAAAAAGTGAGAATAAAATGAAAGTATGTGTGTCTATTGCCAGGTGTGCGTTTGCGTGCGTGCGCGCCTGTGTGAGAGAGAGAGAGAGCGAGAGCTTGTGTGTCATTTCTCTCTCGCTGGCACTATATTGCCCCTCTG
The DNA here is from genome assembly GCA_037577145.1 of Brachypetersius gabonensis. NCBI lineage: Eukaryota > Metazoa > Chordata > Actinopteri > Characiformes > Alestidae > Brachypetersius > Brachypetersius gabonensis. The sequence goes on from JBBJLR010000160.1 coordinate 2,143,653, forward strand.
TCCCAAAACTTTTGCACGCTCTAGATTTAATTCACAGTGCCTCTCCATGGTGGTATTGAGATGTAACGATGTTCAACTCTAAGATTGAGCGTCCCAATACTTTTGTCTTCGCTCCCTCTCGTACAGGAAATAACGTCTCGTCTCGTTTTACTCAACGAACATGAAGAGACATTTTAGCATAGTTTTTATTTTGTAAACCACATTTAGTCTCGTTCTTATTAGTCAACATTACAGGAAAAATTTCGTTTCGTTATCGTCACATGACCAGCTTTTACGTTGCGTCTCGTCTTGTTTTAGTCACGTGATAAATGTTCGTTGACCACGATATTTAGTCATATTTTCGTTGACGAAAGCAACACTACTGGCCTGTGATGTCCATTAAATCCAGAACTGAATGTGAGTAAATGTCAGTATTTATTGGAAAAGAAAAATAAAAGCAGTCATGGTTAAACATCATACAAATTATACTGCAGGGGGCAGTCTCCCTCCAAGTCACTGCAGGGAGACTGCCCCCTGCAGTCGCTCTGGATAAAAATGTCTGATAAATGCCGTAAATGTAAATTTGTGTTGATTTCACTCAACTGTGTTACTTATCTATAGTATTTATAATGAACATTTCTGTATATAGCATAGTGTTTTTTCATATTAAGATTCTTGTTTTATCCAGATTTTTTATTTAGATTTATTTAGACTTTAGAATTTATACTGTTATCTTTATATTGTCTCTGCAATCATTACATAAGCATTTTCCTCCAGGATCAATAAAGTTTTCTGATTCTAATGAACGATAACTATGCTATTACTATTATCTTTGTTACATAAACCACAAGAGTCGGCCCCCCAGTGCTCTTTACTGGGGGGGGCCCCCGAGGACCAGAAGCTAGGGGGCCCCATTGGAAGACGTTTACACTCACCTGGACCTGCTGCGGTCCTCGCTGTGGTCTCGGCTCCGGTCCCAGTCTCTCTCCCTCTCACGCTCCTTCGTTCTCTCGCGCTCTCTGTCACGTTCTCGGTCTCTCTCTCGCTCCCTCTCACGCTCGCGCTCCCTCTCTCTCTCTCGGTCTTTCTCCCTCTCACGGTCCCTCCTCTCTCGCTCCCGCTCGCGCTCTTTGTCCCTCTCACGCCGCTCACGCTCCAGCTCCTGACGCTCCTTTTCCCGCTTGCCTTTCTCCTCCTCCAGTTTCTGCAGAAAGCGACAGAGGCAGCGGCTGAGCAGCGGATGGACAGACAGATAGATGGACAGCACAGTATGACTGAGATCTAGGCTGCAGAAGTGCTTTACAGTTGCACCATATCAGACTGCCCACCATGACAGCAACTTCTTTATCTGAGTTCAGCCCCCCCCTTTACATAAACAGTTCAAACACGTTACTTCAGCAAGAAATGCATGAAAAAGAAAGACTTACCAATTAGCACTAGGAAACTGGCATCATGCTAAGTGGTGGCTACTACTCTCCAGTCACTGTTAGCAACATTAGCATGTACGGCCAAGCTATTCCTTCCAGAAAATTGTGTCATGGGTGAGAGGAAACTGCTCTACAGACTGAGGCATGGTTTCTCGTGTCAGAGAGTAACCATGGGTTTCCAGAGTGGTTTTTCCTCGTGTAAAATTAAATATTGTACTAAACAAACATCCATGCAACCCCCCACCCCCCTCACACACCCCTAAGAAATCTGGAAACCACTTAATTCTTCCAGTCCTACCAACCACAGTTTCAGAGACAAGGATGACAATCAGGTAAAAACGCTGTGAACAAAAAATATTCCACCTCATCACATCAGCAACAAGACAGGCTTCATCAATCCTTGTGAAACTAGTTATTTTTGGACTTACAGGTGTTGCGCTATGGATTCAGAGCTTCGCTGCCCCTACAAGCCTTTTATTGTTAGGCCTGGGAGGAAAAGCAGGTCAAAGGATTTGCAGGAGAAATGTTTAAAAAAGTTTCAGAAAATGTCTTTTCTTGTTATATGACGTTCATCACAAGCAACCGCAACAACAACTTCCAGACATTCTGTGAAAAACATGGTGAAATGTGCATTTGCATAACGGTACATCTGTTGATCTCTGCGTTTCAGGTTTGGATAGAATGGGCAACAAATGAATTTGTAGAGGCTGGCTTACCCCGCTGCCAGCTCGCCTGGTCCTCCGAGGGGTCGACTCAGTGAGAATGAGGAGAATCTGTGCCAGCACGACACCCACCGTTTCCAGAAACACCTCTAAAGCGAGCAGCGTTTATCTAGCGCCTGAACGTTTCTGCCGATTCATTAAAGGCTGCTTTAACATGTGGTTCTGTGCCGAAACGTGGCCTGCTGATTCCTGTCTGAAAGCGAGGCGGTGCAGAAAACGGTGGGTGTGATGCACGCGAGGGCAGACAGCAGACAGATGGAGAGAAGAGAAGGAAGAAAGAGGGACAGAATGATAGGAATGATGAACCGTGGATGTTTTTTCTCCGTATTCACAGACGGACCAGCTGTGTGCCTGTTTAGACTCTGATCGCCGTGTCGAGATTCAGATCGAGATATTAGAGGACTTAAAGTTCAGGAACGGCATCAGGATCGCCATCAAGAGCTCAGAACACGGTACGGAACTCCGCGGTCAGTTCAAACTAGGGGGAGGGAACTATTCCAGACGCATCAGGGTGGACGATTCAGTTTATAACTGGTTTATGACGAACATTAAATGTTTCATTTTCAAATAAAACCCGCATTTACAGTAAATATTTAACATCTCATATACCGCCTGTATACTTACACACACATTTTACAAAGATCTCTGCGATAACTATTGTGTTTGTACATTCTTTTCCCTTCTTTCTTTTGATTCTTAAAAAAATTCCAAAAACACCACTTTACTTCAGAACCAGCTTCGTGTACGGAGACGAACTCTGAGGTGTTTGTACAGTTTATTTAAGCTCTTAGTTACTCCCTGTTAGAAAATAAAACCAAGGAAACGTCAGAACGTTGACATTTAAGACCTAAATATTTAAAATGTTTTTAAAAAGCTTGGATTCAGATTACAATCAATTTCACAATTTAAAACAAGGTTTCTTTATAGTCTTAAACTACAATTATTTCATCCTTTTTGGGAAAAATAATTATTTAGTGTTCAGAGCATCACATTAAATGTATTAATACATTTTGTAAATGCTGGTTCAGACTGAACAGCACTGCGGTGGTTCTGTGTGTCCAAACGTCCAGACCAACAGACTTTGCACTCATCTTTTACAGAGTCCGTCTGGCATTTTTATATAATCATAATATTCTAATATATTCTACAGTCACCATAAGAACAGAATCCTTACATTTAACTGAAAAGAGACAGAGAGGAAAAAATACAGAAAAAGACTGAAAAACAGGAGATGGAAGGTAAAGGAGAAGCACACAAGCAAGCAGGAAAGATGGGAGTCCTCACAGCCACACACACAGCTAGCTCATACCTGTTGAGTCTTCAGAGTATCCGCGTGCTGTGGAAGGGCGCCCCCTACTGTCACACTGGCCTCACAGCCAATTCACTGCATGGTTATTCAGTCAGCAGTCATCATTTAAATATCAAGAACATTCTCTAAATAACGGGGGACCCACACAGGTTCACTGGCGGCTCGGGGACCCAGGGGACGCGTCCAGCAGCATTCCGCAGTAAATACACTGCAGGGCACTTTTACAGGCGTTACACACTTTTCAGACCTGCTTGGTTTGTGTGCCAATTTTGAGGTCATGGGGAAAAACACACCCATGCGTGAGGCTGCCCATCCCTGAATACAGAGAACCCTAAAGAACCTGAATGTCATTAAATTTCCCCAAAGAACCAACACAGTTGCCCCTGTGCAAGTCCTCCAGAAGGGGGCGCCCAGTATATGTAGAAAAGAATGGAAAGCTCATACTTACATCCTATCCTTGCAACTTTTTCCAAAGCTGTGAGATTCATCTTGCTTTAGTCACCATATGATCTCTATCATAATGGTGGGGTTTAATGAACAGATTAGCTTCGAGGGAAGTTTACATTACGTGCATTCATTTCATGTGTGACTGAAGTCTGACGAGCTCTTAAAATGCAGGCCTTTCAAACGACCCTGTCCGTCTTTTTCCAGGCAATTTTCTTCTACATCACTAAACTACGACAGACGGGGTCTCTACAACCGAGATTAGGCCTAGTCTCATACTAAAACGCGGCTTCAGTTATTAAAATCTCCAATCAAAAGCGTTTTAGACCCTGACTAGGTTTAATCTGAGTCTTTCATGTTACAAGTTCATCAATGTGAATAGAACAATCACAAAAATCCAGTCACTCAAATGAAGTGATCTATGGCCTGGTCAGTACAGCCAATCAAGTCTAAGGGCTCAGGATTTCTACTCTAGTCAGATTCTCTTCATCTATCATATCTGTACAGTCACAATTAGGAGTGCAGTTTTTTTGTTGCACTACCTGGGATATAAAAACAAATGAGAGCGTGTTACCTTGTGAGTGTCGCGGAATTTGTTGATCTCCCTGGAGATCAAATCTCTTTTGTCTTCTTCCATTTCTATGGCATTGATGTCCTCCTAAACAGGGACAACAGAAACATGTGAAGAGTTCAGTTAAAAAAAAACAACTGTATTTCAGGCCAGGAGCATCTGAGGAGAACCCGGCATCTGACGTACCTCTTCTTTTTTCTCCTTCTTCTTCTTGCGGCGGCTGGAGTCGTCGTCCTGAGACGGAGCGTTGAGTTCATTGGAATACTCACGGATCAGCCCATCGATCGCTCCCTTCACTATTTGGTCCCGTTTCTGTGTTTCTTCGTCCAAAACTTCCTCTTCCTCCTCGCCTCCCTCTTCAGCCTTGTCATTCTAGCAGTAACAGAAAAGTAGGAATTTGGAGATTATAATACTGAGATTTTCTGCAGAACTGATCGGTCCTCTATAGTTTATGAACACATTTGTGCTTGCCTGACATAGTTAAAGAATGTCCTGCTTTACGTTGATAAAAATCCTGTTTGCTGGAACATCAACGGCTGCGATCGGTCAGGACAGTCTCAGCAAACAGTTCAGTGACTGGACAGAAAGTCTTGCACAGTGAAACGTCTGACATATATCAGTGAAAGACTTATATTTGTGTACAGCGTTCCCCCGCAAAGTCACGGTTCAGTTTCCGGCTTTAGTCGGTTGTATATATTTTCTTACATTTAAGGCATATATCAGATGCTTTTATCCAGAAAGACTTCCACTCTCTAACTCTCCACTCAGAGAGAGCAGTCTCTCTGGAGCAACTTGGGGTTAAGGGTCTTGCTAAGGGTCAAGCACCAGTACAAACACGTGTCCCATGGCTTACATTGATTTTTGGGTATGAATGTTATTTTTTTTCACCCCACTTAATTAAACCATATGCTTTGCAGTCTTAGTTAAAAGTGTTATGTTAAAAATTTGTTTGCCTTTATAGCATCCAAATACTGACCAACACGTGACTTCACGTTCCTTAAAACATGGCAGCTTGTCTGGAACGTGTGGAAAGAAAGGGAGGAAGAACCCTTTACACTGTGGTGCCAGAGGATGGCGCTCTTACCCCGTTGGAGCTCCTCTTCTTGGCCTTCCACTCGTCCAACTGGGCTTTAGTTTTAGCATCCACCTTCACCAGCAGCTTCTTCTCTCCAACCTGCAGCTCGTGGAGCAGCCGCAGCGCCCGGAGCGTGGACTCGGGTTCCTTATACTCGCAGAACCCGAAAGCTGAAACAGCCCCACATGTCAGTACACAGAGAGAACAGCACAGAGAACATTCAACCTACACACAAAACTGCATCGTCTTACCTTGCAGTTTGCCAGAAGCTCCCTGAACTCGTTTCCAGCTTAGGACCAGGCCACATTTCTGACAGAGAAAACAAAAAGAACATCAGAACCAGAAACCTTTACTGATCAGTGAGGAAACTGCTTGTTTCAACTGAACAGACACACAGAAAAGAATCAAATAAATATAAAGTCTGAATAAAAACATGACAATGTATAATAGGGCTGCAAGAAACCAAGTATTGCGATTACACTTATTAACCGGGGTGGCCGGTAGCCGAGTGGTGAGCGCGTTCACCCTGCGATCAGGAAGTTGTGGGTTGGATTTCCTGAACTTCTAAGTACCACTAACGTACCCTTGTGTAAGGTACCATCCCCACCCACCCCTACCAACACGCAGCTCCCCAGGCTTCACTTGGTGAATCAGTTTAATGTGTTAAATGGGTTAAATGCAGAAGTTCGTGCTATGGCGTGAAGTGATGAAACAGGTGCTTTAACATCAAAATATGTATCAGAAAATATTGATATTTTGTCAGTATAGTGCAGCTCGACTTTTTTCTAAGTGCACAAATCCCTCCGCCCCAGTACTCACGGAGAGTAGCTGTCTTATCAGCATGTCCGACGCTTTCTCCGAGATGTTCCCAACAAACACCGTGGTCGTGGGTCCGCTGTTCTCATCGTTCTCCTTGGCACGGGAAGGCTGAGGCTCCTTCCTCGGGGCAGCAACCTTACTGACCACTGGCACGGAGGTAGGTACAAGGACCTGCGCAGACAAACAGGGCAACAGTGATCATGACCTTTTACTTACAGAGAAAAGTTCAAACTGAAAACTGCAGCATTGCTTTGAATCTCCTTGTTGGTGTAAAACTCCAAAATTTCCTGTCAGACTGTCTGATCTTTGTCACATTGAGGAGATTAAATTACAAATGTTTTACTGACGGGCTGCAAAGTGTCTAAAGATACAAAGAGCCTATAAAAAGGAGCTCCACCCACTCTGCATTCAGCACCACCAGTATACTGATCACCGCCTGATCATCTGGAATCATCTGCTCCTGGTTCTTCACTGGTTCGGGACTTCAGTTAAATACTCTTTGTTCTGCTTGAATGATTCATACGTAGGTCACTGTGTGTCTTAACTCAGGGTTTCTCAACCACTGGGCCATGGACCACTGATGGGTCGCGAAGGCTTTTGATTGGGCCGAGAGTATAAAACGAAAACAAGCCATTGGTCCGCAATTGGTCCCAAAATACCCTTTTTACACCGCGATTGGTGTATTACTAAAACACCTTTGGTGTATTATTACACCAAAAAAATACACCAAAGGAATCATTCGAAATGTTACAACCTCCGCTATTCCTTAAACAGTGGAGTTTGTAACATTTTGAATGAGCTCTCTCGCCCGAAAACTGCTCCCAGATCAGTCGGGAGCCGCAGACAGGTGCTCCGCTGCGCTCAGTCGGGAAAAAATATGTTTTTATGATGAAACAAAGCAAGTTGTTTTGATGAGCTTTGAGTGAGGATGGTGAACCAAGGAGCGGAGCCGACCGTGTTGAGGGGCAGAGCCGGCAGTGCGAGGGGCGGAGCCGGCAGAGCAAGTCGGTTTATCAGAGCCTTTTGTATGGGAGAATGGGAGAGAGGCGGGGTTGAAGCACTTATTGATTTTTAATTCTGTGGTAAAAATAAGTATTTCTCCAAACAAAATGGCATCTCTGTACTAAATGGTACTAAAAGCCATATATAACATTCATTATTATTCTTTTGAGCTAAAATTCTGAACATAAGTTGGCGAGACCGGTGGCTGTGGGTTTCAGTGTCGGGAGGAAAATTCTTCTCACAGGGACGATAAAACACGGCTGAATTCAATGAGGTTTGACACAGGCATAATATAAAATCTGGTATTCCAGAGTCCAATCGCAAACAATAATAAATAATGTGACGGAATTGTGATGTTTTAAAGTTGGTACTGTAAATTACAAGATGGCCACCAGAATAGGGGTGGAAGCTAACAGTGGGCAAAATGCTGTGATGGACAGGAGGACCTTAATGCTGAAGAGGTTGAGAACCATTGTCTTAACCATAAAAAACATTCCTCTGAAACTGGTCGGGTTCAGGAGGTGAACACAAAATTTTAAGAAATAAGGAATGGTACATAACTAATACAGTACTGAACATTAAGTTACCTGATATCAGCATCACTGACACATTTGAAGTTAAACTTTTAAAAGACCAGTCACAAGGGTGGTAAGTTGTATTGAACCATCACCAAATAACATTTCTGCAAGTACATTTTTTAATTATCCATGAATTTCCAAATTAATATAAAAGATTGACATTAATTTCTGTAAGCAGGTGAGGAGGATTACCGTGGGGGCAGGGGTCATGATACCCATGTGAACTGGAATCATTGGGGTCCCTGTGGGTGAAAAAAGTGGGATGTTAGTGTTTCTTCATCTTCATGTTAAGAGAAGCATTTTCTGTCCACATTTAGTTTTCTTCCCAGTACTGGATTAGTTAATAATCTGTAGAAATGCTCAACCCAAAATAAATAAACTTAATCTCCCATTGAATGAACAAACTTTATGTAGGACATCAGTGTGAAAGAAGTTCAGACCAATGTCAGTTATTTCCATTCAGTTGAAAAGACTAGGGATGCACCGAATATTTGGCCACCGGATATTTTCGGCCGAAAATGGCAAAAAATGCATTTTTGTTATCTGCCAAAATATTTTTTAACGCAAGCGAAACAGTGATGATGCAGTCAACCACCACAGACTGCACGTGCCAGATTGGATTACAGTCAACATGTCAGCAGTGTGGGCGCATTTCCATATATCTAAAGGGGGTTCTCCACTGACTGGTACCAGCTCGGTTCGGTTAAGTTTGGTTTCAGCCCTTCAGTTTTCCAACACAACTGGTTGGCTTACCAGACAAGGCTTTAAGAAGAAACGTTAGCGTTAGTTAGCGCTAAAGCTAACGTTCACATTTTAGATACGGAAAAGCAAAAAAGAGAGTAGAGTTGAACTGGCACCAGTCAGTGGAAAACCCCGATTAGAAATCTGTTTTTTAAAGCGTGGAATGCCGACATTTCTAGAGAGGTGGATCCACAAAGGCACAGAGTATGAAGCACAGAAGAGACGAGACCCTTAGAGCGCACCCACTCCAGCTGTGTTTTTGAAAAGGTAAGAAAGTTTTCCAGCGATTATGGTTAAGATATGGGCTGCAAGTCTCTGTTTTAATACACTATTTTGTTAAAAGACACCAGAGAATGTTCTCTCTTTCAACAGTTTTTAAAGCACTTGTTCTGAATGCACTTTGTTCATGCACTTAGTTCAGAATAGTAAAATGCACTCGAATACTTGTTTTATGAGAGAAGATATTTAATTGTATAATATTTCAGGGCCAAGTAAAATATTTTTTCAAATTATATTTTATATTTTGCATTGTTTGAATGTTAAATAAGTATGTTCATAGTTTTGTAACAGATTCTTTTAATCATTTCTTTCAGTGTTTCAGTTTTTGGCCAAGCGTTTCCTGATTTTCGGTTTCAGTCAAAAAAAAAATCATTTCGGTGCATCCCTACAAAAGACGAGAACCATCTCACTGCTGGTTGGAACTAAAGTGCACAGAACAACTTCCGACCGTTTTTAATATAGAATAAACCCAAAGCCTCCGTTATGAGGGAGAAAATGCCTCCTGAAACACCAAAGCATGTGAAACAAACAGGTTCATGGTCTTGAAACGCATCTACTCGCCTTTTGCTCATTCAAACAGTGAACTACAGTTTGGTGATTCTTTGCATTTCCTCTCTTAAAAATGACTGAAGTGAATAAAAATGAATGAAAGAAGTACCTTGAGTATACTGATGGTGAAGAAAAGCTGACTAAAGGATTTAATTGCTATTAAGGCAACAATCTTTTCAAATTTCTTTTAGATTTTCTGGTGAAAACTACATTCCCAATAAAAAGTCTAAGTTCCAAGGTTGAACTGGTACTTGGTTTTACTCGATTCTGCGCCAAACTCCAGATGGACTCACCCGGGGGCATTGAAGGAGGAAACCCAGCAAACTGTGGCGGGGGGATGCCCGGGGGCATGGTGGGGATGCCGATCTGCGGCCGGTTCAGATGAGGAGGGAAGGACATCTTGGGTAGATCACCCACCTGGAACAGAAGGTCAAGTGAGAACTGGGAAGTACTCACTGGTTTCTCATGTTTTCTGATGATCTGAGGGATTACTGTTTAATGTTTCCAAGTGATATTTTTGCCTGTTTCGATAAGTACTTAATTAAAATGTGAAGACTTTAACATTTCCTGTTTTAATAAAAACAGTCTTGACAGATGGTGCTTAATATGACCAGGGACTACTGGAATACTGAATAATCAATACTTAATCATTCTACACAAAAATGCTGCATATTGGTTCTCTGGTTTTTAGTTTTCTAAAGTGTAAGATTTACAAGTTACAAGTCCCTAATAAGTCTGTGTGTATGTATTGTGTATGTGTAAGCGTATTTATTTGTTGTGTGTGTATATTGCGTGTCTGTTTTGTGTATGTGTCTTGGTGTGTATTTTGTGTGTGTGTCTTAGTGCGTGTATATTGTGAGAGTATGTATTTGTATTGTATGTGAGAGAGTCCCTGCAGCAGCAGGCCTGCGTGTGTTTGTCCTCGGAGTGTTTAATAGATCAGCGTTTACCTTCCCTCTGCTCGATAATGACTCTGGTGTTCATCAGGCTCAATACTGATTAAATGTGGTCTTATTTCGTGCGTTTAGTGATTTATTCAGTATTATTCAGTTTGTACTAGAGGCATTTAAGCGATAAACCGAAAAACCCGCACCGAACAGAAACCACACACAGACCCCTGTCTGTCCGTCGATCTCTCTTAGAATCTACTTATTTCTCTGTTTGTTTATATTTCTGTCTATCGCTCTATCTCTCTCCCTCCATCTCGCCTCTCTGTGTTTTCTCCCCTCCGTGTATTTCTCCTCTGTTCTCAGACTAAAGCCTCGTTAGCCCTGTTAGCCGTTAGCCTGTCCTCGGTGTGAGGTGTAGACCCGTCCCGATTCTGTTCGGTTCTGAAGAGGAGCCTCCAAAGTCACACACACACACACACACTCACCCACTCCGGTTCGGTCCGGTTCGGTCCGGTTTCGGCCGGTTTTGGGTTCTGAGTCTCGCTGCGTTAGCTTTAGCTTCTCAGCGGTTCCACCGGCACGAGCGCCCAGCACGGAACTCACTGTAAAAGTTAAAAGATAAAAGTCCCGGCGGAAAACACACAAACACCAGTAATTTCACAAATCTGTCAAATAAATTAAATACATACAGTATACGTGTATACATGTATAGTTGCGCGTGTTTTTTCGTTTTATTCATTATTATTAAAAAATCTAAAGGCAATTCGTTTTGCACTTGTCAATTCAATTTTCAATCTGAGCCTATAATTAAAAATTACATTTTGCAATTGTCAATTCGATGTACAAAGGGCTCATGCATCTTTAATTCATTTCAAAATATTTTGAATAATAAATATACAGTAATAACGAGGCAATGAGCTGCATTTCGTATCGTCGTGGGTTTTTTTGCCTCTATTAAAATGAAATAGCGCCCCCTGTAGTTGCATTGCATGACTCTCATCAAGACTGGCCTTCACTAACGACGTCACTTCCTTTTTCAGGGCCTTTAGAGCGGGGATGCCGAAGTTATCGCACTTGCCTCGTTTCTCTCAGAATCATCACCTGTTTATCTTCCAGTTTCTGTAAAGAAGCTGTCCGTTTTTACCCTGTAAGTCTCTGACAACAGTGAGTGAACAGGTTAAAAAGAACCTACGTGAAAATTACTCGGATGTTAAACATTAGTTCTGAGTGATTTTCCTCCAGAACTCTGTCAGTGCTGATCAGTTCCAGTTACAAAACTCACTCACTCACTCATTTACTCACACTATAATTTCTGTCAGGATCACAAAACATGAAATCAACACAAATAAATTCTGTAGAATCAGTTATTGATCACTGTTACATCAAGCTCACTTTATCAATGAATCTGTTATGCACTGTAATATTTAGTACATGATGTAAAAACACAGTAACAACATTCTTATGATCATAACTAATTCTCTCGCTACCTGAATAAATTATCTTTCTCAGCAGTTTAACTTTAACTGTGCTGTTCCACTCTTACTGACGTCTTCACTGGTAAGATCTTTAGAGGATGAATTGATGGATTAATGAAAAGTGGTAAAACTTTCTCAGTGAAAGTGTGTGTTATAGTGTGCAGGTGAGTGTTGGTTAGAGGATCAGTGAAGGTCAGTTTCCCCCTGTCCCAGTCCAACTGCACTCGGACCCTCTGCAGCTTCTCTTTAGGTGTGAGGAGGAGATCTGACTGTCCTGGACAGGAAATCCAGTATTTATCATCACTTTTATTGTAGAACAGAATCCAGACTGAATTCAAGAAAGACTCTCCCTTTCTCGATACAGTATTAAACCCAGAAACCAGTTATTATCTCCAACCTGGACGTTCCAGCAGTGTGTCCCTGAGTTAAAACCCTCAGAACACACGGATACTCATCAAATCTCTCTGGATTATTAGGAAGTGAAGATCTCTGGTCTCTGATTTCTACAGCAGTGAGATCTTCAGGATGTACAGAGGATGTACAGTGTTGGGGTCCACAGTCACAAGAGCTGAGGAGAGAAAACAACATGAGACACCAAGTTTGACCTTTTCTGTGAAATAAGTTCAGACGTGTGAGAGACTCTGTCAGACAGCAGAAAGGATCACTGGTGCTGCCCTCCATCCAGGACCTGTACCTCTCAAGAACCAGGAAGAGAACAGGGAAATCATCACAGACCCCTCACACCCTGGACACAGACTCTTTGACCTGCTGCTCTCTGACAGATGATATAGAGCCTGCAGTCCAGGACCAGCGACACAAGAACAGTTTCTTTCCCCTCGCCATCTCCCTCCTACACAGCTGAACTGTCTCACTGTAAAACACCTGCAGCACTGCAAATGCACTTCATGTACACTCTGATATATTCTTAGGTAACATTGTATTTTCTGTATATAAGATTTAGATTGTTTATTATATTTTATAGTTCATTATTCATTTATACACACATATATACACATAGGTATATTCATACATATATTTATATTTATAAATAGTATAAACATACATGTACAAAAATACTTATAT
>JBBJLR010000160.1:2160191-2171778 GCA_037577145.1 Brachypetersius gabonensis
TAAACTGGGATCGGGCTGAGATTAGAGAAGCTCTTTCTCAGGAGCTGAATTTAAGAAGAAATGCTCAGAATCTCAGACTGATGTTAAAGTTTTAAGAAAGCGGCTCTTCAGAGTGATGCATGAACAGACTTAGCGGGGGGGGGGTGGGGGGGGGGGGGATCACAACCTTCTGATCACAGTGGCAACTCCATAAACACCAGACACCAGCTGCCCCAAAGAAAGAGAGAAGGACACCCTCTATGCTGTGCTGTATTTGAAGGAGGGTCTGACAATCGCAGCCCACCTGCAGAAAGTCTGCAAATAAAAAAATCAAATTTTAAAATAAAAAACATTAAAACTGTTATTGTTGAAAAAACTGTTCCATTAAGTAATTAATACATTTTTGTTTAAAAAGTATCTGCCGCTTTTGCAAAAACCTCAAAACCCAGAACATCTTACATGTCTTGAAATTAATATAATAATGACTAAAATCTGTTAGTTTAATATTTTAATCAGTTTAATGAGCGATGACTGCCCAGCGCGTGTTCCGGCTGAGTCGGTGGAGTGATACGCCGCATGTTCTCCGGTGGTATAAAAGCGGCTGCTGCAGAATGGGCCGCAGTGCTTGAGGACAGCCGCGGTCTCTATATATCAGTCTCGCATTGACACCAGAAATACCAGAGACTGAGAAAGGTGGGTTTCACTTGTTTAAAGAAGAAAAATGGCTTAACTTGCGCTCTTTCTCTTCTTTCATATTATAAATTCACCCGTTTGTCTGTTTGTAACCTATAACGAGAAAAAAACGAACAGCTAAACATAAACGTAATCTCGCCGGATGCGTGGTAAACCAGCTTTAAACACATGATTTCATATCAGTTGTCTTTCAGAAATGAGCAGAGAATAGAGATTTATTTAAAAATAAGCTCGTTAAATGGTCCGCCCGTCGTGCTGCTGCCCTCCGAAAGGAGGCTAACGGCTACCTGCTAACAGAGAGGACTGGGCTGGAAGGTTAAGTTTAATGGTTAGTTGTATTATTCTGGGTTTTAATATAGACGTTAGCATTTTCCTGTAATATGCGTATTTGAATTCATACATAAGTGCAATAATTACCTTTAATTAGTGTAGTGGATGGTCATCGTCAAATTAGGTTTTCGAGACTGACTTTTGACCGTTCAGCTGTCCGTCAGAAATAAAACCGGAAAAATCCCCAAATGTGGATTTATTTTGGTCTCATGGTCTCCTCTGAAGGGCCTCCGGGTGGTTTAGTGATGGTGAAGCTCTTTCACCAGGGTCTCTGAGACCATGTGCTCCGAACAGTTTCTGTTTCAGAACCGATTACAGAACATTAATGAATGAATAGTCGTGTGCGAGGGATTGGATTATGATACATAGGATTAATCATGAGGTTAAAGTGTGATGTTTAGTTTAATCGGGAGGTTAAGTTGAGAAAATTGTTCGTTCTTGGCTTGGCGCTGAAGCACGTGTTTCCTCTTTGTGTCCGGCCGGTTCGCCATGTTCACCCAGGAGCTCTGATCCGATCACTTTCAGTTTACACTTTATCATGATTCACTTTCAGGATTTTCTCGGTCAGACCGCAATCCATTACCAGTAATAACCCTCTTTTTAGTTTTAGGTTCAATATGAAACTAAAACATTAATGTCAGTTAGTTAGATACTTTCTTTATGGCCTTGTCTTGCTCATCAAAATCAACGAGGATAAACTCGGTAAAAAAAAACACAATTAAGGTGCATTCAGTGTCAGGTGCATGTTGGGTATGCATCAGTGTTCAGGGTGGGTTAAAATGACTAACACGTCATTTCCCACAGACTTGGTTCTTTGGGGCAATATTTAGGGTAGTACAATATTAATTGTTAAACAATGAGTTTGTAAGAGTTTAGAGCTGCACAATATGAACAAATACTGCTGTATATTTGGGCTCAAATTATGTTACTGGGATTAGAGACTTAAATTCTGAAAATATTGTTTGAATGGTTCATTTACACTCCATTATAGCTCATATATGCAAAGGAAGCTACAAAAATAGCATGTTTTCACAAAACCAACAGTTTGAATGTCTTATTCTAGCTACAGTAGCTCATTTGCATATTGCAAAACAGTATGTATTGAAGTATTGGTATAATAGTAGCGGATAGCATTATTCCAGATATTAGTGAAGACTGTTCGAGAAGATGTTCATCTCTAGTATGAAAACTCGCTGTGATGAACCTGAAATGAAATTTAAAGTGAAAGTTGCCTTTCTCACCTCCAGATGCCTGAAGAAATGCGTCAAGAGGAGGAGGCCGAGACCTTCGCCTTCCAGGCGGAGATCGCCCAGCTGATGTCCCTCATCATCAACACCTTCTACTCCAACAAAGAGATCTTCCTCAGGGAGCTTGTTTCCAACGCCTCTGATGTAAGTGCTGTTCTCAGATGTTCCTGAGTAAACGCAGGTCAAGCACTTGTTTCAGCATCTTTAGTTGTACACACTTGTATAGCTTCAGAGTTTGAGGTTTTGACGCCATGCTTTTCTCTGAAATTATAGGCTCTCGACAAAATCAGGTATGAAAGTCTGACAGATCCATCCAAGCTGGACAGCGGGAAAGACCTGAAGATCGACATCATCCCCAACCAGCACGAGCGAACCCTGACCCTGGTGGACACCGGGATTGGCATGACCAAGGCCGACCTCATCAACAACCTGGGCACCATCGCCAAGTCCGGGACCAAAGCCTTCATGGAGGCTCTGCAGGTACAGCACTGGCGTGTCTAGTACCCTGAGTAATGGAACAGGGTTCTTTTTGCTCCTTACTTCAGCTTTGTAGAAAAAGGCCGTTTGTTGCCTGGTCTTTGTTTGAGGTCACGGTTTGACTGCATGTAGACTGGGGTAAAACTATGATTAAACTTATTACAGAGGGGAAAGTCTTGAGTGTTGAATTAATTTTTTTTTTCTTCCCCTCCAGGCTGGTGCAGATATCTCCATGATTGGGCAGTTTGGTGTGGGCTTCTACTCCGCTTACCTGGTGGCTGAGAAAGTTGTGGTGATCACCAAACACAATGATGACGAGCAGTATGCTTGGGAGTCGTCTGCTGGAGGCTCCTTCACCGTCAAAGTTGATCACGGTGTGTTCAGTGGTGCAGGATGAGGGTTTAGACCTTTTAGCTTTTTAGAAATGCATGTTTATTAGAGAACTTGCATTTCCAGTCACAGCAGTATAGATATTTTGCAATATCTGCTGCATGCTCCACGTCTTATGCTGTAAAACATATCAGGATTGTGAGTGCAGGCCGTGTTCATGTAATTTTTTTAATATTCTCTTTACATTAAGGTGAGCCTATTGGTCGTGGAACCAAAGTCATCCTTCACCTGAAAGAGGATCAGACTGAATACATTGAAGAGAAACGTGTGAAGGAGGTGGTGAAGAAGCACTCACAGTTCATTGGGTATCCCATCACCCTGTTTGTAAGTATTTAAAGGCTTATCCAGTTTAAAACGAGTTCCAGTATCAGTTTGCAATTACGGTAACTGAATATATTGCATATGACTGCTGTTGTCTCTAAATTGGATACACTACCAGAGATCCATAAAAATGCAGCATATTGTATGTAGTTCATACTGGATTTAATAAAGCCGCTGGTAGTCCCAGTTCAGTAAACTGCAGATTTGCTGAGTGGATGGTGGTCTGAATATCAGGATCTGTTTTGCTGAACTGTTAATGCCCCCCCCTGCAGGTGGAGAAGGAGCGAGACAAGGAGATCAGTGATGACGAGGCCGAGGAGGAGGAGAAGGCTGAGAAGGAAGAGAAAGAGGGGGAGGAGGAGGGAGAGGACAAGCCTAAGATCGAAGATGTGGGTTCAGATGACGATGAGGACTCCAAAGATAAGGACAAGAAGAAAAAGAAGAAAATTAAGGAGAAGTACATTGACCAGGAGGAGCTGAACAAGACCAAGCCCATCTGGACCAGAAACCCTGATGACATCACCAACGAAGAGTACGGAGAATTCTACAAGAGCCTGACCAACGACTGGGAGGATCACCTCGCAGTGAAGGTACTGAAACACTTGAGTCCTTTAGGAAGTGTTGACCGATCTGTCCATGTTTCACTCCTACACATAATTGAGAAGGGAAAACACTGCTGTGACTAAAGTTAAAATTTGGTTTTTTGTTTAATTTATATCTGAAGAGATATTTGAAGCTCAGACCCTACATGTCTATTTTAGCTAAAGATAATCAGGATGAGTATCATAAGATGGCAGTCTGGGCAGGTTGTAGTTCTCTACAGGACCTGTAGGGGGCTCCCTTGGTTACAGAAAGGGGTTTAAATAGTGGTCTAAGGTAGGGGAATTAAATGAAATGTGTGAAGTTGGTTAATTGATCAATAGTGGATAATGGACAGTGCCCAAAATACATGACGATTTAATCAAAGTTCCTTTGTGCTTGTTATGCTACACAACACCTGGTCCATCATTAACTTTTTTTTTTTTTCCCTGTTTTTGCAGCACTTTTCCGTTGAGGGTCAGCTGGAGTTTCGTGCCCTGCTCTTCATCCCCCGCCGGGCACCCTTCGACCTGTTCGAGAACAAGAAAAAGAAGAATAACATCAAGCTGTATGTGAGAAGGGTCTTCATCATGGACAGCTGCGAGGAGCTCATCCCAGAATACCTGAGTAAGAATAACAATCTAAATACGAAGCATGAACCAATATTACTAATGAAGAATCAGGAGGGATGATAAGTTGGGGGTCTTCAAATGAAAATACAGGAATTGGTTTTCTAATGATGTCATGAGCAGCCTTGAGTTGGTAATCTTACTACATTAATGATTTGATGTTGTTTTTGACCCTTCAGACTTTATCCGTGGTGTTGTGGACTCTGAGGACCTTCCCCTCAACATCTCCAGAGAGATGCTGCAGCAGAGCAAGATCCTGAAGGTGATCCGCAAGAACATTGTCAAGAAGTGCCTGGAGCTCTTTGGTGAGCTGGCTGAGGACAAGGACAACTACAAGAAGTTCTATGAAGCTTTCTCCAAGAACATTAAGGTATGTTTGGTCCTCCAACAACTACTACTCATGAGGCCTGCACTGGAAGTGCTGGTCCAAAAGCAGCATCAGGAGTGATAAATTATAACACCAGTTCTGTGTTGTAGTTGGGGATCCATGAAGACTCTCAGAACCGTAAGAAGCTGTCTGAGCTGCTGCGCTACCACAGCTCCCAGTCTGGAGACGAGATGACCTCCCTGTCAGAGTACCTTAGCCGCATGAAGGAGAACCAGAAGTCCATCTACTACATCACTGGTGAGATGAAAGATCATTCTGCAGTTAAACGGTGGTGATGCTGCAGGAATGCCTGAATGGAAATGAGTAGATAGTTTTCACCATTGCCTCTGTTGACTGGTTTGGTCTATTCAAAGCCGCCTTTTTTGTTACCCAGGTGAGAGTAAGGATCAGGTGGCGAACTCTGCGTTTGTGGAGCGCGTGCGGAAACGCGGCTTCGAGGTTTTGTACATGACGGAACCCATCGACGAGTACTGCGTCCAGCAGCTGAAGGAGTTTGATGGCAAGACGCTCGTCTCCGTCACCAAGGAGGGTCTGGAGCTGCCTGAGGACGAGGAGGAGAAAAAGAAGATGGAGGAGGACAAGGCCAAGTTTGAGAACCTCTGCAAGCTCATGAAGGAGATTCTGGACAAGAAGGTTGAAAAGGTAAATGAGACTTCAGGCTGAGCAGGACAGGCTGAGTGACTAAAGTTATGACTTAAGTGTATTCATGTTTTTCCCTCTAATGTACCTTTTCATTAAACAGGCTTCCTAATTGTTTCAAGTTTCTTGGTGAGGTTTTTTTTTTTCCATATGGTCTGGAATGAAGCTGCGTTTTTGTTAGGTGCCTGATTTTGATTAATGTTTTGTCTCTGGTTTGATTTGAGTGTTTCTAACAAGGTTTGCTTGATCTAACAGTGATGAACTGACATGACCCAGATTCTGCTTGTGCTGGTGGTTTGTTTTTTGTAACTTCAGTGTCTCTCTCCTGCAGGTCACTGTGTCCAACAGACTGGTGTCGTCTCCCTGCTGCATCGTGACCAGCACCTACGGCTGGACGGCCAACATGGAGAGGATCATGAAGGCCCAGGCCCTGAGGGACAACTCCACCATGGGCTACATGATGGCCAAGAAGCACCTGGAGATCAACCCTGACCACCCGATCATGGAGACGCTGAGGCAGAAGGCAGAGGCGGACAAGAACGACAAGGCGGTAAAGGACCTGGTGATCCTGCTGTTCGAGACGGCGCTGCTCTCCTCAGGTTTCTCCCTGGACGACCCTCAGACGCACTCCAACCGCATCTACAGGATGATCAAGCTGGGCCTGGGTGAGTCTCGGCTGGTGACGTGAGCCAGCTGATTACTGAAGTCCAACTTTCAGATACGGTCTCTGTATTTTTGTCTAACTGGAGTGAATTCTTTCAGGTATTGATGACGATGATGTTCCAGTGGAGGAACCCAGCTCTGCTCCGGCTCCAGATGAGATCCCACCCCTGGAGGGCGATGACGACGCCTCCCGCATGGAGGAGGTGGACTAAACCCCCGCGACTCCTAAAGCCTCAATTTTTTTAACGCTATTACCTTTTTGCCCTGAACTCGGGCAAACTGTCCAGAACCATTCCGGGTTAAATTCTTCTCAAATGGACCAGTCTCTCCTCGAGCCATATCAACTTCCAGACGTCTGCCTTGTTTTCCTTTGTTGTAAAAGTTGTATGTAAACTGCGGCGACTCGTTTTGTCCCGCTGTGATTAAGAACCCTGCTGTGCTGAGCTTTCGGAAGTGAGTGGTCGAGGGACAGGGGCGGTCACAGAACATTCCAGCAGGTGGAGGGGTTTGGGGTGTGGGCGGGTCTGACTCTGCTGCTCTTGTAAAACAGCCCCTGTGAAGGTGGCCTGCAGAACCGGACTGGCCTGAGTGCAGGCTTGTGTGTGTTCACTGTCTTGTTTTTGCAGAAATTAAAAAATATGTACCACTGATTTTATTTGAAGGCTCTTGTTTTTTTTCATCAGAAAATTGCAAAGAAAAGTTCTTCATTCTACAGAAAAATGTAGAATGCTCTGGTCCAGTAACAGCAGATTTCTCAAGTGGTGAAGTGTCAGAATTACAGCATCAAGTCAAAGTGCCACATGTAGAAAATCAGTGATCATTTAAATCAGGTAGTAAGTTGTAGGGATGCCTGTGGAGAACGGCCCTGAATATGAAAATTGAAATTGCTGTTCTGGACCTTTGCACACTTTATCCAAGTATTTTCTATCCGTACTGTAGGACTATGTGATTCGACATTAACCCATTTAATCCCAAATTTTTCCCTGCAAAATAAGTGCATGCATTTTACTCCTTCGACTTCCCTAACACTTTGAATTTTTTTCATTTCTTGGTTATGATGGTGAAAATGTAGGTTTTATACTCTGCCACTATTGTTGCCCATGGGAAAACACACTTCACCTATTTGACCTTTTTTAACCACTATGTGGTACATGTGTAGGGAAGGGGGGGGACCCCTAGACCCTCCCCCTGGTGGCGGGGCCATGCACGTACTGAAAAAATCCAAGACCCCAAGCCCCATCACACGGCAGCGACCCTGCTGTTCACCTCCCACATGGGAGGCCGCTCTTCCCACCAAGATCTTATGTAACACCCCCTGGCCTGACCTCTGATAGTTAAAAAACAAAAGATGAATAGAATAAACAGCCAAAACCTTTGACCGCTAGTATAACTAGCACTATGACTGTATTATGCTAGCGGCAACAATTGTTGCCGTGCTTACATTTACTCTTCTTACAGCGAAAAGATGCATGCAGGCATATAATTCTCATTAAATATTAGTAGTAGACCTTTTAGAAAATGTGTTCAAAATATTTTAGTAATATCTGTTAATTAAGGTATTTCACGAACTTTTGAGGCAGACGTCTCTTTCCAGAGGTACAGGCAGGATGTAAAGGGGCGTGGTCTTGTCTCCAGTCACAAGTCACATGACACTGATGCAATTTAGGGGAGACGACCTCTTTTCAATTTTTTTAACTTGCATTAGCTACCCAAAGCCAAAACACTTTTAGAACTTCCAAAATAAAAATAAAAAAAAACGGCAACTATCGTTGCCATTGGGATTAAATGGGTTAATATATGCTTTGAGTTTTCCTGCTCATCCAGTTCACGAAATCTTATCTGAAGATATTTGAGCCAGACTTGGGAGCAAAAGAAAAAATCCACTTGAGACAAGTTCTGCTGTTTTTAGTTTGTTAAACAATCTTTATGGATTAAAACTGACCTTGGCAGTCGAATTGATGCATATAAATAGATGTTTAGATTCAAGAAACCAGAAATGGTTGATCTGGGCTGAATAAAGATCAGAGCAGTGAGAGATTTTATCTGAAGATCTTGAACTGAGTTCAGGCTGAGATTAGAGAAGCCCTCTCAGAAGCAGAATTTAAGAAGTGAGAGAAAATGCTCAGAAGCTTATTGATAATTCAGTTCTGTTAGAAACAGGCTTATTCTTAACGAAATACTAACGTTTGATTCTCCTATGACCACCAGGTGGCGCTGTTCGATCATTTATGTGGACTCGAGGGTGAAGGTATTTGTAATGTAACTCGATGCTGAAATAACTACAGCGGTTGTGCAAAAGTCTTGGCCAAAACTTTCATTTGGTCGAACAGTTCTCCAGGCTTCCTGAAGGACTTTCAGAGCCTCTCATTTCCTGACCAGTTTAAGTATACTGGTGAAGCTGAAAGCTGAGTGGGTGGAGCTCCTTTATCTAGGCTCCTTGTATCTTTAAACACTTTGCAGCCTGTCAGTAAAACATTTGCTCACATTTCTTACATTCAGCCTCATGGCCTTACTCTCTTTCTCCACTCCTCCATCGTTTGGTCTTGTTTTGGTTCCTCACTGGTGGAACGAGCTGCCTAAGGTCAGAGAAGCAGAAACTCTCTCCATCATGAAAAACCTTCTGAAGACCTTCTGTTCAGAGAACATCTCTCCTGATCTTACCCTATGCTTACATAAAAAAAATGGTACTTGGAACTCTTTTCTAGTTCTAACACAGTCCTGAAATGACAGTCCTTGTAATGTCTGTCTCTTTGGATAGAAACTTCTGCCAAATGAATGTAGTGTCATGAGCTGTAATGTAATTTAGTGTAGTGTACTGTAAGGTAGTGTAGTGTAATGTAATTTTAGTGTAGTGTAATATAGTGTAGTGTAATGTAATGTAGTGTAATGTAATTTAGTGTAGTGTAATATAGTGTAATGTAATGTAGTGTAATGTAATGTAATTTAGCGTAGTGTAATATAGTGTAGTGTAATGTAATGTGACATAATGCTATGTAATGTAGTGTAATGTAATTTAGTGTAATGTAGTGTAATGTAATTTAGTGTAGTGTAATTTAGTGTAGTGTAATGTAATTTAGTGTAGTGTAATATAGTGTAGTGTAGCGTAATGTAATGTGACGTAATGTTATGTAATGTAGTGTAATGTATTGTAGTGTAGTGTAATGTAGTGTTTCAAAGCTGATTCAAAGCAAAATGTGAAATGAGGGGGGCTCAAGACCATTACCCAATACATTTTCTTCACATTTAACCTTTTTTAAACATTTTAAATCCCATTAAATAATACGTTCTATATGTGAATGCGCTTCTGTAGCACCGAGTGTTTGAGGGTATTTTATTACAGCAACAGAACCGAAATCGTGAGTGCGGCCTCCAGAGCTGTAGCTGCAGGATGTGGTGATTCGAGGAACAGCAGGTTTTCCATTCAGCAGAAGTTCAGGCCGCGCAGGTTTGTTGCGTTTTTGATGAGAACTAGAGTAAAAAACAGGCACTGGGGGAAAACAAGGCCGAGCGGTGAAACGGGTCAGATTTAACCTTTATCTGCTCACCTTGTGCTCGAAAAGTGTCGCATCATGATCTTCAGGCTTCTCTTAAGTCACATGCTTTAGAGTAAAGCGGCGCCGGCGGCGGGGGAGGAGGGGGGGAGGATCTCTCTGAACACTCATTTCAGAGGATGAATAGTGGAGGATGTTGCATCATTTCTTCTCTCATTCAGAGAGCGTGGGCCTCCAAACACCTCCAAAACCTGAGCGAGCCCCTCAGCAGAGATTTCACCACCATTCAGAGAAAACCCGCCTCAGCACTTCCCCACAGCCTCCAAATCCAAATCCGCGACTTCAGCAGCAACAACAGAGACCATCAACTCCAGATCTTTACTCTTCTGTGCTTTTGTGCTCCCAAAACACTCTGCCTTTAAGACTGATCAGTGTAGATGTAAATGAGCTCTGCTCTGATTGGCTGCCCTCAGGAGAAGCTGAAAAGCACAGCAATTCCAGCTATCACTAGAACATGTCTGTGTACTGAACTATCCAGGACTTTTTACCTAAACACGATAAAAATATCATGCAGATCATCCAGCAACTTTGGGATGAACTGGAACGGAGATTGTGATCCAGATCTTCTCGTCCAACATCAATGTCTGACCTCATAAATGCTCTACAGAATGAACACAAATTCCCACAGAAACTCCAGAATCTTGTGGGAAGTCTTCAGAGAAGAGCGGAAGCTGTTAGAGCAGCAAAGGAGCACAGACTCCAGATTAAAGTCCCTATTGGTGGAGGGTCAGGCGTCACAATACTTTTGTCTATATGGTGTATATACATATATAGTCCTCTACAGTGGGGAAAATAAGTATTAGATACAATAGAAAAATCAAACTTAATATTTGGTACAGAAACCTTTGTTTACAATGACAGAGGTCAGAGGTTTCCTATAGTTCTTGACCAGGATTGCACTGCAGAGGGATTTTGGCCCAAGACTCCATACAGATCTTCTCTGGATCTTCTCCAGATCCTTCAGGCTTTGGGGCTGTCACTGGGCAACATGGAGTTTCAGCTCCATCCATGGATTTTCTATTGGGCTCAGGTCTGGAGACTGGCTATTGCTTGGTTAACCTGCTGTGTGTCGTGTCTTTATCCTGCTGGAAGATCCAGCCATGACCCATCTTCAACATCCTCACTGAGGGAGGGAGGCTGTTGTCCCATCCGTCCTCTCCTCAGAAGGTGCAGCAGTCCTGTCCCCTTTGCAGAAAAACACCCAAAAGCATGATGTTTCTGCCTCCATGCTTCACGGTTCTATTTTGGTCCACATGACCTTCTCCCATGCCTCCTCTGGATCATCATCGTCTTTGGCACACTTCAGACGGGCCTGGACATGTGCTGGCTTGAGCAGGGGGACCTTGTGCAGGACTTTAATGGTACTAATAGTAACTCTTGAGACTGTGTTCCCAGCTCTCTTCAGGTCACTGACCAGGTCCTCCCTTGTAGTTCTGGGTTGATCACACACACGCTGATTACATCACACACACACACACAGGTTATGCCATCTGACACACACACACACAGGTTACACCACCTGACACACACAAGTTACACCACCTGACACACACACACACACACACACACACAGGTTACACCACCTGACACACACAGGTTACACCACCTGACACACACACACACAGGTTACACCACCTGACACACACACACACACACACACACACACACACACACACACACACACACACACACACACACACA
>JBBJLR010000160.1:2214244-2231211 GCA_037577145.1 Brachypetersius gabonensis
CACACACACACACACACACACACACACACACACACACACACACACACACACACACACACACACTTATGTTTCTCAGATATTGGGATTTTATGAATTTAATGTGTACAAATATAATTATGGGAACCTACAGACAAAATTTGTGTGCAAACTCTAGCGCCCCCTAAGGGGGACCTGGACCCCAGGTTGGGAACCACTGTCCTAAACCACGTCCGTAAATCTGCTACATCTTAAAGAAGAGCTGGATGCAGTTTTTGCAGGTGATTTGCTGGGAATCTGGTGCTGGACTGTTGCAGTGAGTATAGACTTCTGGTGTCAGAGACGTTAACCTCACAGCTTAACGTCTCTGAGGGAAAATTCTAGAGTGAAATTCGTCTCGGCTGATCAACCACATGTGGGTCAGTGGGATTTTTTTTGCTGAGCTATTCTTTAAAGCGGTTTGAGGTCATAATTAAGCAAACTGAGGGAATACATTTAGCACAAATGCTTCCGTTTATCTAGCATTATCACAAATTATGAGCATAACAGTTTGCCACAAGCTTTATTTCAGGTGGAAGTATAGATTAGCGTTTATATAGCGTTTTGTTTTTTTTGCAACACATGCATCAATTTTATCTCTTCATGGGTACATTTGGTTCTTTGTGCAAACAGTGCCACTCCCTCGACACATGAATGGTGCATCTGTGTACACCTGGAGTATAGCTATGAACCCTATTGAAGTACTCAATCTAAATATTAGATGTCAAATATTGTAAGCCATCTTGTTCCTGTATGGATACACCTGCAGAGGTTTATGTTTTTGTTCAGTTTCTTTACACAATCTAATTGAAAACTGTGATGAATTCTGTATTTATTTCTTTTGATGTGTTTTTTTTGCTTATTTGTTCATTTATATCTAAATGGACTTTTATTTTGATTGGACCTTTTTTTTTTTTACACAATTTGGTTTGGTTTCATCAAAGCCATCACAGCCAAGCAAGTGGCTGCAGGAACTGCGGATTAAGGAGAGCTCCCCAATCCCACGGTCATACCCTGCTGAAGCGCTGTCGCCCAGTACGACTCCGTACCCAGGAGCTCCTCACACTCCCATTTCAGCCTAAATGTTTTGCTAGAATTGGTTTTGGGTCGCTCCTGGTGCAAAGCACCCCGACTTTGTCCCCTTGAAGATCTGAAAGAGTAGCATGAACCAAGATAACATTACCTTCCTTGATTAGGTGCCTAGGTGCAGGCCTAATTAGTGCGAGCCAGAAAAGTCATAGCAGCTCTGAGACTCCTTCAGCTTGTAATTGTGAGGTGTAGCTGGCCCTTGAATGGGTCAGGTATCCTGTGATTGCTCAGAGGGGAGGAAAGCAGCACTGGAAGGAGATCCAGGGGAAAGAGCAGCAGGAGGGACTGCAGGGGTTCCTGTCACAGGTATTATACTGTCAGCACGCATACATATATCTATGTATATGTGTGTTTTTGCACTGCCTTCTCAACTGATAAGGGACAGCTGCCATGTCTGTAAGTCTAGATTAGGCAAAATAATGATTGCCCCATAGAAAAATGTGCTATTTGAGAAAAAAAAAGCATCTCTGAACAACTGACAATTCCCAATGAGGCTTTTTTGACAACCTTTCACTTTCTAAATAAAGTTACAGCCACAGTGGGTATTGTGAGTTGTTGTCTTTTTTGGTGTTTTGGAC
The DNA here is from genome assembly GCA_037577145.1 of Brachypetersius gabonensis. Taxonomy (NCBI): domain Eukaryota; kingdom Metazoa; phylum Chordata; class Actinopteri; order Characiformes; family Alestidae; genus Brachypetersius; species Brachypetersius gabonensis. Next base: position 2,215,927 of record JBBJLR010000160.1, read on the forward strand.
CCCTGTTTAACAGTATAATGAAACGATTTGGGTTTCAGTGTCTTTTTGTTTGTTTAAAGATCACCATCAGTGCAAAAAACCCAAAAAAGGTAGGGACGGTTTCAAATTCAGGAACGTTTTCAGCCACGTAGGACAGTGGGATTGCAGCCTCTCCCTGGTGCAGGACCCACAGGACATAGCAGGAGCGTTCCTTGCTTTGTCTCCACCCCAACACAGTCCAATCGGCTTTACAGAGGGGGACCTGATATGTTCAATAGGGTTCATATCTATTACTCGGCCCACTCACCTGTGATTCCTGGAATGCCTTTTCATCTTTTCTGTTGCACAAAAAAGGAGAAACGAACCTTTAGACTTGTGAAATCTGTTGATCGTGATCGTGCTTTGAAAAGACGGCTGCTTTGAAACAGCACCTGATCCTTTGATTTGAATGAAGTAATGGCAGTGATGATCATGATGATGATGCTGATGATGCTGATGATGATGACGATGATGGCAAATGCCAAAGGGACCCTGCATGATGAAAAGATGGAAAGACTTCTGGAGGTTGTTGCTGTTTGACAGGAGTGAGAAGGCAGTGTAAACACACAATACAAAGCCTACAGTGTGTGAGTAAAAACAGACAGCTATGACAGTGCAGGGCATTGTGCACAACTTTGCATTGCAAGCAAGGGGAGAGTGTGCAACGCAGGCCAGTGATGGGTTCTGACCCACAGTCATGCCTTCATACCTTCAGTGAAGGCACCCAAATCCAGAATCCCCTCCAGTATATCCACCGATTTGGTCTTCAACAGCTCAGCATCCGCCTTAAATTGGTTAAATCGGATTCCTTCTTGATTCCTGAGACCTGGTGGCCAGTGTTAATCACTCAAAAATAGAAGTTTACTAGCAAATTACTAATTAATCTTCTAAAAACTTTATAGAGAGTCTCTTACTTCCCTTACTACTGCTAACGTACTTTCTAAATCCCATGCGAACACGCACCAATCCAGAGAAACTCCCACATACATTTTTAGGAAGATTTCCACACTTTTGCAGGTAGAACAGGAACAAAAGATCTCTATGGACGTTTTAAATGCATTGCACATGATCAATACTGCTCTCACAGAGTTAGTGTTATATTAATGTAATGTGACTGTAAGCTGTAAACACGATTTCAAAAACATATCGTGAGGAAAAATTATCACGGCACTGCAATTCTCCCAACATTGCTGGTGTATTCATAAGTCGGGTTTTTGCTCACATGCTGCAGAAGGGATGGCGAGCTCCAGTCCTGAAGGGCCAGAGTCTAGCAGAGTTTGGTGATTTTCCTACTCACACAGTTTTTAAACTTGAAGCGGAGGAAACTTTGCCTGATCCTGGCCTTCCAGGTCTGCGGTTGGCCAGCCCTTGTACTACAGGTATAGGTAAGGAAGGGCTCCCAGCAGTGCGTGTGTATAATCCTGTGTTGACAGGTTTTCCACATCTGTTCATTCCTCTGAATGTCCTTGTATGTGTATAATTAAATCTGTCTTCCAGAGGGGTATGATGCACTGGAAGGCACCTCTTTGCTAAATGAGGATATGATTGAAGACGATGATGGAGCCAGTTCCTCGGCTTACCAAGAGCTTGAACGCCTCGAGAGAGAAAACGTCACTCGCAGCCATCACAGTACGAGCTCCACAGTGACGGCCATCTCTGTCCCTCCTACCTCTCCACCCGTGTACCGTGTCCCCGCCCCGACTCCGTCCGTCCCAGAGGCACATGTTCCACAGGCCATTCAGGCTTTCAAGGAGTCTGCTAACATGGTAGCAGCCTTCAACATGCAGTGGAAGGACGAAATCGCTGCCATGCGGTACGAGCTGGCAGAGCTGCGCAGGGATGTGTGCAGCGAGCTGAAGACCTTCAACAGTAACTTCTTTAACTTCACTCAGTGCTACAACATGTGGACACTGTGCAGGGATGCAGCAACGGGAGTTGGCAGTTGCGCCCCTCAGTCCAGTGAACGAGTGTCGGTCGGTATTCAGACCAATAGTGGTGGTCCAGTAAGACAAAACACTGCAGATGCCTCAGTCATGTGCCAGCCTGAGCCGGCACCATTCAACATTTTTGACCTGATGAATCCTCCCCGCATCCAGATCACTGAAGGGACACCTGAGGGACCTACAACTTCCAACAGTCCAACGAGCCCCACCAGCCCCGTCAGCCCTACCGGACCTCCGGGGGCCCGGCCACTGAGGGACTCGAAGATGGACACCTGCAGGAAAAAGAAAACCCGGAGTCGACCCGAAGGCCAGAGGAGTGCCAGTCTAGAACTTTGGTGCAGGAAGTACACTAGTGGGCCCATGTCATACCTGTCGATGTCCTTCTGATCGTTCTAATCACTGGAAAAGGCAGAGGGAAATGACTAGCCCTCAAGAACAAGCCTGAACACCAGGGGCAAGGCACCACTACAGCCTGTGCACACAAAGGGCCATGGTGCAAGGCCCTTGTCCCTTTGCCCTATGCAGAGATGATGACTAGGCGTTTTCGTGTTGAGGTCAGGATGCCACGTTGGCATACATTAGGCTAGTTCAGCCATCACTGAGGGATCCATTTTGCTGTGTTTCTCATTCAAATCTGTTTACATCATCACCGATCTCTGACATAGGAATGTGGTAAGCAATGCAAGGAATGTCACCGTCACCTGATTGTCTCCGTCAGTGTTACATTGTTAACCACAAAGCCTTGTGTGTAACTACAGTACACATGCATAGTCTTGCATCCTGTTGACTTGATTTGATCAAATGTGATTGATTACTGTGAATGTTCAATCCAGTTTTGACATACGTCCGCCCTTTTCTGAGGTTTCTAAAGTTTACAGAGGTTCCTAAAGACCACTGCACACCAGACGCATCTCGTATCACCTGTACAACAATAGACTAAACATCGTTTTATTTTTATTATTGTTTACACATGTGAAATTGACTAGGTAAGTGTTTTCCAGCTACAAGGTGTGAGAGGTGTCATTATGTGATTAAGCTACTTAAGTTTACTTGGGTAACGAACCATAGACATCTGGTTGAATTTTACACTCAGAAAGACTAAAGTCATTATTTCAGCTATTACTGAATTATTTTTAGAGTCTAAGCAAGTAAGTGTCTTCTTATAGTCACGCGTGAACACACCACAGCACACATTGTGAACAACAAAATTCTTTTTTCTGCATTTAACCCTTTTAACCCATTCACCAGCAGTGGGCAGCTAGGAACACCTGGGGAGCGTGTGTGGGGACAGTACCTCAGTGGTACCACTAGCAGTCCTGTAATTCAAGCCCGCGACCTTCTGGCTGCTGGAGTACAGTAACCCCTCATTTTCACGCGGATCAGCATTCGGATTCAGTCTAACGCAGATTTTTTCTGAGAACCGACCTGTTTTACCGCCACCAGAAGAAGAAAAAGTGTCTTGTCCTCATATTTTAGTGTTTTAAACGTTTCCCCCCAATTTTCAACAGTTATCTCAGTTTATTCAGTATCAGTAAGCTGTGCTCTGTCTAAACATGTGGGTAGAGAGAGTTATTACAACCTTTCTTTTGTGTACGAGTGCTTGTTTTCACTCGCTGCACACTGCTAATGCTAACCGTAAATGCTAATGCTAAGAGTTTTTTAAGCAATAAAGTTTATAATAAAATTAAAGTGTTTAAAATAAAATTAAAGTGTTCCGGGAGCAGTTTTGGGGGCAGATTTAGAGTTTACAATATAAAAATGGGCATTTTTAGGCTTTTTTATACCAAAACACAATGCATTTTTTCACTATACGCGGGTACTCTTAGAACGGGGGATTACTGTTTCTCCGTAAGCTTTGGGCCACAAGCTGCCCCAACTAGTTATGGGTTTAGAAAAATGCAGAACTACAGCAATGGCAAGAGACACCCTGTGACATTTAGAGACAGTGAGTAGTTGCAGAGTGGTGCCCCTGGTTGTCAGAAGAGAGACATGAACATTTCATTTTATCGGTTTTTGGAATTGTGTGCCTGGTGTGCGATGGCCTTTATAACGTCTACCATTTGATCAAGTCAAGTATTCAAATTTACGATGCGCATCAGAGAAATCAGGATACACCATACACTGCAGCACTTTGCCATTGTGGTGATGAAGGTACTGTGGATGCTCTCGCACCACAATAATTGTTTGGAGAGCTGTTATGGACAAAGTTGGTATAATCCTTTAGCCCATGACATCATCAAACCAGACCTCAGCGATCCCTAGATGGTCCACTTTTTTGCTTCAGGGACAGAGGACAGATGTGAACCATCTGAAGGTCCTTGAGGTCTTGTTTGTGAACCTCTGGTTTAAGGCAGTGGTTGTCATTCCAGTCTTCAGGGACTCCCAGATGTTTTCTGTGCCTAAAACTCGCAACACAAAGACACAAAGGACACATGTGGAGACGCCTGAGGGCTGGTTTGAGGACCACTGGTTTAAGGTATATGCTTCCTTCACATAAAGCCTTCCCCTGTAAAGGTGAAAAAATAATTTTCAGGGCAGTTTGTTAAAGGTTTGACGGATTTGCGTGATGATTTATCTTCATTGATGGTTGAGGATTTAAGAATATTAGAAGAATATTATAGAAGAATGATATTCCCGAACCATCAGCCCTGTATGTGCAGTTTACAAGCTGAAACCAGTTTTAAGGAGATTCAGATGTTTTGTTGTATTATGATCTACTGCAGAACAGTGGTCACCAGGCCTCCTCCTGGAGATCTACCTCCCTTTAGAGCATTTTTCATCCCTCGGTTCTGCGAGAAGACAGATCCACGGGACCAGGCTTGGTGACCTCTGCTGTAAAAGGACTTTTTGATTTTGCTTTCATTGAAAAAGAGATGGAAAATTATCAGTGATGTCATAAAAAGTGTATGGTTTATACAGAGCAATGTCGAAACGCTTATGAAACTCATTCCAATCTTCCCTAAAAGTTTACATTGGTTTGTTATGAACTGCTCGGTGAGATCTAAGGTCCACATGCACAATCCCATTCATTCTACTGGAGTTATACTGTGAATCCTCTTTAAAATGTTTGTATAATTTTATTCAGAGAAAAGAGAAACCTATTTATAAAATAAAGTAAATAGTACACAGAAATATATGATCACTAAAAGAAACATTCCTTGACATAATAAAAAAAATAAATATATATCTATATTTTTGGCTGTTCTTTATGTAGTCTGTCCAAAGCAAAGACTCTAAAAAAGGTATTTTATTTTATTTTGTAAAAGGGAAATTCTTGCTCATCATGCCAAAGTTATAGGGAGTTATTCTGTGTTTTCACCAAAAGTGACTTTGCAGACTCAGGTCACTTGGTTTGCTAACATAAAGCCGCTTGGGGTGAAGAAGGCGTGTCTCACCTGTACACCAGTCAGCTCCTTTCTTCTTGCTGTCAGCTGCAACAGCACTTTAGTGATCTAGCTAGTAAATGGACCAGTGATGTAGCAAAGGAAGTGTAGATAAAGGCCATCGCTGCAATGCAGACACTGTTTAAAATTTTCCTTTCAACCTATTAGAACCCACCGGACCCCAAAATGGCCATCAGTGTCTGTGTTTAACGAGTCTTCAGCCCACTTTATGTCCTACTAAGGCAGGCTATGCGAGTCACTACCAAACCCAATGTAGTCCAAATGTGCTTAACCCTACCTTAATTTACCCCTGAAAATATACCAATCGGAATTAAGTGGCCATCAATTTGTGACGCGATCCCTTTTTTGACATAAAAAGTGGATTTAAGGCATGAGTGTGAAACCCCTTATTCTGAAACATACGGAATTTATTCAAGAAGTTCTATTATTTAAGGGGCAAATTCTAAAAAGTAAGAGGAAAATTCAGTAGTTTTACCTCTTAATCCACTTAATTTTCTTTAATTTCCTGGAAATTAAATTAAGGGGTTTGGTTTCGTAGTGAGTCCTGCGGCTGCAATTATAGAAACTCTAAAGAATAATTAGTAGTTACATCATCAGCCCCTCCTTTTCTCATCAGTCCGTCTCTGTGAGACACGTTCAGATAAGACGCATTAATGGACAAACAGCGCGGTATTAAATCGGAACGAACCATTTTCACAATGATTGTATTTGGTTTCCTTTAAACTCCATCGTAAACACAATGCTGGCACCATGGACAGTTTCCATCACCTCTTCTTACAACAGCTATGTGGATATAAACTCGACACATATATGCAACGAAAAGAAATAAAAAGAAAGAAATACGATAGGCTAGAAATACGATACATAACTACATTTATACTAATTGTTTTTCTGTGGTTGTTGTTGTCCTTGTTGTTATTGCTGTTTTTGGTTCTGTTTGCTGCCATTTTCGGTTTGGTTTGCTCCAACCTGAGTATCCAATATTTTTATTTTGGAAATTATGAAAATAAATGAAGCATAAGTTTGGAACTTTGAGATGACTACGTGGAATTATTTTTGCCAAAAGGTCATAAACTGGTATAAACTATTACCATTTACTCTTTACTCTTGTTGGGACATAACTCACAATGCTGTTGCTCTCATGAGTCATAAAAGCTATTTACTTGCTAATGCTGCCCCCTTGTGGAGAGATTTTAACCTGCTGAATGTGTGTAAGTAAAAGAGTTCCATGCCAGTCAAAAAAATTACATACAATCAAAAAATGGTGTGTGGGTATATGATGTGTGTGCACTGTATATTATTTTATTTGTTAACATGTTGATTTTGTTGGTCAGTGGGATGGGTGTTATTCTGGTTATCCTCCCAGGGTGGTGGGTTTGGGGGTTATTTCAGTCACTGACCAGTCGGGGTGATCTCAGTTGCTGACTGAGTGATTTGCCACTGTGATCATTTTGTTGATCAGTGGAGAAGTGATTGTGGTTTTCATCCAAGGGCGCTGGGGTGTTTTCAATGGAATAATACCAGAAAACATTAGGATGAGAAGACAGCAGGAAATAAGGCTCCCACTGGAGAAACCATGGGAGGATTGACAGACATGCCACAGAAAAGCAATGACCAACAGAATCGAATGCTCTGGAGTAGCCACACATGAGCCTAAGGTCACTGTGCCCACTGCCAGTTGTGAAGTGTATAAAATGTCAGTAAAGAGGAATTCATCAGTCAGTCAGTCAGAATTCATCTCCTTCTGAACAGGAATGTTCTGCAAAAGAGTTCACGCGTGTTCTTGAATTGTTGGGCCTGTCATGATTAATTGGGGTCGGTGATTGTCTAGTGGGTAGAATAGTTGCCTCTGGATGATGATATAACTACTAATTTAAAAAATATATTTTCTTTATTTTTCTTTATTTTTATGCTTCCAGTATAGGTCCTCTGTTCACTATCACAAAACCAACTATCATAACAAGCCATTAGAGGACAGTAATGCCATGACAACAGAAACAGAAACAGTCTTTTGTACAAGCAAGCAGTAGCCGAGGCATACAAACGCACAGTGCTTCGAATCTATTTTTTGTTGTTTGCTCTGAGCCACGTGCCACTGGAAGCATGTCAAGAATATTCCCACTACACTTATAATTCACATCTCATATGAAAAACTACAGCTTGTTAGATAGTCACCACTGTGTCACATGACTAGAAATTAACAAATATGCACTGTACTGATTTGTGCTGGTGATATTTTATAAGGAGTGATGCATATTGTACACAAATCTAACCAGTATTTAGCCTCATGCAACGGTTAGCTAGCTGTTTTGAATTCACTGTTTTTTTAACTGAATTCATACCAAGCAATACATTTTAATAAGTCTGACTATTCCACCACCAGAAGTTACACTTTAATGTTAAACACATTAAACATTTAAATATTTAAACTTATGAGCATTAGCATTAGCATTAGATCGACACATTAAACATTTCAACTTATGAGCATTAGTGGATGTATCGTAACAAACCTCTGATAAAGTATCCACAAAATATCTCTGAAAAAGTAACTTTGAAAGTAACCACTCGCCATGGAGCTACGACACTGTGCAAACTGTATCTAATAGTAAAAAATATATATTTAAAAAATCCTAATACCCCTAATACCCTAATACCCCTGATATGAGCAGATGGATTGAAACTTGCCAAAACAACATTTCAGACTTCTTAGCATAAAGCAAGGTCTTCTGGGAGGAGAATATTAAGTGCTCCATTGATCGGGAGTTCCCAAAGGACAGATGAGGGCACCACCCTCCACCCCCCTGATTTAAATACATACTTGCAAACTGATTTTAGGCAGCTACTGGACATCATCAGAATGACTTTTATAAACATTACTACCATTGTCTTGCCAAAGGCGATGATATTTCATGTATGTATAATCAGTTGTTCTGTATGTGGGTAATGTTATCCACCTTGGAACCATTTGGAATGCTTAATAAAATATTCTGAGAGTGCCCAAGTCCATACTCCTACTCCTTTAACTACACAGAGGGCTGTAAGAGTGTAATGTCAAATGTTCCTTTAAACCAAACAGATTTGTCCACAGTCTTCTTGTTTCAGAGACACCCTGTAACCATGGTAAAAATCACTATAACACAAAGCTAAAATAAATGATATAAAATGTGTAAAAATCTAATGCAAGGCTGTTGCATAATAACCTGGTGTACCTGGTGTAATTTCCAGGTAAAACAGGGGCAAATATGGCAAGATATATAATCCACAAATAACAAATTCCATACTAATGGTCACTGATAATGTATCCCATGAAAATGACTTGGCTTTGGTGAAAGATTCTGCTTTGATAAAGTTTATGCTTTAATAATCAGTTGAGGACTGCTCTAACACATTACTCTATGAGTATCAAGGTCTTGTGAGTAAAAAATATAAAATATGTATATATATATATATATAGTATGTACACCATGATGCAATGCCCTAGAAACTTGTAAGGGGGCATTAGTGATTCCATAAGGAATGACCAAATATTCATAGTGCTCCCGATTGTGGTTAAGGCATTTTTCCATTCGTCCATTTGTTCAAATTTCTTTAATTTAATCTATTCAATATGCCAAAGATAAGACAGTCTGACACAAATAGATTCAAAGCAAACTAGAAAGAAATGTTTTTTGTTGTTGTTGTACTGTAAATTAAACTCTAATGGGTATTAAGGCCTCTTGTGGTGTTGCAGTGGTCATGGGGGGAAAGTCTCCTTTCATCTGAAATCAGCCTCTAAAACGCAAGCTTAATATAGGTCAGTTCATTCATTGTCCTCCAGTATATTCACAATGAAAGCTTCTGAAAACTCTCTTTCATTTTCCACAAATGGGTCTTTGAGTGGCTATAAATGGCAGTTTTTTCACAATTTAAAGAATTTGTCAGCTACTGGGCTGTACTATATTTGAGCTTTGCACTTTTTGCCATTTAAATATATGTGTTTCTATTATGCACTCCACTCAGCACTGGGCCTGGTGATTTTTGGATCATGTCTGGCTGTTCCAGAACATCCTGTTCTACTGGTCAGTGCTTTTCTATGGAGGTTTGCTATATGTGCACAATTCAGCACCCATGTCAGCAGCAGATGCACCTTAAAGGACCTCATTAGCATAAATTTTACAGGCTGGTAGGTCTCAGTCCATACTTGCCTAAGATTCCTCAGCTGACCTAACAGTTTCCAGGGAATCAGAGGTACAGGTCCCTAAAATTCAAACTTTGAACCCCCATAATTACTCAGGACAAATGCCAACCATCTTCAAACTTTTCTCGCTTTTAGATCCCGGTCCTCCATTTTCCACAATCCCTCAACTGACCTGCTAACTCCCAAGGAATCAGAGATAACAGAACTCTGAAGATCCATAGCTCTTCAAGACAAATGTCCACCACCTTCAAACTTCAGCTGTTGGCAATCTCAGTCTGGAGATATGGGAACCCAAAATTAAAACACTGAAGCCCCATATTTCACGGGCCAAAGGTCCACCACCTTCAGAATTCGGCTGCTGGCAAATTCTGCCCCCTCTTTCCAGTGAGCCCATAATCAACCCACTGCCTTGATAACTACCTCCATTTGCTGTATTAAATTGAAACTGGTGTTTTAGACGCACATAATCCAATAAGATGTGTTTTATCCATTATCAGATTAATATGGGCACTGTTGGCTCTCTGTAAGTGAAATGTTGAGATTCTTTGTTGAGCTGCTAGTGAGCAACTAGGTGTGAATATGGAGGTGGGGTAAGAAACAATTCAAACCTCTCCACAAAGACATCTATGCTGAGATAAAGCAAATAAAGCTGCTGCTTCTTCATATACAAAATCACACAATAAAAATGGCCTTTAAACACAATAAGAAGTATAATAAAAGCTGTGAAGATGAAAATCTAGTCCGTTTGTGGTTTTGTAACAGTTTATAGATATTCTATCAATGTTTTTGATATAAAAAAAATATTGTTCAACTGGTGTTTATAGCATAGTTTGTGTGAAAAAAGGTTATATATTTTTTTAAATTAACAGTAATGGAGAAAATGAGCATGAAATAAAACAGACGTTGATTTAACAGTTATGTTTAGTACCATAGCATTAAAGGATCTGTGCTTTAAGTAGATCCCTCTAGGGGCCAGTGGTCATCTCAGCACAACACAACCTGTACCGACATAAAATAAAGCACAGGACTGTTAAGAGAGCTCTAAGACTTGTTTTATATTGATTTCTTTATTTGTCGTACAATTATAAATATGCACCAGCTGGACATTTCTTTATATAGCAGTGTTACTGTAGGAAAGGTGCAAATTCACACCAGCACCGCAGTGGGAACACCCTGTGAGAACATCAACACTCTAACTGGTTCAGCAATGAATCACTGGAAGTATTATTGGAAATTATTGGAAATTTAATGACTAAATATCGCTTCTTCTGGAAATGTATTGCTTATTGGTTTGTTTGTTTTGTTTTTGATTTCATTGTTGGTTAAATAAATAGTTCATGTAGTTTTGTCTATAAATAAATCATGTACTTTATTTAGGTATTTATGACGTTATCTAGAACAGAGACTGTGCTGGTGTAAATGACAATTTATAAATCAGTTTATTTATTTGTTTGTTTATGTGTGTGTTTGTTTGTTCATCTGCCTGTCTCTCTCTCTCTCTGACAACCTGTTTATTTATTTGTTTGTCCATTTATTTATTTATTTATTTATTTATTTATTCTCACTGATAAAATAACGGTTCTTGTGTAAAGGTGCAGAGACCGGCAAGCGTGAACATTAACATATTTTGCATAAATGTGGGCCATTTTTATTTTGTTGCTGTTACAGTTTTATGGGCTTGCCATTTCAGTTGATGGCATTTATAAAGGTAACCATGGTAACTGTAGATATTATTGTAGATGTGTAGAGATATGATGTTCTAGTTGTGCTGAGATTTATGGGGCCGAATGTTCAAATGAACACATGCAGCCTCATCAACACTCTTGAGATGTTTCTTGTAAGCGTCCTACTCTTGTCTCTGACCTTCATTACAGCCCTCGTCAGCTGACCTCGTTATTAATTATGTTTAAACTGCACTGTTACTGATATCGTTCCCTCTGAGCTCAGCGGAGGTTTACTATGAAACAACCTGTGATTCTTGATTGCTAAAGCAGTAATTCTAGTCCATATTTTATGAGTGCTAGAAATTAACACCATCTAAACTGAGATTGATATCATTAAAATGATGTTCTAATCAATTCTGAATTAGTGTAAGGTCTCTTATTTTAAAAACAGGATCAAGTAAACAATGTCTTTTCTTTTTTTTTACTTTTTTCTTTCTTTCGATCATGGTTCCTTGAAGAACCGCTCTAGCCAGGGATCCGTGTTCCCACTCCAGATCAGTGGAAGTCGAGGTCCCCAAACAACTTTTATTTTGTTGAACATTCACGTCACTCAAATTAGTTTTGTTTTGTATATTTTGTGATTTTTTTAGTATCTTTTTTGTCCCACATCATGTAAACAGTATGTCAAATACGTGTTTTACCTAGAACCGTACATCCATGTGCAAAGGTTTGGGCACAACTGGTCAAATGATGTTTTCCTGATGTTCACACTTATCCACATTTAAATATTTACTGAATTTAACACACTGGAAAATAATTACACATTTTATATTTAATGCGTATACAATGGGAAGCAACTGTGACTAAAAATGGCAAAAACATATATTTAAGTGAAGTGTACTTATTTATTTCCACATGGCATTTAACCAGGGATGTTCTAACTTTTGCACACAGCTGTACAACCAAACCTTCAAGGTGTCTGTATTTGCTTTTCTTTGGGTTTATTGAGCAAAATATCTCCAAGACCCTGTTTAAACCTGGTCATTTGATGAGTCTTGATTATTAGGATTATATCTGGATCAATCTGAAAAAGGAAACACATTTAAACCAGATTTAAATCTGATCAGCAAACCACTTCAGGAGGTTCTGAGATACATCCAAGCACACAAGCAAACACACCTACCACCCCAAATCCCTCCCAGTGCTCTCACAGCGCCCCCTGCTGTTCTGCTTACAGTACTTAATGCAGCATCGCTGCTCTTTCAGTTCTATTCCTGGCATGAGTTTAATTTTAACACTAGAACCACCAAGGGGGTCATTTTTACCCCCCGGCGTTTTCAAATTTTTGTAGTTCTGTTAAAATAAACCCCTCAAATCTTTAATTTCATGACTTTTCCTAAAATGGCTTTAATTAATCATCTTGTGGATTTTGGTGAGTCTGTGAAAAAAAGAAAAATAAATACAATCATTTATACCCAGAACAACCGAAGAGTCATTTTTACCCCCTCATTTAGATAACCGTATACAGCCCCCTGCTCCCGGTTGCTTGGCAACTTTAGACACTTGTGATGTCATCCGATCGATTAAAATACACCATCGATTAAAATACTGCTAAATTTAAGACAAAAATATATATTTTAAACACTTATTTTGTTGAGTCTCCATTAATATTTAAAACATGGGAATGAGAGACTTCACAGCTTTTAGAAATGACTTCTTAGCATCGCTGTCGCTATTGCAGCAGGTCAAAACGACCCCCTTGGTGGTTCTAGGGGGCCTGGAATGTTGACGGTTCTAGTTTTAATTCCGACTCTTCATATGAACTTTTCTTTAGATCAGAACAGAAAAATTGAGAGCATTGCAGCCGGTTGGTGTTAATGATCTGATTTGCAAATTCATGATCAGATTTCAGTGTGTCTGAATGGAGATGCAGTTGAATGTAAACACATGTACCTCAAATCTGATCCTGATACTAAACCACATGAAATGAGCAGGTAAAGGGGTTCATGACAACAGTTGATAGATGATTTATTACTGACTGACTGTATGTATTACAAAGCAAAATAATGAAATGTGTAATGAACCCAATGAGTCCTCGCTGGTCTATAGACTTTTTGGGGTCTTCCACATATTTAGCTGATTTGCACTGATGTATTTTGAAAGCTCATTATGGGAAATTCTTCCAACTGTAATTTTATGCAAATACTTGCTTTGGTTCACTTTTGTCTCTTTTATTTGTGTATTTTCTCTGTGACCTTAGATTCATTATTATGTCATATATTATTATATGTTATGATATTTATATGCAACTGGGAATTTGCAGTGAAAAAAGTGCATCTGTCCATTCTGTAGGAGTTCAATCAGCTAAACTAAATGAACGATGCTCAGATTTTATGCTCTGTTTGATTCTTGGTGGTTACAAAGTAATTTTATGTAAATGTTTGGTTGGTGTCTTTTATTTGTTTTGTATTTCCAGGTGGCCTTACCTCTGTTCCATGTGCTTCTTGCTTAAATTTATTCCTTTTTTTGTTATTTTGGAAGAAAAAATGGAATGTGGGAATCTCATTTGGCATCAGGTTTGAATGGGGATCATAGCTATACTGTTCACAGTCAAACCTCGGGCCTCATTCCGCACAAACCTTTCATCTCTCTGTGTCCCATTAGAGAGTGTGCTGTTTTATTTGTGGGGTAGAAATGATGTCTTGTGACGTCTGAGCACCGCAGGAGCTGCACACTGCATGATTCAGGGCCAGCGTTTAGGCTTGAACCTCCAGGTGTTGTTCTTACTCTCATCTTTCTGAGTTATCTCGTTCTTTTTTTCTCCGTTTTAGGCGCCCGTAGGTTAGCTGGGGGGCATAGACTGTACGGTAGGTCTAACAGGGCATCGCTCTCCCTTTTTACTTGTTGTAAACACATCATAAACTTCATCCCCGTCTCCATGCTAACCTGTTCGGCCAAGGTTCGGGACCTTTAGAGATCCTTAAACTGAGCCATAAATGGAGAGCTGCTGTGGGAGCGAACACAGCGACGTGTTTGAGCTTCACGTGTCACTCATAGCGGGACAAGACGAACGAACAGCGTGCCGCAGTTTATCTGTTTGTAAAATTTAGAAAAAGATCATTTCTCATCGCCACATTTTTGCCTGTTTTGTCAACATGTCAGTAGTATTGATTTCAATTATTGCTGTTATTATTATATTGTATACTATATACTATATACTATATAATTAAGTGAATTAACTGAGAATTTGTTATTGAACATTTTTTTTAATCGAACTAAAAGAATGATGCTATTATTATCATATTATTTTAAGATATAATATTAATATGCAAATCTATTGGGAATTTGTAACTGAAAAGGTTAATTAGGTCTTTCCTGAGGAGTCCAGCCAGCTAAACTAAATGAATGATAACATATAAACACTCAAAGCTAGCGCCACCTGGTGGTTGGGTTTCATGAGCCGATTGATTCTTGAAGGTTACAGTTGCTAAAACCGGTCCTGGAGTCCTGACTGCCCTGATATGTACTGGATAATGACTGGATTAGTGGAGTCAGGTGTGCTGGGACAGGAGGACAGGGCTTCTCCAGAAACCTCTGCCTTTATTCTGACTTGCTTTAAAACATCCTGTGTTGTTTGTGCTCTCATCTGTGTGCACCTGCACTGAAGAAACGCTCAGGTTCAGGGAATTAGGGTCCCTCTGAGAATAATAAAGAAATAGAAAGAATAGCTATTATAGCCTTGCTGCAAGTATAACCTTGATTCAACATGCTTTTGGGGGACTGTTGGACTGTTGGTACTGTGCAAAAGTCTTGAGCCACCCCTCATTCCTTTATATTGTTCTTTTTAAGCAATTTCTTCCAGGATCAGTCCGATTCTGATTCAAACTGAATCTTCTTGTTGGTGCCAAACTGGCTTATCTTTATATTAAGGAGATTAAATGAAAGGAACAAATGTTTTACTGACAGGCTGCAAAGTGCCTAAAGATACAAGGAGCCTAGATTAATGAGCTCCGCCCACTCAGCATTCAGCACCACCAGTATACTGATCACCGCCTGATCATCTGGAATCATCTGCTCCT
>JBBJLR010000160.1:2325688-2367938 GCA_037577145.1 Brachypetersius gabonensis
CACACACACACACACACACACACACACACACACACACACACACACACACACACACACCCACCCACACACACACACACCCTCCCCCATTTAATATTTACATTTACCTAAACTGTAAAACATATCATTCTGTGCTTATTTGATGCTGTATTTATGGCTCTGTTTTAGGGGTCTTTTCATCCAGAAAGTGACCAGCTGCTGCAAGAGAGGGAATCCAGTGTCTTATAAATACTCCAAGGTAACTCATGCAATCAGATACATATTAAGAATGTCAAAGCTCATTTGAAATGTGAATCCATTCCATTCCATGCCGCTGGTAAAAATATCTGTAGATGTTTAGAGAAGCTTGGTATACCCAGACCTTTAACAGGAAGTTGATATTCAGTGCTAAATAGATTAGAGTGAATAAGCTTTATGTGTGTCAGGTGAACACGGATGAAAATGGCTGTGAGGATGAGATGGAGTGGTTGATGGAGGAAGTGGATGCTCCAGCACGAGGTCTGCAGGAGAACGGCAACGTCACCACCAAGCCAGTCAGCGCAGACGCCCTGCGCTCCTTCTCCCTGGACGAGCAGGACAGCGAGGACGAGGTGCTGACCGTACCAGGGGTCCGGATCCACTCGGGCCGAACCTTGGCCCCTTCCTCTCGGCTCCAGGCCTCCCGGCGGAGGGCAGAGAGCGACGAGGATCTGGTGGGGCTTCTGGAGGACACAGGGAGCAGAAGCACATCCAAGTCTGGAGCCAAGCACCAGAGGAAAGCACAGCCAGACCCCGAGGACAGCGACGAGGACCTCCTCAGAGTCTAAGGACACTCCTCCACTCCCTGTGTCGAACTTTTGAATGTCTCTCCAACATCTCTCCAACCTCTTGCTCCTTCAGTTTGTCCTTTATTCTGGTTTTCTAAAGGGAAAAATCTATTTATCTGTTTACTGTACAGTGTTTGAAGAGCAGATTGATTCACACGTCCACTTGATATCGATGCCTTTGTGATGAAAATATTTTTCATCATTTGATCGTTTATTGTTTGTGTGTTTTGTTTTTTTGGGTTGAATTGAATTGATTTCATGTACTGATGTTATTCTGTGTGGAGTTTCAAACTCCAACAGACATGAAATGATTTGTGACTTGGTTTGAAAGATTTGGGTTAGGTTTTCTTTTTTTTCCCTGACTAGTGACAAATATGGAAAGTCCTGCATAAAGGATATGGAAACGGCGTCCTGAAGCAGTACTTTACATATTTCTGCCACATAAGGCTATGAAGAAACATATTAGCATTTACCAGATGACTTTTTTCCCCCATCGAAGTTGTAGAAATGTGCTTTGCCTCACAGTACTTGCCTCACATATGAAGCTGATTCAGATCCATGCTTCATATTTACAGTGGCCAAGGGCAGATTCCCTTAAAGCGTAACTATTTATTGAGTAAAGGGATGTTTCTTGCATCGCTTTAGCTTCCGTTTTGCCAAATAAGCATGCTTTATGTATCCCTTACCGAGAACATACACAGTGTATGAGTTTTAGTGCCATGAGTTTAGGCGTCGGACACTTTGTGCTGCTTCCCTCCACCAACTCTTAGAGTGCCACAGTGTCCTGGTCTTTAGTTGAACTTATTACAATCACAGTGTGATGATTTATCAGGTATTGTTTTTTTTTTTGTTAAATTAATCTTTTTTAGCACAGAATTGGTAGCTGAGTATGTAAGACCTCACATACACATATAGATGCATACAATGAGCTTACGGCGGGTGTGATGCACTTTGATCTTTTTTTTGTTCACTGGAAGAGTGTTAGTTAAGTGATGGTGACTCAGGAAACGATTTTTTTTTGGCTGAAGAGCTTGGTCACCTCTACTGTGTCTGGTCTTGGCTCTTTTTGCTCTTATGCTCTTGAGACTGTGATGCATGTGTCTTTTCCAGACTTAACCTGTTTTCTGATATTAAGCACATTTTACCGCATTCTGAGCTGATATTTTAAAACCATTAAAAAGATTGAGGGAGAAATCTGCTTGATGTGTTTCAAGATCTAGTGGATTTGTGAGGTACGGCGCATTGTTTCCTAAGCCAACCATAAAGAACACCCTCCAGTGTTGAATTAGCATGCAATAGTCAGTTTTGACATGTATTGGTGCGTTTTCCATGTTTCATTCCACATCTAGGTGTCTGTCCTGAAGGCGTGGCCCGTGTTTGGGATTTTCAGACTCTTGAAGTCGCTCGCTGTCTCTCCACCTGACGGAAGGTAGACTCTGTGACTGATGACTAACTCCTCTCTGTGCTCCTTCGGAATCGTCTGCCGCTGTTGTTGTGTGCGTTTAAGTTCGGTACGGTCTTTTTTTAAATCATTGCTGGGTGATCCCGAGCCTCTTCCTGATGTACTTTACTTTTTTAATAACCGAGGCTCTGGCTCCACCAAGATTATTTTTTCGGACTCTGTCAGACGCTTTACTGCTTTTTGTGTTGGTTTTTTGTATTTAAAATGTTGATGCCGAAACATTATTGCATTATTTCAGTAAAGGAGATCAGCTATTAAAAGCCCATGTTGTCGTTTCTTTATGTTTTAAAGAGTAATTTTGACCTAATGATTTTAGCTGAGTGCCAAAAACAGAATCCTCTTATTCGGGTGACATCTGTAAATGGTTAAGCCGGGTTCAGGGAGCACTTTTACTACTCTGTGCTGTTCTTTTATTCGACAACGTTTAAGCTCACATGGCATAAGTATTTCCTCCTGCATCCACTTCAGGGGCAAAATTACTCAAAGAAGTAATTGTTTAGTTACATCTGTCCAATTGAAGAAATTATTATTATTTTTCTGTGCTGTGAGGGGAGGTCAAAAAAGTTGTTGATGTAGACAGAGTAGTTTGGAAGTAAAATTTGGATTCATTACAGATAAACTTGTCAACTCTGATTTCTTTACATCAGGGATTTATAACATAAGGGAAATTACACATTCTTTATAACAAATCTGAAAAAATTGCTTACTTTGCCGTGCAGTACACTGCATGCATCTCTCTGCCATAAATAATAACATTTTTATGGCATTTATCTGACACTTGTATCCAAAGCGACTTCCATTTCCTAACTACAGAGGGCAGTCTCCCTGGGCCAACTTGGGGTGTTAAGGGTCTTGCTCAGGAACACAGTGGTGGTGAGCTGAAGGTAGGACTCAAACCCTGACCTCTTGGTCCAGAGACAAGTATCCTACCCATTAGGCCACCAACCATCTTAGGCCAAAACATGAAAGGCAGAATATTAGTACTAACTGATGCATAACACTTGTCTTGTGATGTGGCTTTTAGAGAACACTTCAGAATGTCAGAAAAAAAACAATGTTTACATCTTTATTTTTGTTCAGAAATTGTGAAAAATTGAGTTAAATAGAATTTAGTTTTGCCCAGTAAAATAACAAATTATTCTTGTAATAAAAAATTGGGTTGCGAATGTCTGAAGTTTTTGGCATCACTGTTTAGTCTGAGCTGAGACACAGTTTTTCCAAAGACCAAAACACAGGGCCGTTTTATTTAATGGGTGAAACCTGACACTGTCGAATACAGTATGTATTATTGAACTTCATGAAAGACTGAAGAACATTTAAACAAGAAAATCCACTATTTCCCCACAACATCAACTCTTTTATTGCTTTCTATTACTTTTTTCTAATACTTTCTATTATCAACATGTAACTGTGTAGTATTTATCAAATAATTTAAATGAAAGTGAAACTTATATAGGCTAAAATAAGGTAATAAAAATACATAGGAAAAAAACTGTTTCAACTAAACAAATATTATAAACAGATCTATACAGTGTGCAGAATGTAACCTTCCAATTCTATCTAAGATTGTAGAGAAAATCATGGCTCTCCAGTTCATTACTACATTACTACACAAAAACTCTATATATGAAAAATGTCGGTCTGGGTTCCAGCCTCATCATAGTACAGAGACAGAGCCTTAGTAAAGATAGTAAATGATCTTTTACTGTATGCTGACAAAGGATTTGTCTTTCTGCAGGTTCTGCTCGACCTCAGTGCGGCATTCGACAGGATTGAGCATGCTATTGTACTTGACTAGAAAACCTTGTCGGAATCACTGGAACCACCGAATCCTGGTTTAGATCATACCTGACCGACCGCTATCAGTTTGTAAGAGTTAATTGGGAATCCTCAGCACTAACCAAAGTAAAATGTGGTGGCCCCCAAGGTTCTGTTTTAGGACCCCTGTTATTTACTTTGCAAATGCTGCCACTAGGGATGGTTTTTCAGAAACATGGAATTAGCTTTCACTGCCACGCAGACAATACACAGATTTAAATTTCTGCAAATCCCGATGATGAACCTAGATTAAATAAGATTGGGGACTGCATTAAAGATTGGATTAAAGACTGGATGTCACATAACTTCCTCTTACTCGATGCAAATAAAACTGGGGTCCTCCTTCTAGGTCCAAAAGCTGCTAGAATCAAATGCTCAGGTCTAATACTTGATCTTGCTGGTTCCTTAGCCTCTCCAGCGTTAACTGTAAAAAATCTCGGTGTCACTATGGATCTTGATCTTTCATTTGACCCTTTTTGTATTTAATTTCTTTTGTTAGGTTGGCAGTCTAGAACCAGGAGGCAGAGGGTACAGAGAATTCAAGTAAACTGGGACACTGGTGTTGTCACGTCACTACTCACGGAGTATGAATTGGCCCACCATATTTGGGAGGTACTGCCTTTTTTAACAACAAAAAAAAGTTAAAAACACCGCCCCCACTTGCATTTTTTTTCTCTTTGGGGGGGGGGGGGTGTCTGGTTCTTGATTGTGGGGTACGGTACCCCCCAGTACCCTCCGTAATTCGAACCATGCTCCTCACGTTCACTCAGGTTTCTGACAGTGGAGTGGAGGTGCCGGTTTTTCAGGGCGCTCTCATACCCATCATACCTCTTGGTTCTGCCCTTTCTAGTTAGGCTACTCTAGCCAGAGATGCCGGAGTCGTAACCTGCACTCCTCACAGATATATATAACCCTCTGCAAATATAAACAAAACTAACTCTGTTTTCTCAGAAGGGAACTGCTGCCCTTCTTCAAGTTGGGGCAACTGCTGTCTAAAGTTTCGGCAGAGGTTGTTTCTCCTGATCCTGATGTTTATGGACTATGGACTCCAACAATATTTACCTCTCTGGACACTTAATCAAACCAACTCTGTTAGTCGTTTCTGCCTCCCGAGGTTTCTTCCTCCAGCTGAGGGAGTTTTTCCTTGCCTCTGTTGCCTTTGTTTTACTCACTAGGGGCTCGGACCTGGACTAAGTAAAGCTGCTTTGTGACAACCCGGTTGTAAAAAGCGCCATATAAATGAAATTGAATTGAATGAACAGATCAGGAATCGGTGTGCTGGTTTGCTGGTTAATGTATAGGTTTAAATGACTGACAGCTAAATCTGAATGTGCTTTTGTTCCAGCCAGACTGAAAAGCCTTTCACAACCTGTCTTCTTTGCTGAATGGAATTCTGTTCCATTTGGACTGTTGTTAATTTAATCTTTGTTAAATTATGTTGTTTTTTTTTTTTAAATGAATAGTTCAAGCTATTCAGCAACTACTGACAGACTTGTTGCACAACAAGAGTGTGAATTGAAACCCACTCTATTAAAGAGTAACATCTCGCATCATTGGTCAATCTAAGCCTGACAAGTTCGAGGGTCAGGTTCTTGTCTGGACTCTGCACTTGGATGTGTGTAAATACCCCAGGCTGCTGAAATGTAGACACAGACCTGGTGTCCTCACACTCGCACGCACAGGGGTGCCATCATGACCACCTTTGACGACATCCTGGAGGAGGCTGGTAAATTCGGCAGCTTCCAGAAGCGTATCTTTGGCCTGCTGTGTCTGATGTCGGTGCCGTTTGCTGGTGTGTATGTGGGTGTTGTCTTTCAGGGCTTCACCCCGGACCA
Source organism: Brachypetersius gabonensis (assembly GCA_037577145.1). NCBI lineage: Eukaryota > Metazoa > Chordata > Actinopteri > Characiformes > Alestidae > Brachypetersius > Brachypetersius gabonensis. The sequence continues at coordinate 2,331,607 of JBBJLR010000160.1, forward strand.
CTGGTGCCGTGACCCTGGGCTGCAGCTGCTCAGAGAGCAGTGTGGCTTGAGTCTAGAGGAGGCACGCAGTTTGATCGTGCCTTCAGTCAACAGCCCTTCTGGGGTGGTGCCCAGTCAATGCCAGAGATACGATTTGAACTGGAACATCACAGACTTCACCTGTGATGACTTGGACAGCAACATCACGAAGACTCATCATGCTGCACGGTCCACAACTACCTGCCAGAATGGCTGGGAGTATGATTATGAGGGCAGAGAGTCCTTTGTCACCGAGGTAAGGGCAATTCTATACACATGGACCAAGTACTGAAAGTCCTTTTCTGAACCTCTTCTGAAAATCTCAGCTGCATTTTACACCGTGTGAACATTTCATGATGAATATTTTAATAAAAAGTGTTCAAAATTATAAGGTCTTTTCCTAAATCTTTTCCTATACAGTTTTAAACTTTGATCTGAATGAACATAGCATGATGTTTTTTTGTAATTCAACCCGTCCCTTAATGAAAAGGTTTAGTAGATGTTTTTAGCCATAAGGTGTCCTTGAGTTTCAGCTTTAGATGCTTCACCTGCATGTTTATGGGCAGTTCCTTGCTCTGTGCACAATGGCTACTGTTTCAGAACAAGATATACAGTACAGTACAGTGCAAAAGTCTTGAGCCACCCCTCATGTGGTCTTGAGGAACAATTCTACAAGCTTCCTGAAGTTTCAGAGGAATGTTTTTTGATTGTTTAGAGACACAGGGCAGAATAAAGACCATCTAAATTAAGTCCAGAGAGAAACAGGAGCAGATGTTTCCAGACAATCAGTCGGTGATCAGTATACTGGTGGTGCTGAATGCTGTGTGGTTGGAACTCCTTTATCTAGGCTCCTTGTATCTTTAGACACTTCGCAGCCTGTCAGTAAAACATTTTTTCCCATTTCTTTAATTAAATCCACCCAATATGCCAAAGATGCCAAACAGGTTGACAGACATAATACAATACTGAGGAGGACTTTGAGCAGATATGTTCATAAATATTAGTAGCCCTCTTTGATTCTTTGTTCTTTCTTTCCTTCGTCTTTGTTCACTGTGGATTCTTCTTTGTTCACTTAAAGGTTTTGTGTAAGGAACTTTTTTAATGTTTAAAGAACCTGCGCACATTGCAAATACATATACACATCAATTCAATACAATATGTTTCTTTCGAGAGTCTATTGTAGATGGTTTGTGGAAAAGATCTTCTACCATAATTCAACTAAACATATATTAACTTAATTGAGTGTAACAGATTAATTAAATTTAACCCTAAACTTAATCCTAAATTTCAGCCCAAAACCTACATACAAATCCTTAATCTGGCCGTAACCCTAGTTCGTTAACAGTTTTAACATCTCTAGATAATCTATATGGGCCTGTCAAAACAGTGTGAACAAGGTTCCTAGAACTGTACACACAAGAACCATTTTGGAGCATTCATTTTTAGATGTATTTGGAAAAATGATCTATTAGCTGTAGAGACTGCACAGAAGACTGATGAGACACACTGTGTTTCAGTTTGACTTGGTTTGTTCTGATGCCTGGCTGGTCGACACATTCCAAGCAATTCTCGGTGTCGGCTTCCTAGTGGGCAGCATTGCCATCGGATACTTGGCTGATAAGTATGACACCTGTTGCTCTCGCACTAAAACGTAGTGGTTATTTCCCATAATAACACTATAGTTAAAACTACTTCTTCCTATGACATGTTTACAAATAAATGCATGAATGAATAAATGAGTAATAATAATAGTCATAATTATAGTAGTGCTCTGGTGTTAGTTTTATTATTATTGACTATATGAGTAGTGCCTTTTAAACACTGTTTAATTCCAAAATATTTGCTCTAAAACATGTTCTAATATATATTTAACTAATTGCATGTTTACATTTTCCATTGGCCGTTAGAATATGTGTATGATAAATATCCCTAGCATACTTTTTCCTGTATAAGACATTGCATGGAATCGAACTCATTTAGTGATAGAAATGAGCTGCTACACAGTTGATGCACTGATACACTTCTCTTCTACTCTGTTCATCTAGATTTGGTAGAAAAATTAGCTTCATGGTGTCCAATCTTCTGAATGCAGTCACAGGAATTCTGGTTGCCATATCCCCAAACTACGTTTCCCTATTGGTGTTCCGAGCCCTTCATGGTTTTGGAGTTAAGGGAGGCTGGATGGCAGGATATGTGCTGGGTAAGAAAACGTTATCTTTAGAGATATTAGAGTCAGAAGAAGACTGGCATTAATTCTCAGTAATGAGTGCATTGATCAACATTTTCTCCGCCACCTCGGTGAAGGACGGCCTGCCTTATGACATCCTTAAAGTAGCGGGACTGAACTTTAATAACACGCTTCTATGAATTAATGGAGCATTCCAGCCTAAGTCAAGTATTTAAGATGTTATTTTTCTTAGCACTTCTTCCCTCAGCTTCACTGTTTTGACAGAATTCATGAATTTATTCTTTTTGTGTTTCAGTGCCGGCGTCAAGGGGGGCATTTGAAGGCATTGCCCCCCTCTAGCGAGTCGCCATGCCCCCCCCTACACCCTCTAGTGTTGCTCATATGAATAAAATTCACGATCAATAGTGCTCCCCCATAGTCAGTTAGATGCCAGCATGGTAGATCTGCTCTGACACCGGCCCTGTTGGGTTCATTACCATGTTCTGTTTATACAATTACCATGCAAATACAACCCTGTTTTCATAGGCACTAGTTGAGAGAGATACAGTATATAGCCTCCAAGCAGTACCAATAATTATTTAGCTTACCTTTTGCATCCTAAACCATTTCTGGCTGTGTGTCCATGTTACACACACATTACATTCAATCTGTCAATTACAGATACTCCTGATCTTAACTCGCTATGTGTATAAAGCACACCTGCCCAAAGAGTCAGTTTCTTCCATTCCAATCTCTCCACCACCATGAGCAAGACCAAAGAGCAGTTAAAGGACATGTAGACCTGCTGGAATGGATTATAAGACCATCAGCATAAAGCTTGGTGAGAAGGTGACAACTGTTGGTATGATCATTCGGAAATGGAAGAAACATAAAATAACCATCAATTGCCCTCAGTCTGGATCTCCATGCAGATCTTGCCTCATGGGGTGAGGACAATCATGAGAAAGGTGAGGGATCAGCCCAGGACTACATGGGAGGAGCCTGTTAATGTTCTGTGATGTTAATGATTAGTAATCTAATCAGAAGGTAACCATTAGTACCTACCAAAATTGGCCCAAGGAAGGACAATGCATGAACTGGAGACAGGGTCAAGACTGGACTGATACCATAGAGGGATTTACTTAAAGTGCTTAAAAACTTCATACTGGCAATGGTAGAAAGGAGTCAGAATACACAATGTATCAGAGCATGCTGTATTTGCAACGTGTAGTGAATACAACCAATAAGATCATCAGCACTCCCCTGCCCTCCCTCACGAACACTTTCCATACACTCCTCACCCGCAGAGCAATCAGCATTACTGGTGACTCTTCCCACCCATTACACTCCCATTTCAGCCTCTTGCCTTCCGGGAGAAGGTACCGGACCCTCCGGGCTCCACCAGACTCTTAAAAAACTTTATCCACAGGCTGTCAGGATGCTGAACTCTGTCCATTACCTTCCCACTCTATATCACTATTGTCTCAATGACTGTTTATATTTCATACCTTTCCGCTGCTTTTGACTTATATGTTGCTACTAATTGCACTCTATTGTCACCATTGCGCACCTATCTTATCTGCTGCGATTGCACTACTACCTTATTTGTTTGTCTTGTATCTTGTTATTTTGTCTGTTTATAGAAAATCTATTCTAAATTCAATAAAAATGTTGTCATCTAGATTAATCTTTTCTCGTTCTAATTAGGGGTGCACAACAGAGAGCGAGAAACGGCATTTCGATTCCCATGTATGTCTTGCACATAAAATGTGAATTGACAATAAATCTCTTTGAATCTTGAATCTTTTATGGATCAGGTACAACAGACAGTGGCAATGATATTCCTTAATGGCTGAGACTTCTTTCAGCAGGATAATGCATGCTGTTGCAAACACTGTTCAAGAATAATTGAAGCAAATAGGTCAAGGTGTTGATTTGCCTTGATAGTTTAGAGGTGTTGGCAGCTTGAGGGAGAATTACACAGTACTGGACATCTGGTTTTAATGTTGTGGCTGAATGGTGTGTATCTATCTGCCTACAGTTACAGAGCTGGTGGGAGTGGAGTACAGGAGAACTGTTGGGGTGCTCTTTCAGATGTTCTTCAGTGTTGGCATTCTCATACTGGCCCTCATCGCTTACCTCATCCCCAACTGGCGCTGGCTGCAGGTGGCCTTCACAGTGCCCTACATCCTCTTCCTGGTTTACTACTGGTGAGGCTTACAGGGTTTTCCAATGAGAAGTGGTGCCTACTGTTGTTTGATTATGCCATTTTGTCACCAATGGTGTCTGTTTGCTGGAGAACAGGTTTATCCCTGAGTCACCAAGATGGCTTCTGTCCCAGAACAAGTCCAGCAAAGCTGTGAAGATCACTGAGGCGATGGCCAAAGAGAATAAGAAGAGTCTCTCCAAGAACATTGAGGTGTGTTCATGCTGCAATATGTTGGTAAAATATAGATCAAAGCTGCCAAGTGATGGACTTTACCGTCATGGAGAAAATGTGTCCCATGCTTCACTTTAATTAAAGCTTAATTCCACCCATTTTTCACTCAAATAAAGGTTTAGCTTTTAACCGTAAGATCCAAAAAGGTCAAACTCTGAAAAATGACTTTTTCATTTTGGTTCATCGGAGATGTCCGGGGGTGATACAGTTCCTAAGCATTTCTTTACAAACAGTGTCTATCTGCATTCATCACATTTTACTTGTTCATTCTTAATCAAAGTCTGAAGAACTATTCAAAAGGTTATTGAAGAGATCCCTAATATAGTGGTCATAATATACCAAAATCTAATAATAATATACTTTGAATAATGTATTGTAAAGGCCTTTCCCTGGAGTGTGTTCTAAATGTTTACATGAAATAAACATTTTAATTCTAACATTATCCAAAAGACAGATTTAATTTTTATTTATGCAGATGTAAGCATATTTAAGGAGATGATATAAGTCCTTCAAACATATGAAATGAATATAAGTACATACATTTACAGACCGACAAACTCATCTTCCCATAGACACTGAAGGATGACAATGCAGACGTCACTACTGGCACTTTCATGGACTTAATCAGAACTCCCAACATAAGAAAGTACACTCTCATTCTCAGCTTCAACTGGTAAGTCTGAAACAATAATCACTGTAAAAGCCCTCATTGTCTCCAGGGGGACTGTCCCATTAACTAATGATTGTAAGTTCTGGATAAGGGCGTCTGCCAAATGCTCCCTTTTACAAGAAGTGTGGCACATAGGCCTGTTACACCCACTACATTGCTTCATTAGATCATTGGAGTTTAATTCCGCTCACTGATCATTAAATCAGCTCGTCCTGCTTTGTATAGGTGTATGTAGCCCACCTGTTACCTAGGGTGGCATAATACCACTGTCAATACTGATACCAGTTAGATACTGTCTTTTTTCATCTCTGAAACACTTAATCTGTTAATACATTTGTTTGGATTTTGGCTCCCTGCTTTCTCTAGAGAAGTGAATTTTTACATTTACGTTTATGACATTTAGCAGAGTTTTACACCCATATAGGGCACAATTCGTCCATTATGGAGTTGTGCACACATGGATGAATTGCCAGTGATTATTTGTTAGACATATTATACGCTATTTAGGTGCAGGAGCCTGTGTTAATTCCTACACAGTGCACTATGTAGAGAGTAGGGAGCTATTTGAGACACAGTCTTGCTGATTATCTCTGTTAGTCATCGTCAAGTCAAGTCAAATACAGCTTTATTGTCATCCCAGCTATATACACATGGTACACAATGAGATGAAATATCGTCCTCCAGGACCATGAGTGCAACATAGAACACAACAGAACAGCAGCGCGCTCAACTTAGATTATATATATCTATAAAAATATCTGATACATCTGTCTCACAGTTTAGTTGAGGTTTTAACATGCATCAGTGTCATCTGTGGGTTAATAGTGGGCCACCATCAAGAGATATCCATCCCTGCAGTCAGAAACTGACCACCAGTAAAGTACCAACATAAGATAGTATAACCCTGTATTCGTCCTACAAGTAGGAAGTTTGCATGTTGCAATAGCAAAGCAGACAAAACAAAAGAAGCAAGTAGAGGCAGTATGACCAATAAAATAAAAACTATACAATATAACTATATATTATAAAATCTCTAAAACATATTATATAACATATATCTACATAACATTTTATATAACATATTAAATGTCTACATTTGTGTGTATGTATGTGTGTGTATGTATAGGTATGTATGTATGCTAGAGGCTGAGTGAGTCTATGTGAAAAGATGAGCTACAGCCTCTAACTTGGTGGAGCTCCAGAGGTTTCTAGTCTGTAGCCAGTGGGTGTATCTGATCTCTCCATTGCTCCAGGTTTACCAGCGCAGTGGTCTATCAGGGCCTGATCATGCGTCTCGGAATTCTAAAAGGAAACGTCTACCTTGATTTCTTTATCTCTGGAATAGTGGAGTTTCCGGCTGCCTTCCTCATCCTGTTCACCATCGAGCGCATCGGCCGACGTCTTCCGTTCACTGCGGCCAACATCGTGGCTGGAACGGCCTGCCTTATAACTGCTTTCATTCCTGAGAGTAAGTTTCACTCCCCAGGCTTTACTGGAGCTGACCGTTTCACCAGAGATATAAAATGTGTTTTAAGATCCCTCAGTTCAGCTGTTTTTATATTAAATGTAAATACATTTGAATCTATTTTTAATGTTTTTTAAATTCAAATATTTTATTTTACTATATGAATAAAAATATCTGATGAGTCAGTTTTATTCTTCCTGTCACTATGATGCCTGTAGAAAGGTAAAAAAAAAACAAAAAAACAAAACAAGATTGTAAACCTTTGGGAAGGTTTGACTTTTAATGTTTAATTTTCCATGCAGGTATATTATGGTTGAAAACAACAGTGGCCTGTATTGGCAGGCTGGGCATCACCATGGCCTTTGAGATGGTGGTATTTGTGAACACCGAACTGTACCCCACCTTTATAAGGTACGTCCACGCTTTAATCCCTGTCCTACAATGTCAGAAAGATTTGGTTAAGTTTAAAAATAATGACGTGTAATGGCAGAAAGTCTCACTGTCATATTCCTGCAGGAATCTGGGTGTATCTGTGTGTTCCACTCTGTGTGATGTTGGAGGGATCATAGCCCCATTCCTGCTTTACAGACTGGCTGTCATCTGGCTGGAGCTGCCGCTCATCATTTTTGGTGTGTATGAATGTTCCTGTACCTCAATGAATTCCTTAGATATCCAGTTCTTGAAATCACATTACATTACATTCATTCACCAGATGCTTTTAACCAAAGTGACGTACAGTTTGAGGAAACACAAGTTTCAGGATAGTGTGAGAACCTGATGAACATTCTAAGTATGGAGCAGTGCAAGAAGGTGTAAGCTTATTCAGATAGAAGATGAAGAGTGATTTAGGATAGATAGTGCATCAAGCCTTCATGAGGTTTTTGAAGATGGAGAGGGATTTTGTTGCTCTGGTTGCCTTTGGCAGCTCATTCCACCAGCAGGGAACCAGAATGAGACCAGTCTGGACTGGGTTTACCTTGTGTGTAGGGATGTCAGAGCCAGACGAGTAGGAACATAATCCTGAATGATGGGATTGATTTAGCTCAGACCCGGATGTCACTGTGTAGGCAGGAGGTAGTGATGTGAATTTAATGCTGGGAGCCATGGGTAGGCAAGTAAATAAGCAGTGGGATGACATGCAACATTTTGGGTTGGTTGAAGATCAGTCATGACACCCAGGTTTCACACTACCTTGGAAAATTCCTGCTACAATCAGATTCTATAACTCCTCCTTCAGTAGCAATAGACTCTTGCACTGATTATTGTGTGGGTCTTTCCGGGTTTAAATCAGTATCATTACACGTATCACTAAGTGCATTATTATCTTACTTTAATGTGCAATAGTCTACCATGTGCAATATTGTGCAATGATCTTATCGGGTGCATTAAACATTATCATTACGTGCAAACTTCTTAGCATGTAAATTTTACAACTAGTGTCAGCGTTACTGATCTACTACTGATCTCTATTACAGCCATAACCACTATATTAGTAATTCATTTATCTTTAGTATGTATACCCAGAATTTGTGTAGATATCATAGTGTATTTCATATCGAGGTTTTTCTACAGTTTTTTAATGGTTTTATTTGGATTTAATATTTTATATTGCTCTTGTCTCTGTGTGTCTATGCAGATGCTAAATTTTTTCTAAGATCAATGAAGTTTTTTGATACTAATTCGGATTCTGGATGGTGTGAGGAGTGATGATTATCAATTTTTTATTGATAATGTGGTGGATAGAAGTTCTGGTGTCATAGTCAAGCAACGTTTGGTGATTTTCCTGCTCAAACATGTCTAGTCAGAAGGTTTAATAGGTGTATTCAAGCAAAAAATCACCCAACTGTGCTGGACTCCAGTACTCCTTGAGCTGTTTTTGTGCCACTCAAGACATCAGAACGATGTTAATGTTTTGGCTGTTGTGATGTAGTATGAATTAAATTACCGACAGCTGACCTCTTGATGTCTGTGTAATGTGTTTGAATGGCGGTCTTCGATTGTTTCTAGACTATAAGAGATAATACAAGTTATAATGGAAAGGTTGACTCTAACAGGGGTCCTGGCTTTTGTTGCTGGTGGGCTGGTGCTGCTGCTGCCTGAGACCAGAGGAGTTCCTCTTCCAGAGACTATTGATGACATTGAATTCCCAAACAGGTGAGACTACATTAAAAACACATTTACTGAGGTTAAATGCAGTCTTGCATATACGAGTGTTGGGTCTTAGTTTTTAATTGGCCTGTTATTTCAAATAAACTGTGATATTTTGCATATAAAATGGGATAATGATAATGATTGTAATGATAGTAATATACTTTTTTCTCACTGAATAACATTGTTTCTAACATCATACTTTCAGAAACAAAGATATGACAAAGAGCCACCAGCTGGAGAATCTGTTGCCCTCAGAGGTTTCAGCTAACAAGGAGAAAATAAGTGTCTGAGTGGAATTTCTTTTGCTCTGGGAGACTTCAGTAGCACTTTCATTTTGGCTGTACACTCTTATTAAATAATAAAAAAAGTATTTGGGAAAATGAGTCCAGTGAGCAATCACAGCACACAAGCATGTTGTTCTTCAGCACCATGGACTGCAGTTCTTTAGTACTACGGACTGTGGACTGCATACAATGGACATAATGGACTGTCGCACCATTTTAAAGTTTTTTGAATGAAGGTTTATTACATGCTATGTCAAAATAACCCAAAATACTTTATTCTCATGCATGTATATGATGTGTAAGTCTGAAAATAAACTGAAATGAACCTCGGAAGTCTAAAAGTTAACTGTAAGCAGAGCCGCTGCTTGTTAAACTCCATGTAGCTAATTCTTTCAGATCTTACACACAAATAGTAGCCAATAAATCTAGTTCTTTTTATCTGACCCAGTACTCTTCCCTGCAAGGCCTATTTGTATGTTCTATTGTTTGTTTTGTGTTATTGCATGTTTTAATTTATGCATTCCATAGTAACTGTGGTTTATTCATCTTTCTCAATAGAGCTCATTTGTATTAAATGTATGACCACTGCTTTGGTTGGTCTGTATTTTGTTGTGTATTCTGTTGAGTAAAGGACACTTTCGAGACTTCTTGTTTCTATGTGTTTAATTGTATCATCTTGTGGGAAATGAGCTGGAAAATCTTGTCTCTGTTCTTTGCTATGAACTGGGACGGAAAAGTAAGACACTGTCATCATAATGTCTTCAAAAATCTTAAAAAATAAAATAAGCAGAAAGAAGAACACATTCACAAACAGATAAACACCAATTAGATCTCTGGGGGTCCATGCGCATGCACTTCAGACTGATTGCATGGAGAATCTCTGTGACTGAGTGTCTGAGCTCAAGACGTTTTTGTCTCTTTTTCAATCCAATCGATGAACTTGGAGACGCGGGCGTAAACGCCAGGCTTCATGGGATTGGCACAACCGAGTCCCCACGAAGTCACACCCTGGAGAACGAAGGTATTCTGAGCGAAACAGACAAGAGGACCTCCACTGTCACCCTGAGAGAGAGAGAGAGAGAGAGAGAAGGAAAGAAAGAGAGAGATTATGAAATATGTCTTACATTACCATGAAATTAACACCATATCCATAATTGTAAATATAACAAAGATACATTGAGAGTGAGAAAGAGAGAGAGAGGAAGATTGGGAGAGAGTTACATATATATTACAGTAGCATGGAATAAACATTATATCCACATTTGTAAAAAAAAAAAAAAGAAAAACACTGTTATAACAATACTTTACATCTCACAAATGGCAATATTATAGGAAAACCTTTTCTTTTTTGACTGCGTTTATCAGTATTGTGATAAATGATTATACATTACATTCATCTCTTCTGAATATATTGCTCATATGAAAAAATCACAGAAGAACTGCTGGTTTAAGAATCCAGTTAGTCCTGATTATCTGTATGTGACACGTCTTACAAATCACTTGATTTACAATTTTATCTGTACTGTTGGTTCCTTTCTATTGGTCCCAGCTGACAAACTAATACTAAACTAATAATACTGTTTTGACAGATATGAATGTATTTTGGGATTTTTCTTTTTTACCTGACAGCTGTCAGTTCCTCCCTCAATGTTTCCGGCGCACATCTCATGGTCTTTCACCCGGTTGCTCAGGTAGGCAGGACGGTTACACACTTTATTGTCAATGACTGGAAATCCAGTTTCTTTCAAAACACCTGTTCCTCCCGTTCCTGCAAAACAGATCAAGAGAAACTGAAAACACAGACCGACAGAAATAAAGAAGGAAAGAGAAAGATATTAATATTAATCATTGTATTCTAATTGCTTTGTGAACAATGAAAGTGATATACAGTTTTTATAAATAAAGATTCAAAAAGACTTCTTTGGAGAGAATTAATGATTCTGTAGAAAAGGTTTTTCCCTGTATAGAGTTTATCACTGTCTCTCATTCCCAATAGGGACCCCAGGAACTGCCCACCTGCTTGTCTTTCTGGGTTTTTGAGCAGTAAATGTTGTAAAGAGTAGGCCTTGGTTATGTGATATGCATTAGTTATGAGTCCGAATAACAAACAAACATACCTTGCGTCTCTCCCCACCCTGTCACATAGCACTCAGTTCCACTGGGGACGATGTAGTCCTTCTCAGGTAAGCAAGCTGGCAATACCTTATCGTTAATGAGTGCAGGCCTAAAGAAAGAAACCTCTTAATCTGTCATTTTATTTTAAAAACTATTATAAAACTATTTTAAATGGCATCCCAAATGGACAGTAACATAAGATAAGATAAGATAAACCTTTCTTAGTCCCACAAGTGGGAAATTTGCTTTGTCATGGCAGAAAGTGGGAAATTTGCTTTGTCATTGCTTTGTGTGGACAAAGTTAAGAGCAGCAAAAATTAAGAAAACAATAGGATTGAATAGATGTTTGATAAGCGCGAATAAGATAAGACTGAACCACCTTAACCAATGTAGAACAGCATGACAAACAGTTTGGAACTTTAGTGTTGGGTAATCCTTAACAAATGTATTCTTATTCAAAGATCTGTTCAGTGTTTCTCTTTGGCTACTTGAATATACTTTGGTAACAGGAATTTGATTTTCTTCTTGAAAATCAAAGAAAATCATGCTTAAAAGCCGTTTACTACTGGGCAGTGGTGTTAAGTTAGTGTTAAAACACTTACATTACAACAAATACAAACAACATTAATACAGTTAATATGTTTTACTGCTTGCGTGTTTGTTTGCATTAATTCTAATATTCAGCTGTTTTTGCGGCAGAAAGAAGCCACTGCTGATATAAATGACTTCAAACAATTTGCACAGGTGCCCAAGACTTTTGCACAGTACTGTATTTATTCCATCAGAAATGTTTTGGTTACATTAATTTCATTACATTAAATCAGGAGCTGCTGATGGAGTTTCACAATCCAAACAACGACTGGAGGAACCGAGGAGGAACCTGGAACCGAACCTGTGTTCTCCTCATCAGCTCACACAATATCAACTACTTTTACAAACAAAACAAATTTAGATTTTTTTACCTTTTACTGCCTTTTTGTTTGTTTACATTATTCTAATATTAACTTTGCAATACACAAAGCTCCCTAGCACACTGCTATAGCTTCACAAGCCGCTAAGATCAAGCTGTCAAACAAGGAATCAGCAGTAGACACTTTCTCACCTGTCTAGCTTGAGCAGCGCAATATCTGTTCCTGGGGGACCCATCACAATCTTTGACAAGTCTCGAACCTGTTTGGAAGGCTCCTTTGCTGCTTCAGTATGGATTCCCAGCACGACTTTGTAGGCAGATGGTCTGGTAGAACTGGAGAGCGGTGTGTTGGGAAGATGTCGCCACCAAGAGGTTTAATGTATTATGAATAGGCATGCCACTGCCAGCTCAATTCCAAGAGTAACATTTATAACACAGAAGCTGCTACTCACCGCTCAAGGCAGTGGGCTGCTGTGAGCACCCACTGTGGATCGATTAAAGTTCCCCCACAGAAATGAACGCCAGTGCTATAAAACAATGAACACGTAATTAACAACACAAAATCAACAATAACAAGAGGCAGAACTGCTTTGGAACTGTGTTCTCCGGTGAGGTGTAATTCTAGCTAGTCATGTTTAGAGAAAAATGGTGGTGTATATGATACACACCCACAGTGAAGTACAAGGATTGAGCATCCTGACATGTAAATAGTAAATAGTCTAGAGCCGAGGTTCTAGATGTATAATCTAATCGGTCAAGAAAAAGGTGAAGGGGATTGTTTGGCTTAATCAAGCTTATGACTTGAATCACACTGACAGTTTACGTAGGAATCCATAAGACATCCCCCATAACTTGGGTAACAGAAGACATGGGCAAAACTGAACCACAATGCTGTAAAATGTACTGATGAGCCTTCTTTTTCATTATATTTATAAGTAAAATGGAAAATAACTGTAACTGGTAACAAAACCAAAACTGTGTGAATACTTGTATCTCACCACTGTTGTTTTTGATTTTTAATGGACTCCAAACGTTAAGGCAGTGAGGCTACTTACATTTGCAGCTTAAAAAGTTCAATTGTGATACCGTACAGGCATGAGTGTACTTAATAACCATTATAATGTGTTTAGAAGTATTAGGGGTGGTTTCTTACCTGGTTCTAAGACTGATTTGCCAAGGCCAGGAGAAAGCCTTAGAGACACATCCACCCACAATTCGGCCAAAGCAGCGCCTTGGTTTTACTGCTGGCTGCCCACACTTCAGGCTCTCTGTTTATAAAGACACATCTTTCATATTTAAACTCCCTTCAGTTACTGCAGGGAGTTACGAGAGTAGATATGGCCCACATGTGAGCCCTTATGTTTAAAGTGTTAAAGCATTATTCATTGTAAAGGCCAGATTCAAAAGTCCAAGAAAGCGTGTATTGAGTCAAGTACAATGCAATTTGTTTAATATTACCATGAAAATTATTTTTAAAACAAGTTTAGATGAGCAGCATATGATCTTAAAAGATAATAGTAGAATAACAAATAACATAAATACAGTAAATAGTGGTTTTACTTTTAATAGTGGTGTTTGCTTAATCATTCCCAGACCTCTTCACAGATGAACTCAATCAATTACATATTCTATTAAATCAGGAGCTGCTGGTGGAGTATCAAAAATCCATGTAATGGCGAAATCTGTGTTCTTCTAACCAGCTCAGAAACCTTATTTAATGCTTTCTTGCTTGTTTCCATTTATTCTTAAGGTAACTTGCTGACAGAAGGTTCCTTACTGTTCAGATCAATGGCTTTAAATATTTTGCACAGGATCCTAAGACGTCTGCACAGGACTGTATGTTGTATACATCATAAAAAGTTTAATAAGAGGGTTTTTGATTAGTGATCATGATAAAGAGAGAGCCCATACCACAGTCTGGGATGTTACAGTGGTCCCATTTCTTGTTGGGATCCGTAGTATAACACCAAGGCCCATTGGGATCATTATCAGGATTTCTGCATTTCTAGCAATTAAAACACATTATAATAAAAAGAAATGAGTAGAAGTGCTTGGAAATCTGATAGCTGTACATTAGTCATGCCAAACTTTGTGATAAACTATGACCTTACATTAGACTCCAGACCCTTGTTGGGGTGTGATGTAGGATTGAACCCAGACGGGTGGGGACTCAAGGCAGTCCAAGCTTGACAAGTTATTCCCATGGTGGTCTTTGATATGTCACCCCTGTAGCTATCACCAATCCCTGTCTTACAATCTTCAAATAAAAACACAAGAGGTCGTAGACATTGAAGCCTGAATGAGATCTCCCATTAACACAAAAGTGTTTGTTGCTTGTCTTTACAAAGGCAAACCTTTGAGTGGAGCAGGTGTGGAGACGGGCTGAGGGGCGCTGGTCGCGGGGAGGGGTCTGACTACGGGCCGAGATGTCACTGAGCTGACCTGGCTGCTACAGCGCTCAATCCTGCAGTACTCCCAGCGCACAGAGGGATCGGTGGTGTAGCACCAAGGAGCACGGTCACCATCAGGGTTCCTGCACAGGTTCCTTCTCAAGTCTCTGTGGTAAAGTAAAGTGGCCCTTATAGTCACGTGTGAACACACCAACCCTCACCACACAGTGTAAACACTGTTCTTCCTCTGTACTTAACCCATTCACCAAATAAAGCAGCGGGCAGCCAGGAACACAGCGCCTGAGGAGCAGTGTACCTTGCTCAAGGGAACCTTAGTGGTGCCAATGGGAGTCCTGTGATTTGAACCCACTGCCTTTTGATCGCAGGAGCAATTCCCAAACCACCAGGCCAACAATATAAAACATACGTAACTACGTAACATAATTTCCCGACCATCAGCTTTAAGAAATATATTTTTTTCATTCCTTTGACCAATGATAAACACCTAATATGTATAATATGGGTAAAATGCAATATGAGGTGTAATCATGTTTTCTTTCTAGTTTACATTATTACATAGTGAGAGATATATATTTTGTATTTCTCTTTCTTAAACTTAAAACACCATTCCCTGAAGTAAAAGTATTCCAATATTAGAGTCAAAGGAGTGTCCTGTTCTCAGATTGGGTACAAGTTCTTCTGACAAGGTCTGGCCTTGTAGTATTAAGCAGAACCAACAACCTCCTTCCCAGGTTCTCAGGGTTCTTTTCTCTAACACAGACATACACTCTCTGCTATAAATGTGGTCTGAAATTGTACAATGCCTTTTTGCATCTTTTCATGTCTCACCCATTGGGATAATTCTGTGGTGTCTTCCTATGTGAATGAGGTTCCATAGAGGTCCAGAACTGGCATTTCTTTCCACTGACGGTCTCTGATGTCACTCCACGATATGTGCTCCCATCACCCTCATAACAGTCCTCGTTTGGAGCTATGACCGGCTCATCTGAGAGAACAACATTCACATTTACTGAATTGGTAAACCATGCATCAACCACAGCACACACATGCATGAGAGTTGCATGTTTGCAAGATATGCTAATTTATGACGACTAATGATGAAAGAAAACTGACCAGGATGTGGCTCGTCACCGCAGCTCGACACGTTGCAGTACTCCCAGCGGGTTTCTGGGTTAGTTGTATAACACCATGGTCTTCTCTCATTGTCTGGATTTCTGCAATAGTTCTGCTCTAGACCTCTGGAACAGACATACATGAACTCTCAAAGCTCTCTATGTGTATAAAGTGCTAATGTAGAAAAGTAAGTAAATATGGAAAAAAATTAGTTCAGTTCGGTCAAATTATGTCTAAGCATTTAAACTAATACATTCATGCTTTTGGCAGATGCTCTTCTCAAAAGCGACTTTCAGTTTAAAGTTGGAGGGATCTGAATGTAGCAATTAGCAGATTTGTCTAAGGCCTCTTATTGGCGCACTGGTTATTAATATGGCCACTGTAAAAAGGGTAGTGTGCATGTCCCAGAGGGGTACAGACTCCAGTCTGTGTGGAGAACGCCAACAATAACATTTTCAATACGAATTTGGCAGTTATCTGATTTCTCAAATGGTGGTGTAAATAGCACACTCAGATGTTACTGATCAGATCAAGGCTGTTATTATTTCAATAAGCCCAATAAAGAGACCTAATTGAGTTTGTCAGTGCATATTATGCCATTTCTTACAGGATGGTTGTCTAAGAATGGTCAGACACAATCTAAAGCAGTTACAAAACTATTTGATAAAATAGAGTAACAGCTTAAGTTATTAGCTGTAAACAATAGATAATTTACTGTAGGCTATGGTTGTCAAGCAACATAATAGATTATACAATGGATTATATCCAAAATTATATTTAATAAATGATGCATTTTTATAGAAATAAGTTGCTGTATGTGGGAATATTAGGAGTATTAACCCTTAGAACCAAAGTGGCACGGATCCATACCAGCACAACGTAGAACAAAAGTTGTAATTTAAAAAACATAGTAATAATAAACGCTAATGGGGTTTCAAAAATGGTGTCACACGCAAATGCCCATGAAGAACCAAAATGTCCAACTTTCTTTTATTTTTGGTCTTACAAACAAACCGAAAAAACACAAGATCCTTGGATACGAGAGAACTTTCAGAATAGTCTCCGCCCACAAGTGGGTGTGGAAAACCTACAGATGGAGGGGTGTCCAGAGATTGGGCGAGTGGCGGTGCACTGTGCGAAGTAACAGCAATAGACGAGTGTGTAGTAGAGCAAACACCGGTTTTAGACTGTGTTACACTGTTTATATTTGTTGAAATTAGAGTTTTACTCATTTACTCTGAGTAGTTCAATCTCCTGACAACTTTTATGATCATGTTGACCACACATTGCTACTCACTTGCATGGGTAATTGTCTGGTGTTCTTGAGTGTTTCTGAGGGTACTGAGAAGCCCAGCTCTGGCAGGTTTTCCCTGTTTCTGTCACAGCAACCGTCCCTCTGTAGGTGCTCCCATCTCCAGTCGCACACGTCAGCTGAGGCACAATGGTTGGTGGTGGAGATGCTGGAAGAAAAAAAAAGTCAAAAACACAGTGTACCATTCAACTAAATCACTTTTTCTCAGCCTTCAAGTCAATTGTTCTGAGGAATTTGAAGCTGAATGGCTGTGAAAAAATGTATATCTTCAAACAGCAATACTCTATCTGCACCCAGGCAGTGTGATTAAACTAAATGAAGAGAAGAGAGCTCACTGCAGCGGGGAATAGAGCAGAAGTCCCAACGTTTGGCTGGACTCTCAGTGAAACACCAAGGTCTGGGCTCCCCATCAGGGTTCCTGCAGTAGTTCTCCTCCAGGTACTTGTCAGGAAGCCTACACAGTGCAAAACCACACACTTGATGTAAATTAAGACATCACAATACTTTGTTTGAGAAATTATCAATCATTAAAAAATGTTCACTCTCAAGTTTTTTACACTTAAAACCATATATAAGAGTACAGTATAAAATATTCTGTTTTCCTCTCCCTGTATTGCACAGCTGTCTGCAGTATGTTAGCTTTGGATTCATTGGTTTTCTGTGCACTGTGGTTTTTTTTAACCTTTTTTGTAAATGGTTTTAACCACACTATCTATTATCTATGTTAACACAGCACCTGAGGAGCAGAGTGTGGGGAGGATACCTTGCTCAAGGGTACCTCAGTGGTGCCACCAGCAGTCCTGATATTCAAGTATGAAGCTTTATGAGCTTACACTGAAGGGATGTATCCGTGGTTATTGGGTTTCTGGGAGTCCCAGCGTTGACAGGTCAGTCCGCTTTCAGTGGTGGTGATCTTGCCTCTGTAGTTCTCTCCACTGCAGTGCATGCACTCCTCTGGAGAAGCATGAGGGCACATTTCAGGAGGTGGCATTTTAAAGGCAAAGTTGATTTGTCATGTCGTGAAATGGAGCAGTTCCTGTACCTGTGCAGTCTTGGATGTCACAGTGCTCCCATCTCTTAGTTTCATCCATGGTGTAGCACCAGGGGCCTCCTTTGTCATCATCTGGGTTTCGACAATAGTTGGACTCCAGGTCGGCTTTTGGATGCGTCCTTGGGGTTATGCTGAGAGGTGATATAATTACATATTACATTTTAAATATATGTTTATTCTGAACTTCTTTTCACTCATTTAAACCATTAATGACTTTCAGGATCATAATAATAATGAAAAAAACTAATAATAATAATAATAATAATAATAATAATAATAATAATAATAATAATAATAATAAAGACATTCCTGCTGTTCTCCAAAATGTCTGATAATCTGGTGCAAATAATCCCAATTTACAGTTTAAATAAAAAGCACATACTTTGGTTTATGAGGGTATGTACCCTCCCATCGCTGACAGAGCGTCCCTGATTTCGTCTTGGTTTTTGTCCCTCTGTAGTCAGAGCCGATGCCAATTACACACTCCAGTAAATATTCTGGATGGGAGGAAAATAAATTCAAAAGAATGAGTTACAAATCAGACCCATGGAAAATCTAGAACCATGGATTTTAAAGTAGACAGATCATTAATAAACAATAAATGAATGGTTTAACATTGAATAAGTACTACACGGTAAACTCAGTTGACGCTAGTCAACACATATGACTATGGTTTCCTTATGGGACCTTATGGCATCGGGTTGTTCACAGGGGAGCAAACCTGACATATATTTATATTGACATGTCAGTATTAAAAAACAAAGATAATCCTTATTATGAAGAGAAACAGTAATCATTATGCCATAATACCTAATAATAACTGAACAAATTATTATAAATGTCTGAACTAAACCTGATAACTCCATTTCCATTTTGTGTCTTTGATGCACCAGTTTGAAAACACCATTTACTCTTTACATTGCATCAAGACTGATTACCACACATGCAGAGGCTACATCCATTACTACCCATGAAAAGATTTATGGATAAATTTCATGACAATGGGACACATGGTTTACTGACTAAGCTGACCAGCCAGCTTACTGATAAATTAAGTGTTATTTGTTATCATTATAGAAATAATGTATTCCAACAACATTCTACTATCTATTTCATTCTGTCCAGTTTTGCACGGGTTTCATTTGGCTTTTATTTTGACACTCCTGAGTTCCCCCCTTCCTTTATCCTCCCTTTGGGTTGTCCCATGTCTCCCATTAGATTCACCTGGTGCTTGATGTTCCATCTTTTTTTAATCCACCTTTATTAAGTCCACCATCATGACTACAGTACCCTTAAAACACCTCTTTCTTTCCATTTCTCCTATTCTTCCATTCCTTCCACTTTGTCATTGTTGCGTTTGACTGTTTATGCCTTATTTCTTGTTTTTGGGCCTTTTTACATCTTGCTTGTGTTCCTGTGTGCATTGAAGGTTCCCTTGGCTGCTGATCTGTTGGCTCCCAGTCCTGACACTGTCTCTCTGGTGTGCGCTCTGTACGTATCCCTGTTGAATGTGTTCATACTTATATGTGTTCTCAATAAGGGCTATAGTCTGCCTGATCTAGGCCTGTTTGATGCTGAGATGTGTTTGAGCCTTCTCTATGTGTTCCCACTGCTGTTGTCCCTTTGTCAATAAACCTGGTTTCACAGCTCCTGTACAGCAGTCTATACACCCCCACTACCCAAATGACAAATATATAGAAATGTTTGCATCTAACAGTTTCTAGCTCCTCTGAACGAAGCAATGTTTGTGCTAATACTTGTATGCAAAGACAACCTTGTGTGTAGCAACTGAATAGTCTGCTCCAGATAAACATTTACTGAGTAGGACATATTTAATATGTAGATTCATTTTAGGCAGACAACACGTATACAAATGAAAGAGAGGAAAGTAAGGCCAGTTGCCAGTTGCTGGCAGTAAAGTAAGGCCAGTTGCTTCACTGAATACTTGAATACTTGAAGACTGAAGACTTTTTTGAATGCAACTCCCACAGTCAGTGCTCTAGCTCACAGTGATTTAACAGTGTAATGTAACCAAAATGATATTGGGGCTTCAGATTGGTACTGGCCAAGCGTTCCCCTGCCAGTGTTAAATTGCCAGTGTTGCCACAGCCATCCATCTGACAATAATTGGCCTAATTGTCTTTTAGGTGGGTAAGATGGCCCAACTTTATCTCACATGACATTTGAAAATGTCCTGGAGGAAGCAAGTGCTAGTTTTTTACCTTACCTGGTGGTGGTGGTGGTGTTATGGGACTCCTTCTCTACAAATTAGATGTGACTAAATTGTAAAGAAAATAGGGAACGCCAAAAAGGGAATAAATAATTTAAGCTGTTTTTTTCACAACACCCCCAAAATAATATTGAATAATTTCAAGAAGTGGAGAATTTTAGTGAATTTCAAGAGTAAATCCTCTGGAAATAAAGTCCCTAAAGCTCTTAAGAAAAATAGCTAGAGGACTGAAATGGAATCTAAAAATTGCCGTTGACCATATACACTTGTGCAATGCTCCGCTGTACGGGAAATGTTTAGATAATGTTTTTCACCTTTTGACTTTATTTACCGTCACAGATCAAACTGTGTCCTGGTTATGGAGAGATTACATATTAACCAGTGGACACAAAAGTGCAGATGGGCACATGATAGCACAGGACCTTCCACTATCCCAAGGAATAAACTGGTCCAACTGTTTTTTGTTTGTTTATGTACTGCAAGTAAAACAAAAGCAACAGTATACTAAGAATATTACAATCGCCTCCCATCTCCGGTAATTACTGCTTTTTACACAGGGAAAAAGTTCTTGTCTTTAAGATTCCCCTTGATTGACCAAAGCGTTGTCCATGCTTTAAATAACATTAATTCAAATATTGCTTCAACAGCTTGTAGTTTAATCAGCTGTGCTTAACCAAGTTGCGCTGTAGGAAAACATTATCATGAGGCATGTGTAAAAATGAGCCAATGATCTCATCAACCAAAGCTTTGTGCCTTACCTTTCTTCTCATACAGAGATGTACTCATCCTGCGAAGAACCAGCTCTATCTTAGAGTTAGCAGGTATTGTTATGCAGTCTTGGTCTTTTTCAAAGTATATAAAGGACCTGGAGAAGACAGAGCAGAGAGGATTGAAGTGAGGTAACAACTAGAGGGCAGTACTTCAGGTGGGGTTCAGCATGTGCATTACCTGCATGTGAATAAACTCTCTGTATTGCACTTGGCTGCACAGTCTTGCACTGTTTTCACAGAGTACTGGCTTTTGAGCAAAGTGCTTATCCAAGCGCCATCTGTTTTAGTATACGCTTCCAAAACATCTGTGGAGACAAAAGCAGACTGATATATGTCACCGCGGACTGACATACAGAGGGAACCATAGAGGATGGATTAGTCTTTAAAAAGTATAATCATGTTGTCTACATCTGGGCCTAAACCAAGCTTGATTTATAAAGACATTCACAGGATACATTCACAAGACTTACCCATCCCCATATCATGGGGAACTCATTATTCCTTGCTTTTTTTAAAAAAAAAGTTTGATATAGTATCAAAAAAATCACCAGTTTACACATTATTACTTATCCAGTCTTAATAAACAGAAATTTGTAAATGTTATAAGCAAAAGCAGTACAGGAAAAATGTAGGATATGGGGGCCTTCAGGCTTCTATTTCTAACTAGTATAACATGAGAGTAATGCAGTCAGCTTAGCAGCTCAATAATAAGCTTTAGATTGCAGAACATAATTATGTTTTTATATAGCGTACTGTGTGTATGAACGATATTATGACAAAAAGGTATTAACATGCCATTTCATGTAAGATCCTTTCAAACTTGCACTGTTTGTACATTAAATAAATATTACCTTGGCTCACAGTCCGTCCTGTCAAGACACCTGTTAATGACAGAAGATATGAATAATATGCACCATTCAGTGTGAAAGCCTTTCAGTAATTCTATGCAAACAGTTACGCAGCTTAGTTCGAGACATCGTTCTTAATGTTGGTTGTAAAAGCTGCTAAAAATGTCCAAGATCACTGATAATGCTAATCCAGCAGCTCACCTGCAAACAGGACAAAACAGAGCCAGACAGGAGCTTTGCATGCGCCCATGTTGCAGCACCGATGAGCAGTGCAGGCGACAGCTTTAGTGCAGGTTTTGAGTCTCTCAGGCCATGTCAATAAGACAAACAGATCTCACTCATCAGTCAATCATTGTCCTAACAAGGACATAGAGCAGAGGTCATGCTGTGTTTATCAGGGGGTTCAAACCCACAATTACCGTTTGTGACCATATGATTCTGGCCTATTTATTTTTTAAATGCCATTTGTGCCGCCTCGCTTACTGTTTCCAGCCAGCTTTTTTTATTCAGAACCAGAGAGCAGATCTCATCCCGCATCCACCGTCACTGGAGATCATCTACATACGAGGAAAGAGCATCAAAACACAGTCGGAAACAAAAGTCACAATATACTCAAGAAGAAAAAAACTTATGGTTTAAGATTATGGTGAGACTTAATGGGTTAATGTTAGTCAGTTAATACTGATGCCTTACAATTTGTCCTGCTCCACAAGAATCTCAGATCAATAAGTTAATATTCAACCTTAACCAAACGAAATGGACAAAATAGCCAAGTATTGCAAGTGTGGACATACTGCACCAGCAGTTTGGACGCATGAGTTTAATGCTCCTATTGAGTAACAGTGTAAAGAATTGAAGAAAAATCACTTCCACCAAGGTTCTATCATGTATTTGTTAAAGGTAGTCCTAAATATTCTTTTTATTGTCAATGCTAAATATTATTACATTTTATCGTGAATGCTTGTCACTTTCCAAAGGGCTTATTATAATGAGACATTAACCACATGTGGAACACATTCTGTGGGCAAGTAATTACTTGTGTTCTACCCACAGTGCATGTGGTCCTTATTCATAAATGTATGTCATAATTCTAAAGCTACTGTGATGTCCATTTCACATTAAATAATGAAGAATAGACTCTCTAAAAAGCAAGTCACTCAGAAATGTTTGTACTTGCATTAAGTTACTAAAAATCACTCTCTTACAGGAGTCGGCTCCCATCATTCACTTAAAATATCCAAAGTTTGGTTAGGCGATGGTGCCTTTATTGAAATAATGAGGCCTTAGTAAAGTGAAAATTTTGTCATACGTGAACACACAGTGTGAAATTCTTACTCTGCGTTTACCCCTTTTAAGTGAAGCAGTGGGCGGCCAGGAAGACGGTGCCCAGGGAGCAGTGTGTGGGGACGGTACCTTACTCAAGGGTACCTCAGTGGTGCCACTAACAGGCTTGCGATTTAAACCCACTACACCCTAACCACTACGCCACCAGCTGCCCCTGCCTAGGGTTGACAGTGTTAATTATCAATTTTAGCATCCAATTGCCTATCAAAAACAAAAGACATCTGCTTATTGATTACAGCTATGAAAAACTGTAAACTAAACCATTCTTTTTAAAAGGGTATAACCCGTATACAGTATAAATCTGCCTGTTTCACTGACAGCCTTGAATACCTGAGACTTTTGTCTCCAATAGCTCTTATTAACATTCATTAGTAACACATAACACAGGTTAGTCTGCCAGTATCTCCACACGCATTGTTTACAGTTACTATAACTACTCAAAGAGCAGCTCAACGGAGGCCAGAGACGGGTGTGGAGGTTTATTCCTGGTCAAAGACATTAGAGGACAGGTACAACCTGTTTATTTTGTAATTAAATGTGTACAGTGATGAGTTGGCTGTAAAGTCTAGTTTGTATTTTGAGTTACAAAGTGTGTTTTTGTTTGAAACTGTGGATTTATGTGACTGATTGTGTGTTATTTAGGTTCTTTCATTCAGAAAGGACACATTCTTCTTTTGCTTTACAGCAGAGATACCTCAGTTTGTTGGTACTTTTACCCAAACACTGTTTAACAGCCTACAGGGCCCATGTCAGCAAAAATACCCCAAAATGGAGTTTCTGTCACACCAGCTGAGCTTGGGAGAAATTCACATGAAGCTTCTCTGACTACCTGCTTCATTGCCACCGGTATGGAAAGTGCTAGAGAGAGTTGTAAAGAGGCAGAAAACGCACATGTGGTGGATTTATGTCCAGTTTCTACATCTGAGCCAGTCAACCAAGGTGGTGTCCAGAAGGAGGTGCTGTCTAGCTGTCCCTGCCAACATCTCAAAGGCCACGGGTTCCCTCAGGAGGTCAGTACACAACCATATTTAACTAGAAATGTTGTTACTTAGATTAAATACTCAAACACAAGTAAAAGTAACTGCCAAAACAATGAAGATTAGTCATCTAGACTATGTTGAGCTTGTAAATTATTTTCAGTTGTGAGTCACCACTGGAATTACAGTTAAATCCAAAACTACTGGAGTTAATCTGTGCACATGCAACCAAATCCTTGAGCAATAAAAAAGTATAAGATGCCTGCAAAACTGCTTCATAGTTAATTTGGCTCATTTGTCCTTTACATGATCTTTTTGGTCTAAAATAAAATGCTGAGGTGAGGGCAATCGAGTAGCGCCATTTGGTGCAGTCGATAGGAAACGATGAAATTCAACCCCAAAAGCATTGAAGAGCTACTGTTGCACAAATTGCTGAAAAACTGCCTTGCAAGTGTATTGCAGATTTCTGCATACCAGTCTTAGTGCCCATACTGTCCCCTGTCCACCACCAAAAGGTTACTTTGACCTCCTACCTAAACATTGTTGCAGACCGAGAACACCCTTTGTTGTCAACAGCATTTTCTAATAGCAGTTTCTTTTTTCCTCTCTGTTCATTGTATCAGGTCCACTTGCCGAGTAGGTGCACTTTGTAGTTTGTGATCATGTCATCATGGTGTTGTGCTCGCAGTTTTGCTGCCTTAGAGCCTCTGCAACTTGCCACAATCAGTGGAACCCGCATAAATACAATCTGAAGAACATTATTAAGTTTACCTTTGAGTGGCTTAAGAGGATAATAAATGTTCTGGAGCAGCTTAGTCATGGTTCTGACTTTGAAACCCTACTGAGACGCTGTACCGAGACCTGAAACACGCAGTTCATACTGTGGCTGGAATAAAGATATTCTACAGAGGGATGTGGGCCAATATCCCACAGTAATGTGAAAGCATTGTTTCAGTTGCTTAAGTTTAGGGGGAAATTACTGGTTCACTTGGATGATACACACCGGGGTAGATCCAGCAAGGTGGAAATTTCACAAACTGACTTGTGACGAAGGTGTTTAAAGTCACTGAGCCCTTTGGTATGACTGCTAATGCTTGTCTGTGGACAATTATGGCTCAATTTTATACACCTGTTGATAATCAGAAGGGATGTCAATATTGAGATGGAGTGTCCACAGACACACAAATATTCATCAGTATGTGCAAACAAATACATGAAAGTGACCATTCTGTCATACGTGAACACACCACAGAGCATGAAACTCTTTCCCTGTTTTAAATCCATTAACCAAGTGGAGCAGCAGGCAGCCCCCAGGGAGCATGGTGTGGGGACGGTACCTTGCTCAAGGATACCTCAGTGGTGTCACTAGCAGTCCTGACTTCCTGATCACAAGGCAAACACCCTTATCACTAGGCTACCAGCTGCCCAGCTAGATGTCAAGAAAACATATAACATATAATGCAAAAAACACATATTAAGTAAGCAAATAAATAAATAAATAAATAAATAAATAAATAAATAAATAAATAAATAGATAGATAGATAGATAGATAAATAAATAACAGTAATAATAAAAATCATCGTCATCATTGGATTTAATTAGAGGTTTTGTTCAACATCCAGGTCAACCCACTACTCTAATGAGTGTGAGGCGTTCTGGACACACACAAACGTTAAAAGAGCACGATCCTCTACAATAAAGCAAAAATGGATCAGGCTGCTTTAGGTCTAGTGATGTTTAAGCTGTGTGCCTCATAAATCTTCACAAACAGGATAAAATCCTCAATGCTACTACACCAGGCTTATTTTGTGCCTTTCCTGTGATCTGTTCAGCAGGAGCAGCTTTTACAGCTTCAGCTGAAGCAGATGCAGAAGGTTCTTCACGAGCAGAACACATTACTGTCTTTTCTGAGCCCAGGTAGGTCCATAAAGCACAACACATCAGTCAAACCAGTTCACATTATAAATATTAATGAGTAAGTATAAGGAGTGAGGTCAAATGAAACTACTAAATAACCAAGAAGTCAGTGTGATTCTTTCTACAGCCGTTCTGATTCATTCCAGACTGGGTTCTGACACCATGCTGCATACACACACACACACACACACGCACGCATACACACGCACACGCACACACACACACACACACATACACACGCACATACACACACACACACATACACACACTATTCACACTATTCAAAGGTGTAAACAATCTAAATGGAAAACACACCCCGTGTTTGCAATACTGGGAATTTATTTTCTTTAAAGGAGGAAGATGTTCCTCATTTTGACTGATCTTGAGCAATTCACCTGTCAAACAAGTGCAGTTCTGCGAGTGACACATTACATCAGAGATCTGTGTGGCTTTCCCATAAGCGTTGCAACAGACCACGGAAAAGTATGAATCACTGCAGTAGAGCAAGGACTAGAAACTCTCCCAGTAGTTAATATGGTCTATTTGATAAGATTCCTTATGAAAAGTTGAATTTAGCCCAGACAATTTATCTGAATGTTTTTTACATTTAAAGTCACAGTATGATCTGTTTTTTGGAATTTACTGACAGAATGGGTCTATCCATCTTGTTCATGTACTTCTTTTTTAATGCTTGTCAGTAAAAATACAAAAGACATGCTGTGTTTATTTGAACTGGATATTTGCACAGGAAGAATATAAAATAACCAAACTGGAAGAGTCTGACCCTCCCCCCACACTGTATTTTTATTAGCCTTAAAGGCACAGTAACCCTTAAAAGATCCGTCTATATCAATCACTGTCAAACTGAGGGCTGTAAGCGGTTTGCGGTGCTAAACGGGCCACATAAAAAAAATTAGAAGATAATCACATAAAAAAAGATTAGAAGAAGTCATGTTAAATTTTGCTAGTTTGTTAACAAAAAGTATATTTTTAAAAAGTATTGCAGCTGATGTTTATGTTCATAACGGTAGATAGTAAACATTATTGACATAAGCATTAACATGCCAGCCAATCACAATTGAAAGCCCTACAGCACAGCCATAACCATAACCACAAATATTGTCTGTAATATCTGAGATGGTCAGAGGCGGCTGTGAAGAAGAGCACCAGAATAGACAAGCTTCCCACTCTCTATAAAAGTGTCCTTAGACGAAAATGTTAAAGAAGTGTCACTCCGAATAGCTTGGCTTAAAAATACATTTCAGTGGAAATGCAGAGTGGATGGAAAAGCTCTGTATGTCTGTATACAAGTGCACTCAATTCTAGGGAGGGTTCAGGGGTAGGTTATCCCAGGGCACAATAAATAAATACATTTCCGGCATTTAGCAGACGCTTTAATCCAAAGCAACTTCCATTTCTTAACTACAGGGGTCAGTCTCCCTGGAGCAACTTGGGGTTAAGGGTCTTGGGATAGGGGTGGTGCTGAAGGTAGGATTTGAACCCATGACCTCTTGGTCCAGAGGCAAGTATCCTTCCCGCTAGGCCACCACCACCACTACGTTTAAAATACCCTGACGCCCCCTTTTCAGTTTAATTCACATTTACACAAGTTATTTACACCAGAACAAAAAAAGTAAATAAAAATAAATTGTCAAAAATGGTAACATGCTAACTTCAGTGCAAGCCCCCTCCCTTCGTAACCAACCCCCGATATCTTATATTTAGAGAGCTTTTCCCAGAGGCAACAATTCAAACCTTAGTCTTTCTTACTCAGCTGATTGATGATTCAGGTTTATGCCTCAACATGTCTGCTCTGTAGCTTTACAGTGAAAGATTTTTCCTCTCGCTTTTCAAAGAATGTTTTCATTACACAAAGACAACCGTTGAGTTGTCCGTTCCTAACAGACCAAAGAATTGCTGCTATGAAAGAATGTAGTATTTATCAATCATTTGTTTAATTAAATTCCCATGAAGCTGTGTCAAAGATAGACATGGTATTTTTTATAAAATCACAAGTTTGACCAGATTTTCTTATCCCAAACCGTAAAACGTAATGTAAATACCTGGTAAAATATTACCCTTTGTAATGTTAACGATGTTGTATAAATGTTTAGGACTGCTGCAATTCTGTTGTGCAAATTCTGAGATGCATGTTAAACTTAAAATTAGACATAGCTGGCAACCATAGAGAGTTCAAGCAGGTGTGAATGCTTGCATGACTGACTTTAATTATAGCGAGCTTTGTGAAGAGATTTGTGGTGAATGACTCAATACAGACCTAATTACTAAAATGGGTTTCAAAGAGGAAAGAAAGCATGCCACAGATAGATTTGAAAAATTGCAAAACAATGCTCAAATCTTTCACAGCTTGCACGGAATGTTCTTTGCTCTTTTACAAAAATATGCAGTGCAATACAAAAAAATGGGTCAGTGCTCTGTAGTCCAGTCAAATTTACCACCTGTCTCTTTCAGGGCTGATGTTACTCAGTGCCGCAACTCAGTGCCGAGACCATTCAGCCGGACAGGCTTCTGAAAGGGATCCAGCTGCTTACACTGACGGTCTGCTGGGTTCTGGGAAGGACTCCTCCAATGCTACGATTACTGTAGCTGGATTAGACAGTGAAGAAGCAGCCAGTGGCTCTCAACCAACACCTGGATCTGGTTTGTGCCTCACTAATGAGGTTTAAAAGACCGTTCAAAAATAATAACATTTTTGAAAACAATTAATTTCACCCCTTTTCTCTGTCCATTTAGTTCTACACAAATACTGTTATCCTACCCTCTACTGTATATCAGCACTTGTCCCTACTTGTAGAAATTCTGACCTGCAGTTCTGAATAGATGGCTAAGCAAACACAGAGCAGGCTCAGACTGTTCCACAAATGTTTGCGCCTCTTATTTCATAAAAAAGGTGCGTTTAAATCTAGAAAAGGTGAAGACTTCACCATTTGTGCCCCTACAGTGAAGAATGAGAAGGCCTCCAGAAGAATTTCTAAATTTCAACCTGTTTAGAACTACTGAGATTCACCCTGTTTATTTAGCGATTTGTTAAAAACAACTTTATTTATTACATATTAAATTACACTATTTTACATCATTTACAAATATAATACTGCACACCTAAGCAACATTTTTTGCTCCATTGATGTTCCTTCTACCCCAGGTAGTCATTTTACGTATGAATGCTCTGCTCAAAAACATTTTTTTTTATAACCAGCCGTTAGACACGCATTACAAATGCTGGCAAAAATCCCATTGAGCCTGATAAGAAACTGCCCTCCTCTCTAGTGAGCGCGATGGATACAGTGCAGTAATGTGTTGTGTAGCCATG
This sequence comes from Brachypetersius gabonensis, assembly GCA_037577145.1. Classification (NCBI taxonomy): domain Eukaryota; kingdom Metazoa; phylum Chordata; class Actinopteri; order Characiformes; family Alestidae; genus Brachypetersius; species Brachypetersius gabonensis. The sequence goes on from JBBJLR010000160.1 coordinate 2,361,132, forward strand.
CTAAAGGTGGTGTCACATTAATTTTGGCAGCAAATCACAACAACAAAGTCCAGCTCAGTTGTATTGCATTTTAAACTGAAAATAGAAAACTTCCTGAAGCAATTTAAGCAAAAGAGCGACGAATGCCCTACTCTAGAGAAAACAACCAAATAGGATCTTGCTAGAAACCCAGTAATAGCTGTCGCATCTAAATAACCATAACTAAGCTGTGCCTTTAATGTGCACATCACTCAGTGCAGAAATGAGGCTCATTTAATGATACATTCAGTTCTTGACTGTATAAATAATACCAAAAAAATAAAATAAAAAATATACACCATCTATCCAAAAAATACAGTACATGATTTTGTAATACAATAATAAAAAAAGAACTGTACATATCTATCAACTCTAATAAAAGAAGTCACATTGTTGATACTAATAATACGACCATATAACAACAAAGACAACAAATATAAAATGTCCTTTTAAGGCTACATGTTTATGCTGAATTGTGTTCACTTTTTGTGTTTGATTGTAAATGTCAGTGTTCACTCGTTATCTGAATCTCTTTCTGTCTTTAGAAAGGGAAGATATGTCGATATGTATACGTCTTTGAACTTTGTGCTGCTAAGACAGTACACGATCGGGTCCAGCAAACAGTCCAAGTAGGAAAGACACATGAGGCCGTCGTAAATTTCAACCATGGTCTTCTCTGCTCCGTCGTCGTTCTGGCCTCTCAGGATCAGCAGGACCATCCTGGATATGGCAGATGGCAAGAAACAGAGAGAAAAGACCAGAATGACAGAGGTGACCAGAAACACGGCCCTTGTCAGCTTGGTCCTGTCGCCCACCGTCTTCTCCTTCAGCCGGTTGGTGATGCGCACGGTGCAGTAGACGAGGACAGCAAAAGGGATCAGGACCTGACTGAAGAACACAAACTCTCTGAGGATGTCCACAACAACGTTGTCCTTGATCTTACTTGTGCAGCACTCGAAGGGCTTCAGCATGGTTGGTATGGTCATTGGTAGCAGAAAGAGCCAGATAAGACCAGAGATGAGGAATGACCTTTTCAGAACCTTCAGGGGGTTCTTTAGCCCCGGATGCACCACGCTGAGGTAGCGGTTGATGGAAATAACGGTCAGAAAGGCAATGCTGGCTCCTCGGTTCAGGAACAGGAGGAAGAGGACAGCCCTGCACAATGTATCATTATCACTCCGTCTTTTCTGATTCTGGAAGCTGTCCGCCCTCACTGGCAAACATATAAGCAGCAGGATGTCGGCCAGCACGAGATTGAACAAGTAAATGTTGTTGCTCTTCGATTTCCAGAACTTGAGTTTAAAGATGAAGATGTACATCACGGAAATGTTCAAGGGAAGAGCCAGGATGAGCTCTACCGTCATCACGGAGAAGTAGACCTTGTATAAAACTGGGTCCATGACTGCACAGCTCTCATTAGCCATTGTCCACTTGTTGGGCTCAAAATCCTTAGTTTTGTGGAACTGGAAGTCCAGGAGATAAAAGTTGTCCAATTAGTTAAAATCCAAAAAGCAAATCTGATCTTGAAAGCAGTCTTCTTGGTCTTTCACAAGCTGTGTGTTGAGCTCTTCTGCAGAGTGCTTCAGGGTGGCTCTCTGTCTGGCTGTTTTAAGTTGCTCAGACTTGTTGGCAGAGCGCTTCCCATGCCTGTAGTGGCACGTCACAGCAGACTGGAGAGATGTGCAGCTGGTCCCACGAGAGCATGACCCTAGCAAAACACCACGGAAAAATGTCCTCAGCCACATCAGCTATTAGAAGCAGTGCCGTATTTGTCATCTTTTTGATGTCATCTTGCAATCCTCCTTCAGCTGGTTCTAGAAGGGGATTTCCTTTACAGAGTATCGCCAGGCAATGTGTTTATGGTTGTGCAATAAAGATCAAGTTGAGAGATAGAGCTAATTAAACAGTGTAAATGCCTCATTTGTCATTAGCTGTAGTAAACTGGACTGAGAGAAATGTGTTTGGGCCAGCAACTAAGCAACTAAGCAGGAATGTTAAACATATTTTAAGAGAGTGGAGTCTCTTTATGTTATGATTTCTGTTATTGTTCTTTTACTGTCATCATCTTTTGTATCCTTACTCAAAGCTGATTACATCAGCAACTTGTTCAGACGAGTCTCAGCTTGAAAAAGAATGATTCACATGCAGGCAGAAGGATGTGACCCCATGTACAGGCTTTATTGCCTGTTTTAGTTGTTTTAACTTTACCTGTCAAATCTGAGTGTATAATAAATGGGATCAGTTTAAGAGTTTTTGGGCAATTTTTTACAAAATAATTTTTCTGGCTGATTTTCCAAGAAAAAAGTTTATACTATACTACCAATGCTACAATAAGCTGCTAATGTGACCAGATTTGTAATGTTTAACACAATACATTAAATTTTTCATGTAAAAAATCTGTCATATGTGTTTTAGACTGCATGCATCTAAAGCCTGCCAGTGCAGAGCAGAGAACCTTATTTCCTGTTAGAGAGGAGAGCTCGGAGTGTGGGGAGGAGCAGAGCTCTGTCAGCCCCTTTGGACTCAGGAGAAAAATTCCAGCAAACCCAGAGGAAAGGTCATACACACCAAAACAAACCAAACACACTTGAGGAGAAAATTCCACTTTCTAAACATAAAATAATCATGATAATGTTTATTTTACAACAACTATACCATGCACATATGGAAGAGTTTGCTAAAAAAAAAATAAAATTTATTTCAAGTTTATAAATAATGTCTCCAAAATTGTAATACATATTTGTCTGTTTATTTCTACTATTATTTTTTTATTCAGGCCTATTTGTCCAGGACTGAAAGAGAAAACATTTGAAGATCTTGTTGAAGAGCAGATCAAAGTGGATACAGAAGTTGAAAGAACCTATAAGCAGGTATGGAAAGTGTGAAAAATGATCTACATCTCTGACATTAGCAGGGCCAATTCACACCCAGCAAGAGGTAATGCACTGAAAAAAGTACAGTTAATTAATTCAAATATGAACGTTTCCACAGAAATGAAGTAATTTAATTACGTATTTTAGTGTATCTGTGATGCATACATTCTATTTTTCTGCTTACGAGGAAATGTTGCAATCAGAGCAGCACCAAATTGGGCAATGGGGGTTAGGTGCCTTGTGCAAGGAATAGCCAGTTAGTGCTGGGACTTGAAACCACAGCCTTCTGGTTGCTGGTTACCCTTTCTTACCACCAGGCCAGTGTTTCTCAAACCTTGGCCTGGAGACCCAGTGTCCTACCTATTTGGTGCTTTCCCAGTTTTAACATATTACCCAGTTTAACTCGGAACTTTTTTAACCCTCAAAAGTCTAAATCTGAGAATGGGTCCATGGTTTGTGTGGGGTGGCCCATGGTCTAGTGTTCAGAGGGGTGATCCAGCAAGTAGGAGGTTATGATTCATATTCCAACATTAACTGGTACCTTCTGTAGCTATGTAGAATCAGTTTTGGGTGCTAATTTATCAGTGGTAATTTTGCTGTCATAGATCAAAAGAGGACTTAAAGGGACAGAGACAAGGAACTTTCTTCGTAAAGGGGATGGCAGATCTAGAATTGGGAAGAGCACACTGAAAATCCAACCTGCGTCCAGTAGCCAGCAGGTCAAGGCCAAGAGCACAGCTCAACAGCAAAGATCTTTTCTGCAGCATGGTGACAAAGACAGAAGAAATAGCCCAGCATTGTTGGACTCAAGGATAAAGACAGAAGGTGAAGGCAAATACTCCAGCGATCAAAGATTTGCAATGGACAGGCCACGCAGCAGTAGTGTTCCTCCATATGACATCAAGGTACAAGGGCCTGATCATTTAACTCCATCAAGTAATAAGCGGCAAACTCCAAATGTGCTTCATGCTTTGGGTCATGATGACAGCAGCTCCTCACAAAAAAGTGAAGAACTTGCAAATGATCTAAATAAAAATAACCATTTACAAAATGAAAGCTGTGCTATCCATTCAGAGGACCTTAACTTTGGGCCATGTGAAGAAAGAGTGAGCTTCAAAACAATAAATGACCATATCGTCAAAGTGTGTGAAAGGAGAGGTCATTCACCCATAGGTCTCCGTGGTCAAACTGTCAGTGTTGAACCCAGCAAGAAGAAGTTAAGCCTGACTACTGAAGTGATGCAGTTGCTTAACAGCAATTCTAGTGACAGTAATGCTGAAGAGGACACTAAATCTCACAAATCTCAGTGTCTAACACCCTCTAATGCATCAAAACTAAACTACAATGAGCAGAATCTGTATTCCTCTGATGAGGATTATGCCAGTGATGCTCCCAGTGAGACAGATGACTGTCATCTGGATAAAGCAGCAGTTCCTCACCACTTCACAGCTCAGTTTTCCAGCTCATCGGGTTCTGACAAGTCCAGTGACTCTGAACTACAGTGCCTATGCTCAACTGAGAAAGACAAAGGAGATGCAAGCATAATTCTGCCAGTATATAAAATAGCAGAAAAAAGCAATGATGTCTCAAGACAACCCTGCACTTCAAACGTCCTCACTAAGATCTTCCCCCAGATCAAATTTGCAAGAGAAGCCAAAGCTAAGAGTGAAAACAGAGGAAGAGCCTTTAATACTCAGCACTCTACAAATGGTGAGGAAGTTAATCTTGGGGATATTTTTTGGGTCACACTTTATTTTAATGGTCCCCTAAAGATTATCTACAAATGCTCCTCTGGGAAGGGGCTTTGCTAGATGGATTTGATTATGTTCGTCCACAAGAGTGAGATCAGTGAGTTGGCACTGATAATAGATGATACGTTTTGGATAACAAAAGCCAATGTAACTCATCTCAAAGGTGCTGGATAGAGCTCCATCGCTCCAGCAAACAACTAAATTGCTAGGACTTTCACAATTATTACAAAACTGCCTAGTCATTTATTTTTTTAGTTGCAATCATATGTTTAGACAGCCACAGACATCACTGATCTTACAAAATCAACTCAAGTGCTGCTAGGTGGTTGGCATGATATCCCAGGTGACTGCTAGCAGGTCGCTACCTGGTTGCTGTAGTATCCCAGGTGTTTGCTAATGTTGTGCCAAGCAGTCACTAGTGTTCCAGGTGATTGCTAATGTAGCGCTAGGCAGTTGCTGTGGTGTCCCACATCATGGTTTAGATTATGACCAAGGTTTGGGTTAGATTTTTGGTCGTAGCTAAAGTTAAAACTACTGTTATTGTGAATGTTCGGTCTAGGCTAAAGGACAAAGTTAAAGGCAGCCTGAACATCTACAAAATATCTGAAAGGGACTATAAAAAGTGATGTCTTGCCACTGTTGATATTCATATTTAGTGATACTTGTTTTGAATGACAAGACCCAAAATATTAACATTTACCTTTTACAGGATGTGAATCACCAAAGAAATTACAAGGAAATAAATTATTGGATAGCAGAGCAGCAACAAGCAATTACTTCATGAAGATGAAAACGGAGCAGGACAAAGCGCTGACTTTCATCAGGTAGTATAAGACTTAGCGTATAAAAAAATACCTGCTGCACTTTTGGCATTGATTTCCAGTTTTTTTATATGTTATTGATACCACACACAGGAGTTAGGTAAAAAAAAGACAGACAATACATTGAGATACATCAGACTGGAAGAGCTGGTTGTTGGACATTGCTTGGATTTCAACAGCACCACATTTTCAGTATAATTAATGGATGGATTTTTGTTGCTTTGAGCTTACTCTCTATCCATGCTGTCAGTATCCATGATGTCAGTGCTTACATCAGACATTTGTGAAAATTCCAGGTGAATTTCTGTCAGCAGCTCTATCTGAGATTTGTCTGCATTTATGTCAGTACTTTTTACATGGCTTTGATATGCTTAAATGAGCTTAGATTTTTGCCTCAGATGACAGCAAAGAGTGTTATTCTACGCAATGAGAAGCATAAATGCTGAGATAGTCATGGCACTGAGGGGAGAGAGACACAGCAGCACATAACCAGAATTCTCTGTGACAGTTTATTTACAATGCAAAGAGAACACAAGTCCAACCCAAAGCACTTTCAACTCCGAAGCACCGGTTCTTCGAGGCGTCTCCGTACTCCTTGGTAATCCTCAGATTTCTAAGCAAGCCGGCTCTACTCACAGATGGGTGCTTACTGTCCTCCGTCCTCGTCAGGTCTTCCTTGAGGGAACAGGTCTTTCTCACAGCCACACTTCACTCCTGCAAGAGAACGAGACATAGACCCAGCTCGTGACCAGCAGAGGAGCTGGAAGAACGTCAGGGGGTGAGCTCCCTCGAAGCCAGCCTTAAACCTGGAACGCTCAGGGCAGGCTCTCCTAGCCCACTGTCCCCACTCTGGATAGCAACTGGCTCTCGACTGCTCTGTACCAATTGGGCTTTTCTTCTCCGTACCTCTCACTGTTAGAGACACGTTCCACTTTTTCTCCTTTCAGTTCCCAGATCCTTCTCAGCTGGGAGTGAAGCTTCCAGTCCTTCTTGTTCAAGTGGCTTTCCTAGAGAAGAGAACTCAGCGCACAGTCCTCACTCACACCTGACTCTCACAGCACAGCATAAACCACAGGGTGATACGTTTCCACAGTCCTTCTGACTTGACCTGAGTAGTTATAGCATGCACCTTCTGTCAAAAAAGATTTATGACCCATCATAAATCAAAACAAAAATGTCAAGATTTATGGCCTGTCAACATGTCAACATGTCAAAACTGTGACAGGTCGAAAAATGTTAAGATTTATAACTCTGATTTCATCTGATTTATGGTCCCTCATCCCCCCTCCCTTTTGTTTCCTCATGTGGAAGGAGACACGGTGACTGCCTGTAAGGTGTGAACCA
>JBBJLR010000160.1:2368038-2381008 GCA_037577145.1 Brachypetersius gabonensis
TAAAAGCAGTTTAGCACCAAACTTTGTGAAAACTAATATTTGTGTCATTCTCAAAACTTTTGGCCACGACTGTATTTGCCTCATTGCTTACACAAAGATGTCACTCGCAGGTCACCCAGCCGGAATCATCTTGCTTGTAGTCTTACTTCTTTTATTACTTGCTCTTTTCCTCCAAACAATGAGTTGTGAAATACTTTCAAGTGCCCTTAGAGCTCAGTTTAGGAATGACCAAAAAAGCCCATGTGCTGGTGCTGTGACAACTGCAGTTCCTCTCGAGTGCTTAGTCAGCATAATCTGTTTTTTTCCAACCGGGGTTTGAAGTGCGCCAGGGCTGTCTGAGGCTCTTGCCTGGTACAAAGGCCTGCACTCTTCTATTTCATCAAGGGACGCTCAGCCTCGCACATCTTCAACAATGTATATACAGTTATGTTCCAAGAGCACCCACCTATAGTGAAGAACCGCAATGTTGTGGTAATAAAATTGTACATTATTTTTATGGTGTAAACTCTAAATATGCCCACAAACATGCTACCAAAACACTTAGATATTGTAAGATATTGCACATAATGCCAATGTTTAATGTGCCCGATATGATCATTGCACAATATTGCACGTTACACATCATAGTAAGATAATACAGTAATCCCCCAGTTTTATGCGGATCGGGACTCACGGATCCAGTCACACGCGTTGTTTTTTTTTTCGAGAACAAAACTGATCGTTTTACGTGGAAATATTCAAAACAACGCGGAACCTGCAAATATTCTCCGTTTTTTTTTGCTTTTTCCGTGGCAATATGTTTTTGTTTTTATAAAAAAACCTCATTTTAGTTCTTCTGGCTCTCGGTGCATGGCCGTCGGGACCATATTTAAACCTCTCTCGCTCTCGCTTACTCTCTCTCTCTTTGTCTCTCTCTCTCTCTCGCTCTCTCTGTCGTCTCTCTTATTCTCTCTTACTCTCTTTCTCTCTGTCTCTCTCTCTCTCTGTCTCTCTCTCTCTCCCGTTCGTAACTTTTCCGAAGCGTGCGGATCGCGCTCGTTTTAAATCTGTCTCGCTCTCTCTGTTTCTCTCTATCGCTCTCTCTCTCGCACGCGCTCTCTTTCTCTGTGCCTTTCTCTCTTTCTCGCTCTCTCTTACTCTCTCTCGTTCTTGACTTTTCCGGAGCGTGCGGATCGTCTCTCTCGCTCTCTTTCTCTCTCTCTGTCTCTCTCTCTCTCTCACACTCTCTTGTAATGTAACCCCCGCGAATAACGGGGGATTACTGTAATGCACAAAGTGATCGCTATAATGATAACCTGTGAGAAATTGCACAACAAAGTAGCAACAGGCTGTTGCACAGATTATGGTGTGAGTGTGTGAGAGAGGGAGGAGTTGTAGAGTCTGATAGCGATGGGAAGGAAATATTTCCTGCGATGTTTGGTGGAGCACTTTACACTGTGACAGGGGATTGTAAACCTTTCAGAATAACTCATATTACACCATAGTGTAGTGTAGTGTAGCAACTTGATGGGTTTTGTGGACCAGGAAAGAGGGACAATTTTCCCCCTTATTGGGGGAAATTTCCATAAACTGCTAGCTGTCAATCACCGAGGCGCCCACATCTTGATGGTTACGGCACAGAGTAACTTTGATTAACATTTAATGTTTAGAGCTGAAGGTTCTCTAATCTTATGTTTTATTTACAGTTTGATGATATCATTTAGATTTTAATTGCCATTTTGCCATTTTTAATTATTGCCATTTTGTTTAAGAGTGAACAAGAGATTCATTTTCTTTGAATTATTCAGGTTATTCATTTATTCAGATGCTTAAAAGAACAATGTTTTTATTTAGAAATTAGGAGAAATATTGTCTGCAGTTTTTAAAAACTAAGGCAAAGCTGTTCAGTTCAATACTTGCACCTAAAAAACCTGAGAAACTGAACATTTTTGCAGTGGTGTCTTGTTTTTTTTCAGAGATGTATATTGCATATACACCTGCAGTGACCTGGTGGCCCGCCAGTCCCTGGCTCACTCTAGCAGACCCCGGGATAGGCTCCGGGTCCTTGAAACCCTTAAAGGATTAAGCGGTTACAAAAAAATTAAGGAATAAATAAATACACACATTCATGGGAACATAAAAGCCATAGGACTAACCCCAGTTTAGCCCCTGGCTCTCACAATTCCCGTGTAAGAAGAAGTGGTTTTGCCATGGCAATTATAGCAGCACCACAGATTTACGTAGAACACAGTGCTGATCAAAATGTAGCATTACTTGACTTGTTATTTTTGTTCAGTTATTCAAATATGAGCCAAATAGTTTTGTTTCACACATTCAGACCATTTTATTGTTGTTGATGCTCTAAGAATAAATAAGTACTCATCCTCTACAGGGAACACACTTCTGAACATTTTAATGCACAGTTACTATTTTATTGGTGAATTTAATTTAATTTTGATTTACTTTTTAATTTTAAATCATTTGAAACCCAGGGGGTACAGAAAGTGTCCTATAACATTTAGGCTTTGAATGAATCTGCAACAAAAGAGAAAAATGTAATATTGCTGAAAATATTGATTGCAAAGTTTGGCGGTATACACTAAGAGAAGCATTTCAACATAACTTCCTGATTACGCCCTTGATTACAACACAGCACTGAAGTCCTCTCTGCCTCTTGAAATACTTGACTGTCTTCTCCTTATATAGAAGGAAGAATAATTCACTGGAATTCTACCCTTCTAGGTGTACCATTACTGTGATGCTAAAACAACTCACTCCACTTACCCGTCTGGTTTGGAGATTTTGCAGTTTCCAAATAATCAGAAAGGTTAAGCCACTCTTTTGAGCATATTGCATTCATTTACCTTTATTAATCCATATGTGAGGATTTAAACATCTTGAAATGTGTTCTTTCCTTAGAGAAGCACTATCCTGACGGCAGGAGGGAGATATTTTTCCCTGATGGGACTGTGAAGAGCCTGTACCCTGATGGAAGACAGCAAAGTGTTTTCCCAGACGGAACTGTTGTCAAGTTATCAAAGTAAAATCTCTTTTTAAAAAGAGACCCACTAGTTTTGTAGTACTTGTTTGATTTCTCCAAACTGTAAAGTGAGACAATGTCATTTTGTAATATGCTATTTTGTTGTGATGTGTCTACAGAAATGGTCAGAAAACAGTGGAGTTCTCGAATGGCCAACGAGAGATCCACACCGGCCAGTACAAACAGAGGATATACCCGGACGGCACTGTTAAAACCGTCTATTTAAATGGGAGGCAAGAGACTTCTGGGGTTTGCCATAAGAGCAATGAAGGAATCGCTCTAATGGACAAAAAGTGATGTTCCCAAACTGGAAATACATCAGAAATATGTGCACCTCTTATTAAATGTGGTTTATAATGCATGTAACACTAGAATAAAGAAGTACTTACATTGTCCTCAGACATTTAATGTCCTCAAAGCTATTCTTTGATGGTATGAACTTGAAATGTAGCACCTTGTCCTCTGTTTGAACTCTGGAGATTAGAAATAACTACGTGTCAGCATTAACTAAGCCTGTTTCTTTTTACAGCTGGCATCGGTGAGAATCTTATGTTGCACCAAATAGCCTATTATTCATGAAGCTGTCAGATGCAGGGCCGTTTCCAGGGGTGGATGGGACCCAGGGCAGGTCATCTGACGTGATGTCATTCTACATTTGTAGAAACACACAACAGCTCACAAACTGTGCAGGCGTTTCTAACCATATTTACTGCATAGTACCAATAACAGACACTGACTGGCCTGTATTGCACAAAAACATCTCTCTCACTCTCTCTTTCACACTCCTAAATTAGCAAAGTTGCCCGGTTAGTCATACATGAACACACCACAGCACAGCACAGTGTGAAATTGTTCTTGTATTTAACCCATTCACAGTGCCTTGCTCAAGGGTACCCTTAGGGGTGCCACTGGCAATCCTGACATTCAAACTGATAACACAGGGGCAACTCCCTAATAACCTCCCTATCCATATATACATACAGCTCCAGAAAAAATAAGACACCACTGCAAAAATGTTTCTCAGGTTTTTTCTTTTTCTTTTCAGGTGCAAGTATTGAACTGAACAGCTTTACCTTTGAGAGAAATGAGAGAGAAAGAGAGAAATGATGCAGTGTTTACAGAACTTGAATAATTCAAAGAAAACAAATCTCGTGTTCACTCTTAAACAAAATGGCAATAATTACCTTTGAGAAACGTCTAGTATTGTTTTACCATCCAACTGGTCTCATTGTGAGAGGAGAGTGTTGATTACAGCAGTGTTTTAAACACGATGTGATTCAGGTGATCACTAATTAGTACCTCATAAAGCAGAGTGAGGCGCTTGTGTAGGAATTTAACAGACACTGAAATGGAATGGTTGTATAGATGGATAGATAGATAGATAGATAGATGGATAGATGGATAGATGGATAGATAGATAGATAGATGGATAGATGGATAGATGGATAGATGGATAGATAGATAGATGGATAGATGGATAGATAGATAGATGGATAGATAGATAGATAGATAGATGGATAGATGGATAGATGGATAGATAGATAGAAAATAAATATTTATAGACAGCTACATTGTTCTTGTGTTTGTTTCTGTGGGATTTCATAATCAAGGGACCTATGAAGTGAAGGGCACTTACTCCAATTACCTTCCTCAAGCAAAGGCCCTGTGTCTCACCAAAACGTCGCAGGCAAAGACTTGCGACATTCAGGACTTCACAGGACATTACCTTAGGCTATTTTGCATTTCCACCATGCATGTGTTTTTATAAAGTACATTTTAGGTCAAATAAATATGATAAAACTATCATAGAACAATATCTCAAATGTCAGGCAGTTTATTTATTATGATTTTAAAACAAGTTTCTGTGAAGAAGCTTTAAGCTGTGAACTGTGAACAATTCTGACTTACAAACTGATTTCAGTGTTGGATTAGATCTGGGTCCCAAACTCCACATCAGCTTTGATACTGTGTGCATATTTTAACCCCACATAAATTGTTCACTCCTGTTATAAGAACGGTTCTTTGAGAATAGTATCTTTCTCAAAACATTTTAAATGAAAAGTAAGGCCTGTTCATGTTGATGAGCAGTATTCATTTAGAAGTGGTGGGTTTCTGGGACCCCAAAGTAAAGAAACAAATCTGTTTTTTATGGCAGTACCACAGTCAATGTCTCCCTTCCTCCTCTTTTCTTTGTGGACAGAAGAGAAGGTAAGCTGACTTGTGAGCTTATGTACCTCATGAAGGATAATCTTTACATCCAGCGTGTCCTGCGAGGCTTGCCGAGTGACATCATTGAAAGGGAACGTCAGTATGAAATCCCCCACACGAAGGGATGGTATAGTCCTGTCAGAAGTCCTCTGGTTATGGGCATGAATGGCAGGTAACTTGCATGAACTGGATGATGAGTGTCTCGTTCTTTTTCTGTGGCCACCTGTAAAGCCTTCAAAAGTCTCATCTTCAAAGTCTGACCGGTCAGATGGAACTTCCATGTGTTTAAGTAGAGGGTTTTTGTGTCCACTAACAATGCTGGCCTTTGAGTTCTGACAGGCTGGAGGAAAAGCACAATCTACAGTGTTCATGCTTCTGCCCACTGAAGGACATTGACGATTTTCACCGTTTAAAGAAATTAAGCTTGAGTGCCTTTGCCTCTTCTTTCCATACACATGGTTCGGTATCAGAAATATCGCAGGGTTGCCTAAACAGCAGGCTCGTTTGTATCTGTGTCTGAGGAATCCTCTCTGTCGTAGACGGTCCTCCTTCCTGTAATTCATCAAGTCAATGAGGTCATTTATCATTGCTTTCTTGACCATGATATCGACAGGGCATTCCAGAGAAAGAGCGGGGCTGTAATTGACCTCCAACAGCCACGGCTTCAAGTTGGAATCGATGAGGATGTCGAAGCCTAACAGCTCCAGACAGTTAGGGCTGGAATGAATGGAAGGGGGGATCGTCAGCAGGGTCAGTGTCACTATGTTGTTGATCTTTTGCCAGAGCAGAAGTTCATTGATGCCTTGACTGTGAAGGAAGCTGCGGAATTTACTCAAGGTCCACTTACAGCCTTGACCCACTCGCTCTTTATCTGTGGTGTAGAAGGGACCAAATTTGTTGATACTGGTGTTCGTCAAGTGAGAGAACAGGTTGTTCAGAGATGCTAGGTTGTACTTCTCTGTCGCGAATCGCACCAAGCCCTCCTGATGCATGTAAATGGTAAGAGGACAGAAGCTCTTTACGCAGACGTAGATCCGCAGGTCAAATTTGTATCCTGAGATCAGAAGAGGGCTGCTGATATATTTCTGTATGATTACGGGCGAATCATATGCCAAGTGCTTGATGTTCTCAAAGATAAAGATGCCTCGCCCTCGGGAGAGATCCACTGGTTTACAGATCCAGTATCCAGGCTTTCCAGTGTTTTTCAGGCGAGTCTTGGAGTATTCCTCCAGAAACTTGGTGTAGTCATTCGGGAGGATGAAGGCCATTGGGCTGAAGCCATACAAAGCAGGTCCATACGTGCCTCTCATTCTTCTCAGGCTGCGTGCCAGGCTGTCCTTGCGTGTGATGCTGGCTATTTTAGGGTGATGGTTCAGCCTCTGCCAGGGCAAGATGTTCTCATACTCATGGTTGCGAAAGGCTGAGGTGCGCCAGTAGAGGTTCCAGTCCCCTTCCTCCTGCTTGCGGGGGTCATACTCTTCCCAGCCACGCTCCAGAAGTACCTTTCGCACCACCTCTGGAGCATTCTCATGGAGCCGAAACACCAGGGGTGCAGCACTGTAGGCTTCTGCGGACATGGAAGAAATCCCACTGCCTTCAAGAGGAAGAGGTGAAGTAACTATTCAAGAGAGAAAACATATGAATCCTTTTGTAGTTTAGAAAATGACAAAAAATTAAGATAAAATATACACTACAGGCCAGAGGTTTCGACTCAGATTAAAAAAAAGATACCCTACTTTGTCAAAATTTTAATTCAAAAACATATTAGATTTACTTAATAATTAGAATCAGGCTTTTGAGAATGATGGTATGGCCAGTTTCCACATCTTTCTCCCATTGAGCTGCAGGGACAAGCTGGACTCACGAGTTCCGAAAGAGCTCCATGAATGAGACAGAACTCTTTGTCATTTCATTTTCGGCATTCAGCAGATGCTTTTAGGGGCAACTTCCATTCTCTAACTACAGGGGACAGTCTCCCTGGACTGTATCCTACCCACTAGGCCACCAACATCCCTTGAAACAGTGCTTGGACGGTTTGTACACAAATTATTTCCAAAAACTGACAGTATTTCTCCTACCTTAGACAGGGGTTGAAGAAACTTGTACATAAACCTTCACATCCATTCAACTAAACTTACAATGTATATTGTTAAATTTTACTTCAAAACCAACCAATTACATTTATAGTAATTATTTCTAATATTTTTCTTGTAATAAGCTTCTAAAAAAGCAATGCATCGTTTATCATCCAGTCTCTAAAATTCAATGAAAACACTGGATTGGACTAATATGTGTAGGCTCAGGACTGAACAGCAACAAACAAATGGTGTTGTTACTCAAACCGGTTGGTGTTTATCCAGTTAGCAGTTGTTTATACACCTACAACACTCAAGATTTCTTTATTTCGTAAATCTCAAAGACTCTTACCTCCTAGAAGAGCTCCGTGGTGTTGACAGTGATCAGTTCTGGCTCACCTGAGTGCAGGTCTGTCAGGTTCCTCCTGTTGTTCCATCCTCTCAAGGTTCTCATTGCCAGGATACGCATCGCGTGCATCGTATGTCAATCCCAACAGTGGAGACATTTCCCGTTGCTATAGTAACGGGATCACCTTTCACTTTCGGACCCCCGTGATCATTTTTTTTTCTACCTGTATTCCGGCAGCCCCCTCCCAGACTGACGGGCAGTTTACACGGCACACTACAAGCCAATCCTGGTGCAGGGGGCGGGACCTCACTGGCTAATCCCCGCGCTGGAAGTGCTGCCGGAGGCGGAGCTTGTTGATGGGCGTGGTTAACCCGCTCTGGACTGTCGCCTATTACCGGTTTATATTTATATAAATGTATATATATTTATATTATTGACACATCCAGTTCAGTTTTGTTTTGTTCAAAATGGCATTTTCAAATAAACTGTACAACAACGCTGACAACGTAAGCTTTTAATTCATTTAAATACATTTTAAAGTAAAGTGCAAACATGTAATAAAAGGCGTGCAATAGAAGTAGCCATACAAATATATCATGCTTTCAATTACACACATTTTTTAACAAAAATAGGAAAAAAGTTTCTAATAGAAAAATAACAATCAAATACCTTTTTTTTTAAATCTAAAACAGTAATCGATAAGTAATCCTGGTAAACTTAATATTTAAAAAAACTTAAAATTAGTTTAGTGTTCTGTTAACTTACTAGAAATTCAATGGTGCTAAAAAAATTAAGTCAACCAGGATTGTCTGCATTAATTTAAATCCTGCATTTATTACAGTGCAACCTTGTTCCTCCACATCTGTCATCCAGTTTGAATTCTCATTTTGTACAGATCAGTTTGTCTTTGGTTTAACCTTTCAGGCCTACAGGCGTGTCTGAGCACAAATCTGCTTCGTCTCAGGCATTTCTTTGAAGCTCTTCTCGTTTATGATGTCGAAATTCTTCTCCTCTATGATGTTGTCGATGGCTTTGACTGCGGTCGGATGCTTGTACTCATTGTACTCAACCCATAAATAAGTGACCACGTTGAGAACCAGAACTGCTATGAGAATGTAGAGTTTGGTGGACAGGCAGATGAATGTGCTGTAGGCGAAAGCTATTACAAAACCCAGGGACTCCCACATGCGGTAGTTGGCGAACGCTGCCTCCTTGTGGTTTTGGAAGAGGGTACCATAGAGTGCTGCATGGGTGAAATACTGAGGTGTAAGTCTGTCCATTAAACCATTTATTGATCTTTTTGAAATTGCTCAAAGACTTACCATTGGTTTGTGTCTGCCATATCGCATCTGCCACGCCCCAGAGCGCCGGGAACACAAAGAAGACAGGGAGCTGGTCTGGATGAGGCCTCCAGAACAGCAGGGCCAGAATACAGCTCAGGTTAACTACAGCAGCTAGGATGAGGAGGAGATGTAGGATTAACTTTCAGTGTCTTTTACAGATGAGGCCACTAGAGGCACTTTTCCACAGGTATACAGGAACCATGCTGGACCTAAACTGTACTGCTATGACACAGAACTTGCATTCTTGGATTTTCCAGTGTATCTCAGTAATCAAGTTTCTGACTCAGTCCTCTCCCCACAGTTTATGATCAGTCATCTAAAAACTTGTCTTGTTTCAGTTTTTCTTTTTTTCTCTGCTTTCCTAATCCTTGTGATGAGAACCGAATCCAATTCTTGTGTTTAATTCATAAAAATGCATTTAAAATATAGAAGTAGCTATACAAATACATCATGCTTTCAATTACACACATTTGTTTTACGAACCACAGATGTACGTCACTCTGGATACGAGCGTCCGCCAAATACAGTAAATGTACACGATGACACGCTTTGTCTAATCAGAGATTCTTACCCAGGCAAAAGAGGGCAATTCTTCCAGTGTACTGAGCCAGTCTGCCGAAGAGGTAGGAGCTCAGAGAATTCACAGCACCAAAGCAGATCATCACAAAACCAACAAAATGGATTCCCAACGCACAGGTGACATAATTCTGCAGGCGAAGATGATAATCAGCATTAAATGTTCATCATAGCACATTATTGAAATCAGTCACATCACAGGTTTTTACATCTTAAACTGTAGATTTTCATTCTTGTTAAACTCGAGGAAAGTTGTAGTCAAATAAATTTTTTGTCAAATAAAACAGGTTTCCTTTATAAGCTGAAATAATCTGTAACAGCGCAGTTCTGACTCCTATTAACTGCTTGCATGATGCAGAGTCAAATTCTAGACTGTCCTTTAACTTTAAATGCACTCGTTCACTGTTTCAGCACTTAATAGCTTGTTAAATAATGCTTGTCTGGTGAGTCATGTCCAATAAAAAAATATTATATTTTCTTGCTTATACAGGAATTCAAAGAATGAACATACTGTAGACGTATTTGTTAGCAAATAATATTGAGTTTATTTTTAGTAAATAAAAATACTAAGTGAGTAACATGTAAATGTAGAAAATCTTAGTGTGGGCAGCCGGGTTTGTTTATGTGACATCAGAAAAACAATGACTTTGAAGCCGTTTTTGCAGTACCGTTGTGGATTAGAAGGACGGGGGAGTGATGTATGTTGTGAAACGTGTACAGGTTTTACATACTACATCAAGCTGCTTTATTTAGAAAAGTGAGAATAATGTTTTTTATGTTATATGGGCCTCTTGAGTGGAAATAAACACAGTAACACAGGTTAAATAACGTATTTTCTTTATTTTCTTTAGAAAAGTTTTGGCCTAAGACTTCAGTGAAATGTTTTCGGCCTGTTTAAGCCCTAATTTCCCAGGACCTATGACTTTCTGTTCAGTAACCACATGGGTGATTCAGTACATAATAGTGAGAGACAGAAGCCTGGATCCTCCTAGACCCTTCTTTACTCACTGCCATGTACTATACATTTGTTTTAGCTTTTTATTGATCATAGTCTAGTGTGTAGGCTGTGTGTACTGAAAATGTAAAGGAATTCAAGGCATGTAGCAGATGCTTTTGTCCCTAACTACAGGGGGCAGTCTCCCTGGAGCAACTTGGGGTTAAGGGTCTTGCTCAGGAACCCAGTGGTGAAGGTAGGATTCGAACCCATGACCTCTCAGTCCAGAGGCAAGTATCCTCTTCACCAAGATATACTGTAGGTATACTGTAGATACACTGTAAATATACTAGCCGCAGATATACTGGACCTTTGCCTCACTAATGTCTCCACCATTACACAACCATACTGAACTGGATTATAGTTCAGTAGACAGCTAATATTTGCTCATTAGTTTGGTGGTTTGAAACTGTCAGTAAAATGAGACATTAACTGATCATATTTTTTTCAGAAATTGATGATCATATAAGAGATCTGACCCTGGATCTGTTGTTTGCTCTTGGAGTATTATACATTTGTACATTAGCGTTTACCTAAATAATGTTCATTACCATTTTGTCTGACCACAGCTCAAATAAATGTTTTCACTAGTTTAGTCAAATCAAAACTTTGATGAAGAGAATACAGTTCAACTGAACAAAAGCAGTCTGCTTCTATTCCTGTTGTCCAGTATATTTTTTAATATTTTGAATATTCGTGAATAAATATTCAGACCTTCTTACCTTTGTGTATTCACCAGCGAGGAAGCTTTGCTCAAATCCACTGTACATGGTCAAAGGAATGAGCATCAACAGTCTTTTGTCTCCCAGGAGTCTGAATGTGGCCAGGAAGGTAGTGCAGAAGGACTGATTTCCTTTGGTCTTCCTAAATTCTCGGGCTGCGTCTCCATCGATATTATCCAGGAAGACAGCAACAAGGAACATGGCCAGAACCCCCACACCTGCAGAGGCATGGCTCAGCTTAGTTATGTTAACTTTAGGCCAACGGCAAGAGTTTCCAATCCTGGGCTTAAATGTCCCTTTCCTACATACATTGTATGGACAAAAGTGTTGGGACCATCCTCTTAATTATTGAATTTAGGTGTTTCAATCACACCCATTGCCAAAACCAAGCATGCCAAGACATTTTCCTACATTGTGACCAGCATGACTGTGTCCCACTGCACAAAGCGAGCTCCATAAAGACATGGCTGGATGAATTTGGTGTAGAAGAACATGACTGGTTCTCAGAGCCCCAACCTCAACCCCATCCAGCACCTTTGGGATGGAGATTGTAAGCCTGACCTTCTCTTCCAACATCGGTGTCTGACCTCATAAATACTCTACAGAATGAATGGACACAAATTCCCACAGAAACTCCAAAATCTTGTGGAAAGTCTTACAAGAACAGTGGAAGCTGTTATCTGCAAAAGGGGACCAACTCTTTAGTACATCCCAGTACTTTTGTCTACACTGTGTATTTTAATTGTCCTATGAAATCAGGCTGAGAACAAGCCCTTCTTAATGAAGGTGGATGTGATTCATGACCAGAACCAAGTGGGGGAAGCCACTCTCTAAAAAAATACCTCTCTGGGGTATTTAAAGAAATACCTTCTTCTCAGTCTAATGTTTAGACATTAATTATAAATAAATATATATCATTGTAATATGTTGTGACTGGTGCAATGACCGGTTGGTAATACATGCCTACCTATATAGCAGCCCATCAGTATGTTGACCAGGTTCTGCTCTGGTCGCGTGATGTTCCCTGAGGTCGTGAAGTTCTCGTCGCAGAGAGCAGCTCCACAGAACTGCAGGTTCTCCTCAGGTATTTCGGCTTTAAGCAAACAAACACACACGTAAGCTTTACACCAATTCGGCTTTATTAGTTAGCAAGCTGAAGGCTTCTCAGCTAACATAAAACTAGACTGTGCACCGGACTTTTTAACCAGAGCATAAAGACAGACACAGTCATTATTCAATCCCTTATATACATTTAGTACTTTATATATATTTATTAGGGGTGTAACGATACACAGATGTCACAGTTCGGTACGTACCTCGGTTTTGGGGGTCACGGTTCACGATACAGCAAAGTTAAGCAACAAAATGTTCTAAAGAATGAGGCTTGATTTGTTTTCGTTTATTTTTGTATTAACCAGTAAATACACACTCTTGCTTATATTTTCATGTATGTTTAAGACAGCAGAAGTGTTATGCCAGTAGGTGGCACTATTGCACCACACTACGACACAGGTTTATGATTTACTTGTGCTTTTTGATCCCTCTGTGATTCCGTATTACTTCAATCACGTCTTCTCCGTCGTACTGTGTATTCTTCGAAAGACATCGGCTGCGTCCGAAATCGCATACTACATACTACGTACTACATTTGAGTTAGTACGTACTACTCTACCGTCAAAATAGT
>JBBJLR010000160.1:2381108-2411861 GCA_037577145.1 Brachypetersius gabonensis
CTCTCTCTCTCTCTCTCTCTCTCTCTCTCTCTCTCTCTCTCTCTCTCTCTCTCTCTCTCTCTCTCTCTCTCACAGCCATGGTTGGGCCTTGTGTGGAGTTCAGAAGGTTAAATGGCTAATGTCATATTTTTCTTCCACCTCCTAAGCAATGAACAAGCTGTTGCTGTGCATCATTCAAAAAGCAGACCAGGGTGAAACACTCCTTGCTCATAGGCTGAAATCCTGTGTGTCACTTTTACATCAGCTAATTGCACAGTTATCACGATGAAACACAATGTACTCAAAATGTGCTTAACCTTCACTTACCCCCAAAAATACACCAAAATGCTTCATTTAAATTAAGTGCCCATTAATTTGTGAAACCGACACCTTAATTTTACCTTAAAATAAGACTTAAAGCATGAGTGTGAAACCTCTTAATCTTAAATTTAAGGCGTTAATTTAGGTTTTATTATTTGAAAAATAAGTGAAAAATTCAGTAGTTTTATCCCTTAATCAGCCTTAATCTGTGCACTTTTTCTCTTAATTTTCCTTAATTTAGGGGTAAAAACAATTAAGGTAATTTTAAGGGGTAAAATTAAGAGATTTGGTTTAAAGTGTTTAGTAGTGTATAGACTTATAGCATTATAGACACACAAACACACACACAAACACACAAACATGCCACTACAATGTCAGTGTGACTTCTGCGCTGAGAATGATGCACCACCCTAATAATGCCGGCTCTTTGGTGGTCCTGTGGAGGTCCTGACCCTTGATAAAGGAGATTAAGAAATGATGCAGATGTACCACAGTTTGTAGTTATAAAACTAAAAGTGTACTAATGTAGTAAGGGGAGCCGATAAACTGGTAAATGAGAGTAGATCCACAGTAGGTGTAACAAATAAAGTGGCAGTTTTATTCCCAGAAGCTGCTGTATTTTCCAGGCAGTCATATGGTGTGTATAAGCAGACATAAGCATATTGGAACATGTAATTAAGTTTATATAACTATAAAAGAGGGTTTTTTTAATTTACTCACTAAATTCATGAAGCTGTCATGGAAAACAGTCTACTCCCCCCTCCTGAAATCTCCTGCTTCTGCCCAAATCCTCTGAGGAATGCCAGGCACTCACGCACCGGCACTGCGGCCTAATCCTCTGGGAAGCAGAACCTCTCCTTTGGAAAAATAACCAGCTGAGTGACTTAGAACGTCTATAAATGACCAAAATCAAATGATTCAGCTTCTTGTCAGACGACTGCACCCATGATCTGACCTTACATGATCAGTTTGACTTTCATCGCCTGAGCATATATTGAATGCTATTAAAGACATTAAAGGCTGATTTGAGCATGTTGGCGACTGGTCATTAAACCCTCTTTCCACTTACAGCAAAAGAGATTAATTCATAAACACCCTTTTCCCACCGCCTCCCTGTATGCAGTGTGTAGATAGCACTTTAGCTTAGCAGTCTATGAGATCAGCTGGATTCTTTAAACATTTCTGCAGCCATGTGCTTCTTACTGTGCTAGTCCACAATGATAAACGGAAGCTGAGCAAGATAAGGCTTCATATGATTCAGAAACTTGTTTCACATCTGATCTCATTCCAGAGGGCTAGTTTAATCTCGCAGTCAAAGAATGGAATGCTTAGTTTGGCTGAAAATGGTGTCAAAAATAACTTTCAAGCTTATGTTTAAGCCTCCAATGAAATTAATATACATCATATGGACAAAAGTATTGGGACACAGCTGTTTTTCAAGGATTGGCCTCCTTACGTCCAGTGAACTTCAATCTTAACACTTCAGCAAACCAAGACGTTTTGAGCAATGTCATGCTTTCAACTTTGTGGACCCGGTTTGGGGAAGAACCTTTTCTCTACAGAATAAATGGACACAAATTCCAACAATATTAAAGTCTATGTATTCGAATGCACTATCTTTTAAGTCCCTGTTGGTGGAATGGACAAGCATCCCAATACTGAACCTGAAGTGCATTTTTTCCTCTGTATTTAATTCAAATATCAGACTTTCCTTCAGAACAAGAAAAAATATGGGCCTTTTCAGTTCATATTAATGTTTAATGTTTTCCTCTGGGAAAAAAAGAGTTAGCTGTTCCTGCACTCTCTAAACTGTCCTCCTGTGGGTTCATTTAACCCTGGGAGAAAAGAAAGGAAGGGTTTTGCCATGCAAATAGTCCTCCTGGACACATTGCATTAGTCATTATATTTAATGGGAACACTTTGCCTGAACGCTGTTTCATGTCATTAAAATAAACATACCATTGACATAAGCATGTCATTGCATTGTCTCAACAGATTATGTCCATTAATATAACAGTGTTGTTAACCGTAGCTGATAACTGTCATGCGGTCATGACAGTAAACACTGCAGCAGCTGTCACAGCTTTCGTAACAGAACCAGCAGTAAGTGTCCTGCCCTCAGAGTGTATTGAACTGTCTGATGACGCTGGACTGGCAGTTGGATAGGATTTGTTGGTTCACATAACCTGGTAAAAGCACATTCTGGCCTCACAGCTTTGGAGGTCTCATGTGACGGGGAAGTCCAAACGCTTCAGCAGACCTAGACATTTAGGACAACGCCATGCTTCCAACTTTGTACAACTCTGTATTAAAGTCTATGGATTTGAATGCAGTATCTTTAAAGTCCCTATTGGGATAAAGGTCAGACCAGGACTTTTGTCCACATAGTGTCTAAATTGCACTCTTATGGATGTTAAAAATTTCCCTAGTACTAAATTACATGTATACTTATAATTTAAAGTTTATATTTATAGTAAATGTATACATGTGTATTCTGTGGCTCTTTTTGTACTCGAAAATCTAGACCCACAGTGTCTCATTTCACTGTCTATATGTCTATATAGCTGAGATGACAATTTTACATTGACTACTAAATTAATACTTTCAAAATCTTGACAGCATAATAAATCTTTTACTGGCATGTTAATGGCATGGTCCTGTAAGCAAAAGGGTTACCACTTTTAAACAGTGAATGGCATGATCGGTATTGGATTAGTGATGTCTCTGTGTTTCTCTTCCAGTCAGAATCTCCTGGCCTGTTAGGACATGACAAAGGAAATAACTTCTGCAGAAAGGGAAGAGAGCTGAAAGATTACTCCTGAAAGGGTTTTCGCTTGGTGTTACATAACATTCATAGTTCTGAGTAATGTATATTCTAGATTTTTGTTTATTTTTTTATTGTTTAAAACAAGACAGGTAACAACTGGAGGTATAGTGGCATAACAAGCATTCTCCCCCCAAAATATATTACATTAAGATCGGATGGAAAATTCAGAGAAAATGTCATGAGATTGCTTGAGGGTTGACTAGGGTGAGCTCATGTGTGTTCTTTCCTTGTTTGTGTGCATGTGTGAGCGGGTGTTTTGTTCTGTGTGTGTGCGTGGGTGTGGGTGTATGTGTTTGTGTGTGTGTGGTGGAGCAGGCGAGACGGGTTTTTCCTGCTGCTGATGGCTCTTACTGACAGGCGTGAGTCACTCAGTGCCTGCCCATTGTTAACTGTTTGCTGATGTGCTCGGGATCTGCAGGGCATTTTCTGCTGCCGCTCTACAGCACAATGCACAATGGCACAGGGATGCTGACACCCTACAAAAATGTCTTTATTTAGCAAAATCCAAACAGCCCGCATGGACACGCAAGTGGTCCACTGCAGAGAACCTCCTGAGGGCTTTTGACTCTTATACAGAATCCAGATTACCATATAAATCTGTTTCTCTAATAACTTTAAACATCCTGCTTCAGCACTCAATATGAACTGCAACTGATACAGATCAAGTCACATTTTCATACATACAGTATATACATATACACTACCGGTCAAACGTTTGTACACGCCTTCTCATTCAACGTTTTTTCTCTGTTTTTATTATTTTCTACATTGTAGCTTAATATTGAAAACAAACAAAACGATGAAGTTAAACAAACCAGAATCTGTTCTGTAATAAAGTAATGATGGACGGTATTTTCTTTTTACTTAGTTAAGTGGTTCTTGCCATAATGTAGAGTAGAACCGTAGTGGAACAGGATCACTAACTGTGGACCAACCTGACCGTCACAACTGATGATCCCAAGAAAGAAGGGCAAGAGGGCAAGAAATTCCACTAATGAACTCTTGATGAAGAAACTCCTGTTAATTAAACACCTCTCCAGATCGATTCCTCATGAATATGATTTAAAAAATGCCAAGAGTGTGCAAAGCTGCCATCAGAGCAATAGGTGATGTTTCCAACATGAATCTACAATCAGAAGGTGCATCCAAACCTTTGCATGAAAGTACTA
Source organism: Brachypetersius gabonensis (assembly GCA_037577145.1). Taxonomy (NCBI): domain Eukaryota; kingdom Metazoa; phylum Chordata; class Actinopteri; order Characiformes; family Alestidae; genus Brachypetersius; species Brachypetersius gabonensis. The sequence goes on from JBBJLR010000160.1 coordinate 2,385,405, forward strand.
AGCAGGTCCACTTGACCTCAATTTTGAGTCAAGATGGAAAAACGACAAGCTCTTGGAAAGAGATTTGGGAACCGAGCAACATCGGCTTCAACTGTAAAGAGTGCACAATTGGAGATGCATCACACGACAAATTGGCACGTTCAGTGATTGTGATGTTCACACTTTAGTGTGATATAAGGAGCAGCAACTGTTTCTCAGGTGACTGAGAATTGAAGTGTAGAATGTGTTTAGCAAGTACAACCCATTTACAGCAATGTTGGGAGGTGGCTTTGTACATTACAGTTAATGATTCTATGAGAAATGTGCTACTTTCTTTATCATTTAATTGAAGAAAATTAGTTGGTTAAATAAAATACATTTAAAACAAATTTACATTTTGTTCATTAAGATTTTAAAAACAAACTGATTTTGAATTGTTACTGAAGGTTTTCATCTTTTAGGTTAACTTTATATACTTCCACACTTTCACCATCTGCAAACATTCTGGTTTCATTTCAGTTTCATTTTTTTATTCCACGTTTTTCTGCTGTGTTGGTCTCCTGAGTTCCTCTCACTCTCTGCTTATTTTGGACCAAAAAGTAGAGAACAATAGCACCTAGCGGACTTCAGTTCCTGTGCTGATAGATGCTGTGTGTGCAAAGAAGTTCCACTGTTGTACATAAAGGGGGAATTCCATCAGTTTTTCAAAATGTCTGTATAACTCATTCATTGAGATGTCGGTGTGGCCTAGTGGGTAGGATACCTGCCTCTGGACCAAGAGGTTATGGGTTCAACTTCTACCTTCAGCACCAGCACTGAGCAAGACCCCTAACCCCAAGATATCTCAAAAATAGCCATTTTATCCAAAAAATTCTCTTTTTTTTTTTATCCATTCTCTCCAAAACCACGAGTGAATCTTCATGTGACGTCTTGAGTGTTTAATATTAATATTAATCATGTAATCATGTAATAATCATGTAATATTGAATGGTAAATGGCAAAATAGTGTTAAATCTGACAGAAAATAAGTAGGTGCTAGGCAGGTACTATTTTTCCTCAACAACCTGCTTGTACCTCTATAAATGGTTAAAAAACAAAAATGAGTCCAAAACCTTCTGAAAAGTATAATGAAACAATATCTCAGACTCAAGGCAGCATATGTATAACTGTGTTATATAAAAACATTCTTTAAAGGCATTTTAAAGGCAATTGCTTTCTCTTGGATCAGAAGAGCCCTGTTAGTACTAAATATAACCCTGTTTAAAAACATTCTACGAAGAACCATTTACAGCACAGCTCTATAAAGCACCACTGTGTTTATTAAATAACTTTTCGAGGAGCCACTTGTTGAGTGTGGGCTCCTTTTACTTCTCTTTCTGAATAATTTCTTGTTTCCTCAAATAATACTTTTCTGTGGAGCTATGGTTGCCATGTAGGATAACATTAATAATTTTAGTTCTCATAGACGTAGGAAACAAGAATATAGAAATCACTATATAAAAGTTTGGAATTAATGTTTTAAATAAAATAAGACAAAACTGCTCGCTAAATATTTACTAATATATACGAAATATTCTTTGCTGACCAATAAATTTACAATATGTTCACAATTTGATTAGCAAGAATATTATTTTACTGATATTTAAGCGTTCTTTTATTTCTTTTTTTGCTATTTCCTACTGTTTCTATGCTTAATAGCTTTATTCTCTTCTGGTAAATCACACTGAATGATCTGTGTATGATAAGGGGCCTTATGAAATAAACTTGAGTTGACTTTAAAACTTTTTAAGTTTTTTGCATAAGCGCAGCAGCACCAGGGTCTGGAAGCTGCTTTAATGTGTTTCACCTCACACTGTCCAGGCCTGTGTCTCTGCAGTGGGAGCTGAAAGGCATGAAAAGGAGTCCTCCGCAGTGGGAGTGAGTGGTGAGGGCAGTGGCGACCGTGTCTGGTGTGTTAACGACAGGATCTGCCGGTTGACGCGGCGCCGAATCAGAGATGTCAAGGTCAGTAAGAAGAAGAGGGGGGAGCGTTTTCCTATGCAAAAACTAACATGAATTATTCAACTCCTCCTTTGTCTCCCTGTCCTCTTCAGCGAGCGGTGGAAGCAGCTCCTCTGACAGGTTTATTCCAGGCCTGTCTGAGGAGGAAAGAGCATCGCTCTCTTCTCCTTCACACCGCCTAAAACGGCCTTGTAATTAAGCTGGCAAATTGCAGGCAGCGCTCTCTGTTTCTGTGGAAGGGGGTCTGTGGGAAACCTGCGTCCCCCCAGCATTCCTTTGTCTTCCAACTGTAAGGGGAAGCAGCTGAGGTGGGACCTTATTATCCAGGAAAGTTTTTAGAACAACATATTAGCATTTTTAAACAGAACCAGTCTATCTTCATCCTGAATATCTCTTCAGAGACAGGTTTCACACCAGCAGCAGAGGTGTAAACTAAGGCCTTAATCAAGACAAGGGAAAGTTACATGGGTAAAATAAAGACTTGTGATGAAAGAGGTGTCCTAAACTAGCTTAAGTAGAAGTAGAAAAGAGCCAGATTACCAATGAAAAGTTTTCCCACACCACATGTTTTTTATATCATGGTTTTATCTTCACACTTATCCGTTTATTTTCTAAACTGTAGATTTTTATTCTTGTTAATCATTGGAAAACGTTTGTGTGAACAATTATAAATGAAAGTATGTCAAATAAATAAGGTGAAAGAATCTGTAACAGTGCGGTTCTGACTTCTATTGACTGGTTGTTGGTGATGCAGAGTCAAATTCTAGACTCACTTTTAACTTTAAATGCATTCGTTACTGTTTCATGCCATTGACTGTCACATAATAGCTTGTTAAACACCTAATGCTTGTCTGGTGATTGACATTATACTTATAATTTCTGTAGGTCAGTAATGATTAATAATTTATTAATAATAGTGATTCATTTTGCTAATAAAGGCTCAATTAGTGAACAAAGTCTCATTTTGGTAAATATTAAGGGAGTAACACGCAATTTGTTCTCATTTTATTTAAAACAAACCTTGATTCCATACACGTTTCAGAAAAGTACTATGTGAAGAAACAAGAGATTATTAAGAAAGTAAAAATTACTATTTTCCATCTTTGCTGTTTATTCAGTTAGCTGCTGAATGGGTCTGGGGTTCATTGTGTCAGTTCTTCAGAATTAGGGCTTTAAGTTGCCAAACTTGTCCGGAACCCTGTTCTAAGCTAGAGCGCTCAGTCAAGAGAAGAGTGAAAACAACTCAGACAATGTTGCTGCTGTATTATTAGCCTCTTCACTTTCCCAAAAACCATGTCAGTCACTCATTTGTAGCAACGAAGAACGAGAGAACTTGGCGTGCTGAGAGTGTGTCTGAGTGAAGTGAAGGCTGTGTCATATTTGAAAGAATAGTGGTGTTCGCCCAAGCACATCGTCCAGCCAGCCGTGGCCGTCGGAGGGTTGAACACAATAACTGTGCCGAGGCCTCATCTTTGGGGCCACTGCCCTCTGAGGCCGCAGCACATTCCAGGAACTAACAGTCGCACAGGTCACTGTGCTCAAGCTGTTTAGTCAAATAATCCTTCGCCATCAAGGTGGATTCTTACATTAGCTTCTGTCTGCCATATAAACTAAAAGTATATTTTCAGTCACATGCAAACATTTGGTCAAATCAGATGTTTTATTGTTTTTCCTGGGTGGAAACATGGACACATTATGTTTATGCACTGTAATTGTTTATATGCTAAATGGAACATTTTTTCAGTTCATTTCAGTCTTCAGTATTTTCCACAAATAACTGAACATGAACTCAAATAGAGAATCAGTAAAATTTGTAGAAACTAGATTTCTAATATATATTATGAGTATTAAGTGGGGAAAAGGTAAATATACTTTTCGGACATTTAACAACAGTTATTTTAAAAATGGATGTCAGGTTTTTGGGTTAAATATTAATACTAGGGGTGGGCATAGATTAATTTTTTTAATCTAGATTAATCAGATGCTGTTTTATTAGATGTCCTTCCTACAACCCTGTGGATTAAACCCCCCTTGCCTTTCCGTCCTAGTCACGTCCCTGTTTCACATCCCTGTTACACACAGGTTTGAAGACTCGTTCTCGCTACAGTGCAATTCGGCTAGGTATACATCCGCGCTAAAATATCAAGGTGAAAGTCATCATAGCTTGCGTAGTATAGACCCTGCTCCCAACCCAACTATGTGAATAGATTAACGGCGATATTTTTTTTAGCGCCCGATAAGAGTCTCACATTAACGCAGCACGTTAACGCCGATAATGGCCCACCACTAATATATACATATATTTAATTTTCTTTTAATTATTAATATTTGCTTTCTATTTTCCCTCATGTGTATTGTCTATGTACAGATGTCTGAATTAAATAAAACAAACAAATAAATAAAGATTTATATACATACATACATACATATGTAGATATGATATATGATTATATTTTGTAAAACATAGCATGCTGATTTTACACTATTTCTGCAACCAATTTGTTCTTAGTTTATTCCAAACAAACATTTTTTCCCATTCATATCAGTCTTCATATGACGCGAAAATTAGGAGTTGTGACACTGTAATGATGAATTCGGTTTATTGTTTGTATTTTGTATTGTCGATTTGTGAACGAATTCAACATCACTTGTTCATATTTGCTTGATGCTGTGATACATTTGGATGAAAAAATAACAAGAGAAATGTTATAAAAGACTGTCATAGTGAGAGTTTACAGTGGGCCGAGTGGAGTGTGTGTGTGGAGTGTGTTAAATTACTCTAGTCTGCCTGCCTGCTGGATTCCTCTCAGCCTGGTGCACTGAGCGCGTGGGTGGTAACTCTAACTTCAGCTCTGTCGCAGATGCAGAAGTTGCGGTGACTAGAGATGGTTGCCATGGAAAATGCAATTAACAGGTGCCTCCTAAAGCCTTTGCAGTTTCTATTAAGGACCCTGTGTTCTGCCTCTCTTTACTCGCTGAGCTGTTTTTTAGGCAAATTCTTCAGACATCGCTCGCTCTGCATGGCTGAATAGAAGATACACACGCTTATCATTTCATCCCAAATAATCAAAGCTATTGGCTCCCCTTAAAGCGCATTGCAGAGGCATTCTCTGTTTGTGTGGACACCTAATGAGATGCAGATAGGGCTGCACTTGATAGGTTCTGTGGCTGAATGCCCCGTGCCAAAGCCATAGCCAAGGAAACCACGTTCAGTGCCAGGGCACATCTTTTGGCATTGCTTTGGAGGCGCTCTGGAGAACACACCCTTGAATTTGAACCACCTTATCAAGACTTCTTTCATAGGGGTGGATCTACTGCCTCAATCTGCAACCACCCTGTTATCAAACACAACTATATTGGCCTCTGGCAGAAGGCGGGCCACAGACAAACTCTTAAACACCTTCTGGGGTTTAAGCAAAGCTTCAATTTGGTGGCTGGCTGTATATGCAGAAACATAGCATTTTCAGAAACACCACCCTGAGACGAAGTGCTGTCTGCCTCGTCAGTCAGTTAAACAGTGGAAAAGTCTTGCTCACTGGATTTTATTTGGCCAATAACCTTTTTTTTACACCAGACACCAGTTAAGCCAACTCCTCGCCTCCTTTATAGGATGTTAACAAGAAACATGAATTCTTGTTGTGTCAAAGGTGGGGAGATTTTTGACAAACTACAGAAAATGGTGAAATCAACATGACCTAAGAAACTGCAGACTAAGAATAATCATTTCATTGATGATATACGCACTAAACTGTTCTGTCATGTGCAAAACCTGCACCTCTACTGCCACTGTAAATACCCTTTAATTCATATATGCTGCACACTCTATAACCTGCTGCTGCTATTGATGTTATTTTTGCAAACCTAGTTATTGCTAGGTGACTACTAGAATAGATATTCTGTCATCAAGCTGTATTCATTCACACTACTAATAATGCAGCTTTTATTGGCTGCGGTGTATGTGTTCGAGTCATGTAGCGTTGCTATTCTTGTATTTTCTTGTACACTCTCTCTTTTTTGCACTCTGTGTACTCCTGTCCTGCACTTATATAGTCTTGTGTTGTTTCTGTTTTTGTTCCTTGTGTTGTTTCATTTCACTGTAAACTGTGTAAATGGTTGAAATGACAATAAACACCTACTTGACTTGACTTGACTTGATCTAAGCAGAACTGTGCACATTTTGGAGTACTCTGAACGTGATTGAAGGTTAATTTAAATACTTAACTGAAGTAGATCCAGCCTGAGGCACCTTCAGGGGATAATGACGCCTCACTTTTCTTTGAATAAGAATTCCATCACGATTTTTTGCTTAATTTTAACTGTGATGTAAGCAGGGTCATGCAGAGTGGTTTTATGTGAAGGTTTTGAAAGGTTTAGTTTAATGATGATTATATGGGGTCTTGATATGTTCAGCACAAATACTAAACACTACCAGTGAACCTACACTCTTCTCAGAAAAAGCTTTCTCAGAGTAGCATTCATTATAGGATCACACCCCTGAATTTGTTTTTGAGAAAAGATATTACTGGTGCTTTATCTGTGGGTGGTGATGTGTGCATGCGTGACAGGCCGGAGTTGACTGAGATGAAATATTTATAATCACCCGGCACTGCATGAAAGGGGGCACCCATACTGGAGGGAGCTCATGGAACCCAATGAAAATTAATCAGAGGCCACAGAAACATGTTTTGTTCCCACCAAGCAAGGGCTGATGTGTAATCTGAGGGCAAAAGAGCTGCCAGGATGCCTGGATCTAAACTGAAAACCTGAAACTGAGAGCTAGAATTGGCCTTTGAAGTAATCTCTAGAATTCTTCCTGCGGGGAGTCTGTTAATTTCTATACTACTGGTGGGTCTCATGGACTCTTAGGTCTTTGAACTGGATTAGCATTTCCATAAAATAAATTTTCTCATTGCATTGAGGTTCCACAGACAGAGAAACAGGATATTCTGCTTTGAATCTCTCACATAATATAACACCAGCTCATCAGTTTATGAATGTGAAGGTGTTTCTGTTCAGGGAGCAGTTTGTAATACTGATAATTAGACATGCTAGATGATATCTGAATTATAGCTGAATTATAGCTATATGCTATTAGACATATTAGATCTGACATTTCAAACCAATACTTGACATTTTTAAATGTGTCCTGGAAGATCAGGGTCTATTGGAGTACTGTGCTAATGTGTGGATTTAATTATTTTCAAACCTTTGTTATCCTCCAGAAATCAATGTTATATTTCTTCAGGTGGATTTAGTCCCAGTTTCTGTATCTTATAATTTAATTTGCACCTACAGCTTTGTACATTCCCATGAATTCCCATTTCCCATCTCCTGTGTCTCTTCTATGTCTGATGGCTTGTGGGAAATTTCCACAATGGAAAGGTTCATCATCGTTAAAATATGTTTCTGCCAAACTGTGTGGGGCAGCTGTGCAATTGTACAACTTTCCAGCAGACACTACTGAGGACCACGCCTACAGCTGTGCTGGTTTGTGTTCATTTTTTAAAATGGGAGAGGTGCATTTGTCAGATTCACCCACATGCTTTGCCATTCAATCCAGCAGAATTATTGATGCCTTAGAAAACAGTTTATGCAATGACTGCACACACACAGAGACACGAAGACAAGAACAATATAAAATAATCAAAAAACAGCTCTTCAGAAACTACTCTGAAAATGTCTTGTACTACACTGTATACATACAATGCTGTGGTCAGTAAGAGAAGTGGACATAAACACTACAGATTAATGAATAAAATCACGGCTCCAGTAGATTGTAACACAAACAGTGGCATAATTAGCGATATTGCCCAATACTATTGCATAAATAGTGACATAAGTGACGTGTGTAGTGACATTGCACATAATGACAAACTGTTGCACACAAAAACAAAGATATTGCACATAATAATAATGATATAGCACACAATCAGACATCAACAATCTCAGTAGCAGCAGGTTTTTGCACAGATTATTGTGTGGGTGTGTGACAGCGGGAGGCATAAGATGTATATTAGTATAAGTATGTTCCCAGTACAGCCTATGCTGAATGTTGGGATTAGACAAAGGGTCTGAGTGTGGTCTACGACTCCAACAGTAAACAGTGGTTTGCACTCAGTACCAGCTGTTTCTTCACTTCGCTGCCAGTTACCCTGAAAGGAAGCCTTATTCCAGATGACGGTTTACCCTCCGTGCCCCACGCGGTGCTAGTCTTGCCGTACCATCTGTGAGATGCAGCCCTGCTCCCGTCAAAGAGAATGTGGAATGGGTGGGTCGGGGAGAACATGGCGAGGAAGCCTTGTGACTAATTAGCCTCCCTGGGTTTGCATTCAGTGATTTGCAGATGGCTGGGTGGTTTTGTAAGACAAAACAGTGATGTTCCGCTGCGCTCCTTGTTTTGTTTTCCATTTTGTGCCTTCGCTGTGGGCAAGTCTTTCCAGACTCTCGAGTATGAAGGAATTTTCAGTATGGCAGTCGTGTCCCTGCATGCACTCATAACATCTGCTGAAAGTGACGCCTCAGTTCTCTGCTAAAGTCAGCACTTCTGCTCTGTGGCAGCGGCTCTTCTTTTCTTTTGAAGAATTATTCACATCGCTGTCTGACGTGTTGCGAGGACACCAGAGGTGCCTGTGAAGATTTCTAAAGAGCTTCATGAACACGTCAGAACGATGCTGCAAGTTGTATTTAAACTAAAAAAAAATGGGCCATGGTGGTTGCTTACAAATAGAATCAGAATCTGTTATGACCAGAACAATTGAAAAAATAAAGACTAAATGAATTCAATAAATTAACTGAGAGATATCAGCATTGTGGCATCCGTACTTGGCCAATATCAACAGAAATTGCTGGAATGGAGACGGGAAACAACGAATTCGAAACAGTGCTGTAACCAATCCAGACCTGAAACAACGGCAGTGGGGCAGCACATTTTTTAACATGATTATCTAAATTTAAACACTGCTTCAGTTAAAAACGGCTCTTTTTGAAACGTAATGGTTTGAAAAGATAGTAATAGTAAAAGAGTTGGGACAATATCAGTATTAAAAAAGAAAAACTGGTATTGTGAGAATGAGGGCTAGTACCTGCTTCAGTCAGGAAGCCTCAACTCGCCCCCAGCCCCAGGCTTTTCTAAGATCCTAAGATTTTGTGCTATTTAGTGCAATGGGTCATTACTCACATCCAAAAATGTTGCAAATGTTGCAGAGCAAACAGGATACTGGAATTAAATTGCATTCTTTATATGTGCATAGTACCGGCAGCAGTTCAACATAAATATACACTAAAACTATGAAAATGCAATCTTTGAAAGTCCAGATGTAACATGGGTGTATTTTGGGCCTGTATCTGCATGTGCATTATAAAAAATGTGATAAATGTGTAAAACTGCATAAGTGGTAAACTGAGACAGTTCACACTTCAGGTGTGTGTGTGTGGTTGGGGAGTAACAGGCAGTGTGTTAGGGAGTCTGATGGCTTGTGGAAAAAAGCCCCCCTTCCTGTTTGCACAGAGCTTTCAGGACCAGCTCTGACATTAATTGCCAGACTGGGACCACTAATGGTCTTGTGGACCCTCAACCACAAATGAGCTGGAGATCGAACTCACAACGACAGTTTTAAGTTCATCAATATGTGGCCTCCAATCTGTCTTAATTAGAGGTCTGGAAGTCCTGGCCCAGTACTGTCCACTGATGACCAGTCGTCTAATCAGATACCAAAGTGGTAACATACCTGTAGTATAGCATCCTCTGCCATATCCTCTGCCATATGATCAATCACATCTTCTCTGCTTTAGAAGTCTGTTCTTCATACCTGTAAAACTAAACTTAAATCAACATCACTTTTAACCAAGTTACTACCAGCAAAGATCCACACCTTAACAAACCCCATCCACATTCAAGTCTATGCAGTCTTTTTACAGGCAAATTAAAAGTTTCTGGATATTTTTTAAATAAAAAGGTTGGTAATACCTTTATTGTCATTATACAAGTACGTTGAGTTAAATAGTGCAAATACCTGTTGATACTAAGATGCAGTTTAGTTACAATAATATACAAAAATACAGTACAATAAAATAAACAATACTGTTTATTGTAAATACAGTACAAATCCAAAATTATCCAAAATTACTGGAGTGGTGTTTGTGACTCAGAGGTTTCAGAAGTAGTTCTACTAATACTAATGATCTAATTGTCATTTAATAGCCTTTATTTCAAATGTAATGCTGTATAAACAGAAAGTCAATATATGTTTTAGAGATACAGTGTAGTTCCTCATGTCACTTTTGTTTATTGTGTATTTTTAAAGTATTTTCCAATTGAATCAAATCAGTTCAGTTATGATGCACTGAATAATTTCCTAAATAGTCCTAATCGAACCAAAATGCTGTCATTGAAACACCCCTAATGCATACGAATGCACTTTTTTAAGGTGCAGCTTTTCATAACCTCTATTTCATGTGTTTACCATGATGTCACTAGAAACACATTTCTCTTCGGTTCAAGGCTCGAGGCTTAAGCTGCTGCTTTAAAAAGTGTGTGAGTGTGAGAGGGAGATAACATGAACATCCTTTTATAGAGTCGAAGCTCAGACCACAGCAGGAAACCATATTACCCTCAGCCCTTCACCGCTTCCTGTTTCACGCAGCCACAGAAATGAGCGAGACGCTCTGATTGATTCATAGAACTACAGTACTGTGCAAAAGTCTTGACGTCCCTATTTCTTTCTCTTTTGTTGGTTGTTGGTGCAAAAAACTATTTAATTCCTGTCAAACCGTTTTTTGCCATATAAAGTAGATGAAATAAAAAAATATGAAACAAATGCTTTACTGTGACAGGCTGCAAAATGTCTAAAGATACATGGAGCCTAGATAAAGGAGTTCCAACCACTCAGCATTCAGCACCATCGGTATACTGAAAGGGGGGTTGGGGGTTGGATTTTGCACAGTACTGTACAGTCACAACCTGCCTTGAAACTGAGTCACAGCCTCGAATGCAACCTGAGCACTCCTCATTCCTTCAGTGTCAGAGGCTGTGTCACATAAGAATGCATAAGAATGAACCCTTCTCTGTTTCCTATCTGACCACCCACAGTTCTCTCAAGAAATGTTGTATTTCTTTGCTGTCTGGACAAAACCTTATATCTCCAAAATGGTAAGAATATAAGAAAGGAGAAAAACGATCTTAATTTTAATTGAAGGAGAATGTTTTTCCAAGGATTCCTTTTGGTCAGTTCAGTATGAAATTTGAACATATTGTAAAGGGTAACTGGAATTTTTAAATTCTGCAAGATTAAAGACAATAAACAGCAAAAAAGAGAGATTTTTTTCAAGGGCATTTATCTTGACAGTAATTTTGGAGCATTTCTATTGATTCGTTCATCAGAATAGTTGCACACGTATGCACAAGGTAGCTGCTGTTTCCAAACGATGTGGAAAAATATGCCAATTTCCTGAAAAACGCTGGATGTGATGATACTGAAAAATATAAAAAATAAAAAAAAACATTGTTTGCTGCTCTTTATCTCGACCGCTCTCCAGACCCCTCCCTCTGTGAGTTTCCACACCCACTTGTGCGTGGAGACTATCATAAAAGTTCTCCTTGGTTGGAGATGGAATTGCTGATCTGAGGTTGTAGTCTGTGGGTTACTGGATTCAGCTACTTCTGCTGGGTGAGCCCCAGATTGAAGTGTATCAATGCTTGGTGTTACCTGCGACAGGATGGATGGCCTGTGGGCGATGCTGACACCCAATACATATCATTAGATCACCAGGTTGATTAATGGTTCACCCTTCGGCTCTAACCTTGAATACGTCCTCCAGCTGGACGACCAGCACTACTGAAATGCTGAGCAAGGCTACCGTCCAGTCTCTCCGCTTCACTGCACGCAAATACAAGATCATTCTTTTTCCACTGAGCACACGTGTCTGCATCTCCTCGGAAAGAGATAACGGCCTTGTTTCATAATCAAACCTGTGTGTTTTCTGTGTACAAGTTTATTAGCTCCTAAAACGTGTCAAATGTGGGAATATGACATTTGATCAAGGAAATTTCGCCAAAACACTGGATGTGACGATTCAGTTTCAGTACATAACATAAAAAACTGATTTCTCCAGATATCTCTCTATATATACATATACATGCAATAGCAGCCAAAAGTTTTTGAAAACCACCTTTTTTCCCCTTATCCATTTATGATCAATAAATAATAAATTGAGAGGTATTTACTGTCTAATGAACCCGAAACTTCTCTTGCTTTTTATCAAGCTCCTTAATGTGACATTAATTTTATGGCTAAATAAACTGGTCTGACAAGCAAGCAAAACTCAAGGAGTCAAAAAATTATGTTTTGCTTAGAAGGAATATTTTAATGACTAATTGATTCATGACATGGTGTGATGTTGAAATTACTTAATGATATTTAAGATGGATTTTATATGTGCATAAAGCATGTCTGTCTAAAATGTCTTTAACCCTAATATTCCAATTAAAACATACCACTTAAATGAATGTTTTTTTCACATCACTGTGTTAATGATGCAGTTTCATTGTTTAAGTCGCAAAGACACATATCTTTATCTTTGTTTTTTTTTGTTTTTTTTCGGAAAATCCAGTCTTTGAAGTGACCTCGTCCATGTCGGTTGCTATGGTAACTGCAGGGGCGTGTACACGCTGCTTAACAATGCGGTGTACCACGGGGGCGTGGTCTATACACTTCTGAACTCTTAATTGATTACCTGATTAAAATACAAACGCAGGTAAATATGTGAGCGAGTGAGGCCTGCAGCTTCAGTCCCATTGTAGCTTCAAATACACTATATGTACAAAAGTATTGGGACGGCTGACCATTACACCAACAGAGACATGTCACTGCATTCAAATCCATAGGCTTTATTTTGCAGTCCCCCTTTGCAGCTATAACAGCTTTCAATCTTCTTTCTAAGGCTTTCCACAAGATTTTGGGGTTTCTGTGGGCCTGCAGTCAAGTTCTTCCACACCGAGCTTATCCAGCCATGTATTTATGGAGCTCGCTTTGTGCACTGGGGCCACGGTCATGCAGGAACATAAAAGCTTCTCTCCCAAACTGGGTTCACAAAGTTGGAAGCACGGCTGAAGAGTTAAGATTGTCCTTCACTGGAAGTAAGGGGTCTAGCACAATCCCTGAAAAACAGGTGTGTCCCAATACTTTTGTCCATATAGTGTATACTGTATAGTCTTTATCAGTGCAACATCTGCACAGATCAATTTTGTAACTTACCGGCTTTGTCGGTTTGGTTCTCAATTTTAGATCGTTTGTGGTCACCGTTCCACTTTAACGCGCGTGACCGAGGGCTCGCCATGCGCGCGCAGTTCAGTCACAGCGAATGATCGGAGGCAATTCCTTTTTCTGAACCGATTCAGTTTCAGCGAATCGAATCGAAACTCTAAGGTTAATTTTAGCTTCAGCGTTGACTAACTTGATACTCGTTTTTAAGGCAGTACGGTTATATCGAAATCATATTTAATATGACAGTTGCTTATAAGAACAGAATATTAAGGCAACACTGCAATGCTGCTCTAAAATGTTCTCATTTGACTCATTTTCTCATTTGTAAGCTTATAGAAATTATGTAAGAGAAGATAACCTTTATTAGTCTCATAGATGGGACATTTGCCTTGTTTACAGCAGCAAAGTGGACAGAACACGAGCAGCAAAAGCTATACAACACATACAAAAGTATACTATAGAAATATAGAAATGTAAATATACATTTAAATAAATTAATTGCAGTGGGCTCTTACTTTTTCTGGGGCTGTATACAGCTCCAAAAAATAAGACCACTGCAATTTACTAAACCAGCATTTCTATTAGTGACAACCATTCCATGCCAGTGTCTGTTAAATTCCTACACAAGCGCTTCATTCTGCTTTATGAGGTAATGATTAGTGATCACCTGAATCACATCTTATTTAATGAGGAAAAGTATAAAAACACTGCTGTAATCAACACTCTCCTCTCACACTGAGACCAGTTGGATGGTAAAACACTACTAGAAGTTTGTCAAAGGTAATTATTGCCATTTTGTTTAAGAGTGAACAAGAAATTTGTTTTCTTTGAATTATTCAAGTTCTGTAAACACTGCATCATTTCTCTTATTGTTATGTTTTGTAATTTCTTCAAATGTATGCTTAAAGAACAATATTTCATTTGGAAATTAGGAGAAATATTGTCAGCAGTTCTTACAAACTAAGGCTAAGCTGTTCAGTTCAATACTTATAAAAGATAAAACCTGAGAAACTGAATAGTGTATATATATATATATATATTAGGGCTGCACAATATTAGGAAAACATGCGATATGCAATAATGATGTTGACTGTTGCGATGGTGATAACACATGCGATAAGTGAGTAAAAACGTAGCCTTTATAGTGTTAATGTTTTTCTGCTTTGCATTTGCTGGTAACAGAGACTCCAGATGCTGTTTTTTTCCAACATGTTTTTTTTTGTTAAAGAATTTACTTAAACAGAGCATTTTAATGCCTCCCACAAAACATTTGACCCATTGAACATTGTTGAAAAAAATCTGAAAATATATTTTTTAATAATTTTAAATCTTAAATAAATGTAAACATAAATTGAAATTATAGTAAATTACAGAAAAAATCGCAAAAGGAACAATCTATAACAGCAGCACAGGAGATGAATAAACTACACAGTGATTTTTTTGGCCCTTTACTCTGTGGCACTGGGTGAAGAGCTTTGGAAAAACAGCATTTATTGCAGTTCAGTCTTTGTTTGCAATGTCGTTAAATTTGCGATATATTGTGCAGCCCTAATATATGGATGGATGGATGGATAGATAGACGAATAGATAAATGTTTGTATGTGTGTTATATGAATGTTATATTAATGCAGTTAGGTGTAGTCCCAGTTTCTGTATGGTATAAAAGTGTACATTCTCACACCTCTCCCTCTTTATATGCATTGAAAAATGTGAGTGAAATCAAAGAATTATCTCTGAATATGCTAATATGTTACATGTTATATTATTAATGTCTCTGTTTTGCAATACTAATTTGTGCACACTTTAATTTGTATTGGTCTTATAACAAAGATATACACACCATACGGACAAATGCATTGAGACAGGCCACTTAATTATGGAATTGGTGGCCACTTACTTCCAGTGAACGTAAATCTTAATGCTTCAGAAGCTCTAGACATTTTGGACAACGCCATGCTTCCAACTTTGTGGACCCAGATTGGGGAAGATACTTTTCTATTCCAGCACGACTGTGTCCCAGTGAACAAAGCGAGCTCTATAAAGACATGGCTCAATGAGTTTGGTGTGGAAGAACCACACAGAGCCCTGACCTCAACCCCATCCAACACATTTGGGATGAACTGGAATGGAGCCAGGCCTTCCAACATCAATGTCTGACCTCATGAGTACTCTACAGAATAAATGGGCTCAAATTCCCATAGAAACTCCAAAATCTTGTGGAAAACCTTCCAAGAAGAGTGGAAGCTGTTACCGCTGCAAAGGGGGCGGACAATTCCATATTAAAGTCTATTTATTTGAATGCAATATGACTAAAGTTCCTGTTAGTGTAAAGGTCTCGGAAAGAGTCGAATAATGTGGATGCAGGAATCGGCTCGAATGAATTGTCGAGAAGAACCGATACTAGAGAACCGAATCAAACGAGTCAGAGAGCTTCACTCCCGGCGGAGGAGGAGAGCTGCGTCAACCCAGACCCAGCCACCACTCAGCCTGGGAAGCTTTTAAAGTTGCTGGAAAGGAAAGAAACGACTATTTCTTCTGTTCGACATCAGTCCAAAAAGGGATTTTCTCTTCTCCCGCCTCACCATGTCCGGGACCAGAGAGGAGGAGCGGCGCAAGCTGGCCGACATCATCAACCATTGGAACGCCAACCGACTCGACCTGTTCGAGATCAGCCAGCCGACCGAGGTGAGCTCTAGGCCGGGCTGCAAACACCCAGCTCCCGGGGTCAACAGTCTGATACCATGGAGCTCATAAATATCTTTTTAACACCAGGAACTGTACAAATAGTAAAACATCACTTACTACATCATAAATACAATTAACTAACCTTAACATTTACATGGATGCGCTATACATGTGTAGGAAAAGGACTCCCAATTCAAGTGTTATTCATCAGGGCTAATACTTAAAGCTAGGGTTGTATCACAGCAGTGCTGTATAGTAACCAGCCGTTACTAACCGTTACCGTATATCAATTTAACACCTTAATACATAAAAATGGCTGTTTTATTGATATAGCTTGTATTTTCATCGACCGATAACATCTTTTGAAGAAATATGATAACAAAGGCTTGTAAAAATGTTTTTTTTTTGTTAAATCAGTAATCAATGAAATGCGATGGAGTAAGGTGGGCGCCGGTATGGTTAATGTTAGCTGTTCTGCACTTAGCAGGGTAAAGCCTGTTTTTAACCCAGTTTTTGTGCCTTACAGTGTAATATTATGATAATGATTGTGAGCGGAAAAACAGATTTATTACGTCTTTTCTGTAATCTGTCTAGGTTTGACTTTTAGGCTGGGGTTTAATACAGTTTTTAGTGGGTGAAGTGCTAGGAAGCTAACTGAAAGAGTACAAATCTGAGATGAATGAAGGTGTGCTGGATTTTTACGTCTGTGCAGAAATAAATAAGCAAACATGATAGCCAGAGAGTGATTCTGTAACGTTAATGTGCAATAAATCTTGTAGACACGTTTGTGTACTTTGTTGTATCTGGCTAATAAACAGTAGCTTAGCCGGCTAGCCCTCTTAGCCAGGGAAACAACGAAGGGGCTTAGGATGGATGCTAAATGGAGATAAAAACAGAGGATGTGGTCTAGACCAAGATATTATGTGTTTATTATGTGCTTGAACAAGATTTGTGTCTGGTAAACTTCTGCAAAATCTAATTGGGGTGGAACAAATCTGTTTAAGGCACTAAAATAATGCAGTCGATGCTAGAAAACTCATAAAATCGTAAAGCTGGGGGCAAACCCAGTGTCATATCAATATCCTTGTCTTTTCTGAAGACTGACAGCCACAACGCCATCGTCTGAGGTCTGATGTGCATCCATTTCAGTGTCTCTACAGTTTATGGCGTAGGTTTTCAGTGCCTGACACCTGCAGCTGCAGTTTTTGGCTCTCCGGAAAGAGGAGGGAGGACTTGTAGCTTCATTGAAAAACTAAATGCCCCAAAACCTATCCAGATCATATTCTGATCACTTAAGAACACAGTTGCACACACAGCTTGTATAATATGCATTGATGGCATCGAACATAAATTGAAATGCTCTGGAGTAGCTGCACAGCTTGTGGTCTACCATAGAAAACTCATTAAGATTGTAAAGCTGAGGGCAAAGCCGGGGTCGTATCAATATCCTCATCTTTTCTAAAGACTGACCGCCACAACGGCATCGTCTGAGGCCTGATGTGCATCCATTTCAGTGTTCAGAAACACTTTATGGTGTTTCTGCTCCTTATATTTCTTGTACCTGACACCTGCAGCTGCAGTATTTGGCTCTCAGAAAGGTGGAGGGAGGACGTGTAGCTTCTTTGAAAGACAAAATGTGCAAAAAGTATGCAGCTACTGCATTCTGATAAATTAAATAACACCGATTGTTACATAATTGCACACACTCTGGAGTAGCTACACAGTCTGAGGCCTATCATGCTGAAGCCCCCTGAAATGTAGAACAGTAGAACCATTTTCTCTGCACCATCAGTACCTTTAGGATGAGCTGAAGTGGTGTTTGTGATTCTGAACTTGTCGTACCTGACCTCAGTCATGCTGGTATGGCTGATTGCAATCAAATCCCCATACCCCAAGCCTGCCCTTAAGAGCAGTTAAAAAAGGAGAAACCAACCTTTTAATTAATTTGCTTGATTTCAGAGGAAAGTTGAGTGGATGTCCAAGATTTTACTCTATATAAAGGCAACTGTAGGTCTCTGTGAGAAAAAAAATGTTTGTCCTCAACGAATGAAAAGCTTAGTTGTTGTCAGTAAACCTTGCACAACTTGTCCTGTGCAGGAACTGATCTGTTTTTCAGCAAATCTTTTGTGTAGAAGGGACGTAGTTGGTGAGGGAGTGCCTGGCACAGACTGAAATGTCCACAGCACTTCACACTTCAGTTCAATGAATTCCGGAGCTCAGCAGAAGTTTTTCACTAGTGGGTGACGTCATAGCCATGTTTTCACTCCGCAGCTGTGTATGACATAATATCAGCTCTGCCAGCCTGGTACAGAAACAGGGGCTTTTACTATGGCTGAAAAAAGACAATCTCAGAACTCCAGTTAACTTCATGGTACTGTAAAATATAAAAATAACACTAAACCAAGGTGCCATTTGATGTTATGTGCAAAAAAGCAAATCTTATTCACACAGCTTGTATAATCTCCATTGATGGCAGCTACACATCTTGAGCAGCTGCACAGCCTGAGCTCCATCATGCTGAAACCCCCTGACATTAAACTGTAGAACAGCAGAACCATTTTCTCTGAGTAAAAGCACCATCAGTACATTTAGGATGAGCAGACGTACCTGACCATAGTCATGCTGGTATGGCTGATTGCAATCAAATCCAAATAGCAAAAAATCAGATTACAAGGAAAAACTAGAGCGACCAAAAAAAACCCCCAGATTAATTTGGAAAGTATTTTGTAAATGTCTGGGTTTTAGAAATGTGCTTGTCCTCTATAATTACTTCATTTTGATGCAGAAGCTAGAAAACCTTCTCATCTACAACCTCTAAATCGCATGTCTGCTGTGATAAAGTGGCTTGTATCATTACCCACGCATATAGTCAAATCCCTGTCTGTCTCAGTAGCACTATTTGTTAAGGAAAAGTCATAAACCTGAGGTTTAGTCACTGAGGACCTCTGGCCTGAGCTCCACCAGACTTTGGAAGGGTGAGTAGAAAGCACTGACATGGCTATTATATACTCTTTAGAGGCCGATAGTCTATGGAGACTCATTATTTTGTACATTTAGCAGTAGATTTCTTCATTAGCATGAAGATGTAAGACTAAAATGGACCAAGAATAATTTAAGCCAATACAGGCTAATCTATGGGACTTTATTGGCCTGAATCATGTTGAGACTATACTGCAGACTCCTTACTTTAACAAGCTGAGGAATTCAGACTTATTTGAAACTATTTGAACTTACGTCGCATCATTGACATAATTGCAAACCACCTTTAGAGAAATCTGGGTCCCTGATCTTATTGGACAAATCATGGGCAGCAGTGGCTTCAAAAACCTACTTAAACATTTCAGAAGACAAAAAAATCCAGCTCTTTACTACAGTGGTGTTTGGATGTGGTTTAGGACAAAGTACGACTAACACTGAGCTGTGAAATGAACATAAATTCACCAGACACTCTGGGCAGCTGTTTTGGAGAACCACCCCCTCAGGGGTAGGAGTTTTTGAGACAATGATGGTCATAAATACAAAGAAATTCTGATGGCTTTCTGAATAGTAGTCCAGGTGCAGTTCTGTGCATATTTATACGTAACAGTAAGTTGTAAACTACACTGACAAGCCTGTACCACCATAATGAAGAGCTGGATGTGGTTTGAGCAAGTTGAGAGAACTTTTAGGGTCAAGTGCCCTTATAGTAATGTGTGAACACATCACAGCACACCACACAGTGTGAAATTTATTCTCTGTATTTAACCCATTCACCAAGTAAAGCAGCTGGAAGCCAGCGACGCAGCGTCTGAGAGCATTCTGTGGGGACGATGCCTTGATCAAGGGTACCTCAGTGGTGCCACTGGCAGCCCTGGGATTCCATCCCAGACCTTCCCAATCACAGGGGCAACTCCCAGCCACCAGCTACCCCAATGTATTTTTACAAAAACATCTTGTGACTTCTGTTGTATGCAACTTCAACTTAGTAATATTTGGACTGCAAACATATATTGGCTAATCATCTCCATCTGGAGGAAATGGGAAATGTCCTTTGTTAGCGTGAAGAGAGCACAGCTTAAAGTAGTGTTTCTCAATCCTGCTCCTGGAGACGTACTGTTCTGCTGATTTTAGTGCTTAATTTTGCCTTAACACACCTTCAGTTCAATAAGCGTCTGTTAGTGAGCCGATTGTTTGGGTTGGGTGTTTTGGGAGTCATAAAAACACTCCAGGACAGTGAGCCTCCAGGACCAGGGTTGTGAAACACTGGCTTAAAGCATCTGTTACACATTTCTGCAAAAAGTAATCTATAATTCGTCAACAACATAGATGCGTTTTCTTTATCTCATTATATGCTTGGGTGCAACAGCTGTATTGACTAATACGCTAAACCGAATTACTAAGGCCGCATTATAATAAATGGAGAACATTTGTCGAAATGAGCTCTGTGTAGCTTATATTATTAAAGCTTGTGCATGAAAAACAACAATCTTGGAGAACCTATTGTTGTATATTGTATGGACGAGAGCCCGGAGTGTATCAGATTGTTCTAGCAGGGCTTCTTTAACAGCTGCTTCATGCTGTGTTGAGCCCCATTATATGCCAGGTCGATTAAGACGCGAGGTCCATTTTAAGCTGAATGAAATTAGTTGGCGGTCAGGTATTAGTCTGAATTGTGACATCTGGTTTAAACTGCTGACAGAAACCGTTTCTGGCTTTGGGAAAGCAACAGGCTGCGTGTTATTTAGAGGCCCGCCACAAGCACTTTACTCTCCACTTCTGCATTGATCGCCATTAACTAAACAGCCGTCTGGAGAGCAGGCCTTCGTAGAGCCAAGGCATGAACATGTTTTTAATTTTTCAATCCCAATTGTTAGACGTTTTGTCTGAAAATAAACGCCAACTGTAGGCCGTCCCCGCCCTGTTTGGAGTGCAGCAGCCTGATTGTTCTGCTGGATACTCACTGAAGTTTAGCTACATCCGCTTTGGCCACTGGTGTGTATCCATTCCAGGGCTGAAGGAAATGAGATTGTGGAAATGGTCACCTGGGAAACATGGGTTTGTGTGTTGTTTGGGGAAAAGTTGTTCATTGCAGGAGTGAGTGATTAGAAAGAAAAGAGCTGTTTTCATTAGAAGTATGTAGTCGATCCACCAAAGGGAGTCATTTAAGGTAGGAACTGCATGAGAACTGGCCTAAAACCATTTTTTGAACATTCAGATGAACCCTGATAGAATATTTTCTTTAAAAGCCTAAAAATGAACGGAACCTCTTCATTTTCAGTACCCTTTATTTTGTACAAGTGTAGCATTTCAACGCTGTTGACAGGTTTGAAGTGGTTGATGAATGAAATTGCTGGTGGCCACCACCACAAAAACCTCATGACTCATGATCCACAGAAAACACTGGAGTGTCAGGTTGGTGACATCTGTAATTAGAAATAGACCCATTAACGTGATTGTTTTGAGTGTTTTTTTTGATCATGCTGCTTATTTATAGTTCAGTCTCCCTGCAAACAAGCATATCAATACAGGAACAAACCTCCAAAAATAATGAAACAATGTGTGACCTTAAATCATTATTTTTGGACAGTTGTTATTGACCAGTTTCACAGCGTGTAAAGGGCTGCTGGGATTTTTAAATTATGGACTCTGATTTTTCCAAATGGTTGTAACGGTTTGACCATTTGTGGAGGTGCAGTGGAGATTTTTTATAATCTTAAACCACACTGTTATTTACAGCCGCCATAGACACAAGAAAAGCTGGAATGTTGGTGAAATAATGATTAATTAGTTGTCTACCTCTTTCATTTGAACTGCTTTAATGGGAAATTCCATTTTAAAACATTGATTTTATAATCTAGTGCTACTGTGTTCATTGTTAATCCTTCAGCTTTGATTTCAAAGAGCCCTTGCCAGAAGAGGGATAATGGATTGTATAATAATTTTTTCATCTTTTTATCTTTGCAGGTTATTTGCAAGCGCGTAGCTTGTTCAGATCCTCACATTGAACTTTTTGTAAAGGGGTGCCGCTGCTGTCACCTTAAATGAACCAAACTCATAAGTGCCAGGAAACATCAGATGCTGCCTTGATGTCAGTAGGGAGCTTTTGACTGCACTGCTTTTCTGAAACTGGTGCAACCTGTAAGGGTGCGAAGAAACCATTTCTGGTTCCAGGTTTTTTAATTCTGAGTTTAAACATTAGTTTGAGTTTGGAATCAGAAGAATGCAAATTTTATTGCAACACAAAGATGGTGGAGTGACGTCCAAATTAGCTTTTATTGGGACAGTAGTAGGGCTGCACGATATTAGGAAAACATGCGATATACGATAATGTTGTTAATTGTTGCGATGGCGATACCACATGCGATAAGTAAGTATATATAAAAAAAAAGCTTTGGATTTGCTGGTAATATAGGCTTCAGAATTTATTTAAGAATAAATATTTTTTTAAAAACATAATTTAAATTATAGTAGTAAGTTCTTAGCCAGAAAAAATCGCAAAAGGAACAATCTATAACAGTAGCACAGAAGATGAAGAAAACTACCCAGTGATATATTTTTTTGCCCTCTTCTCTGTGGCACTGGGTGAAGAGCTTTGGAAAAACACCATTTATTGCAGTTCAGTCAGTCTTTCGCGATATGTATATTGCGCATGTTGATATCGTGATGGCCGTAAATTTGTGATATATTGTGCAGCCCTAGACAACAGCTTATAAATCTATTAAACAGTCTAACTGAATTCTACTGAATGTTATACAAATCCCAGACATCCTGTTTTATCACTAGAGGTGCTTTCTACAAAAGATGAGGGGTGTATTAGTGGAACAGTTCAGTTTCTGTATTTCATGAACACAATTCATTGCAGTGTAGTATTGATCATTAGAATCAGAACACTTTGTTGATCCCAAAGGTAATTCTTATGCTACGACTGCACAGACACATTGTGCAGTAACAAAGTTAAATGTAGTATAAAGTCCAAATATAAAACTCCAGAAAATACTCTGCACTAAATACACTATGTTAAATACACAAGATGCTGTGGTCAGAAAGAGAGGTGAAGATAAATGGAGAAAATGACTACATTAGTAGTTTACTCGTAATACCAATAGTGGTTTGGAGTTTGTTGTTGTCTGCTGTTGCATATAATAGTGATAATAAGTATCGATAGTGCACATAATAAACTATTGCATATAAATAGAGATATTGCACATAAGACTATTGCACATAATAGTATTGCATGTAATTATTAAAAATAAGTGTTTACATGGAAATGTTTAAATGATTAGTACTACACTGCAGTTGTTATCATTTTAACCTAGTACATTCAGTCCCTGTTCCTAGAAACGCCTTGAGAGCTGGTAGTTTGTACTCTAGCAGATCTGGACGTCTTTCTGAAGGATAATATGAACTGTCACCAGTGGACCACTCCCAGGCAAACCATCTCCATGGTGATGGTTTTCCTGCTTCTAAATGTGTGCTCGGTGTTCATTCACGCTTCCTCTGTCCTGAAGCATTTCTGCGTGTTCTGCTCTGTAATTGTATGTGGCGTAAAATAGATGAGGTTACCCACAGCGTCAAACGACCGCTAGCTGAGCGCATAATCCACAGTTCTAATCTGTGTGGAGCTGAGAATGGGCTGGGATTAGCCTTCTCTGTGCTTCCTACCACCATTTTAGTGCTGCTGATCACTGCAGAGGTGTAACAGCACATAATGACACCACACAGAGACGCAATGCAAAGATGTTAGTGTTGTACGGCTGGGCAATATGACGATATTTATTGGAATCATGATCAGTTATGTTGCAGTGTCTCAATTTGGTTTCCTCAGCATAGTGTGGATAAGATCAGCGCATTGAACAATAGCTTTATTCATTACAAACAGGGCATATATTGGTCCTAGCATTTACTGTAGCAGACTTTTCAGCTTTTTGTCATTTCTTGAAAAATGCTGTTTAATGTTCTTCAAGCACTGTCTATACCCATACTATGCCCAGAAAATCATATTGTGACCGATATTACAGTGTTATATGGCTGGGCAGTGAATTGTTATTGTAACAATGATCAATCATGTTAAAGTGTCTCAGTATGTTTTTCTGAGGATAATGTGAAGGCAATAGTGGCTTCATTACAAACGGTGCATAGTGACTTCATTACAAACAGATCTTAAATATGTTTAAAATGGATTTAGTGCAGCAAATTGTGTGAAAAATGCTGGAAAGATTTATTTTTTACTTTGTATTTGTACTTTTTTTTTTTTTTCCTGCCCTAGGATGGACTGGTGACCAGTTCAGGGCGTTTCTCTGCCTTTTGCCCTTTGACTGCTGGGATTAGTTTGGGATAAGCGGTTCAGATAAGGAATGAATAGTGTCGTGTAGCAGCCACTGGTTTTAGCTTAAGGGATATCAGAAATAAAACAAATATTAGGAAATACTACATATTGTGAGTTCCTTCACAAAAAGTATTACATACATTGTGTAGATGGGTGACTTTAGCTTAGTGCATTAACGACACAGTAACAGCGGTTTGTTTTAATGTAACTAGTGAAGAGAAGCTGAAAATGGTCATACAAAGATAAATGTTATCCTAATTTTCATTAAGGTTTTTTTTCCAAAATCAAAAGGTATCATGAGCTGTGTGTATCGTTGCAGCCCTTAAGGAAGAGTCTCATCCTTTGCTGCATGATTCATGGCTCCCTGCTGTGTAAGGATGACCTCCAGAAACCGTATTAAGGGCTGGGCTCTCCTCCCTTCACATTCTTGATTCTCTCTTCACCACACACCTGCTTTCTGCTCACTCTTCAGTGCACATGTCATCTTGGCTTTTTTCCTTTGGCCGGTCTGTGTGCTTTTGTTTCAAACTTACTGGTTTACAATTCTCTCTGCCTCACAGAGCAACAAGCAAGTTCAGAAGGAGGTCAGTTTTTCACAGAGGCCAGTGTGTTTCATGAAGACTGCTTTTACATACATGTGATGAAGCCAGTGGGAAGATTATGACTGTTGTGTTTTTATTACATGTTACTTCATAGGTCATTCAGCCTCACGGGGTCAGACCCACATCTTTAGACTGCATGAATCAGGATCAAGTTCGAGCCACATGCAGCGCATGACTGGATTACAGAGGACAAGTCATACACAACTGCCAGTGTTGCAGTACTAGAATCCATTTCTGTTGATGTGGTGTGGCTAAAACTGTAACTGATGCAAGGAGAAGGCCAAAGGCTTTGTGATAGATGGTCATTCTGTTGAAGGTCAACAGGGCTCTTTACTGTCCATACAATGATGAAAGTACCTGTGTAGTCAATTTCCTCCTTGGCACCTTTGAAATGTATTGATAGTCAGTTTGCTTTTTTGAGTAAGCACACACAAAATATATATACATACACTGTGCATGTGTGCGTGCGCGTGTGCGTTCTCAGCAAAGCATATGTATTCAGTATGTATGTGTGTGTATATGAATGTGTGTGTGTATATGAATGTGTGTGTGTGTATATGAATGTGTGTGTGTGTATATGAATGTGTGTGTATATGAATGTGTGTGTATATGAATGTGTGTGTGTGTATCTATGTGTGTGTATCTATGTATGTATGTGCGTGTTCTGTTATTGTTGTCAAGCATGATCTGACATTTATAATGACTGATTACAAAAGGCCCCCTTAAATTCTGCCTTCTATTATTATTCAGTCATACTTTTGGGCACTATAGAGTTTTTTTGCTGGGTCTTTGGAAGCTGTGAGGCTGGATGGATGCTGTGTTAAGTGGGAGGCCAGAGTGTGTCTCTGGCCTTGGCCTGTCAGCCTTCATTAGTCTCCTGGGAAGCTCTGATGGTCAGTCAGCCTGTGGACCTCAGTGCACGCCACCCACTCTGGTCAATATGAAGGGACCAGGTGACCTCACAGGATCAGGCAGCCACCAGAGCTGTTGATTTTGTTTTGCCCAGTCCTATTTTTTGTCTCTGCTTATCAAAATTGGACCAGGAGCTGCATGCTTTGTCACTCTAGTATTGAGTACTAGAGGCATTAAAATGTCCAGGTTGTCTTGGTTCGTTGTCTGACAGCTGCTGTCTTAGTCTTCACAAATGGTGCGTGGGGTACACTGATCGTACTGTTGGTGTAAAGAAACATGACCCTTTCTCATCCAGGCCTTATGCTTCGGCTTCTGTGAGACACTTGTTCCGTATGCGAGAATGTCTCCGTAGACTGCCAAGTGTTTGTAGTGTCTCACATTTTGGACCACATCTTTGTGTTTTTTGTTTTTATTTTGGGCCTCTTTCTATGACGCTCATTCAGTGGGCGGGTGTGGAATGCCTCCTCAGCATAAGTGCTCTGAAGTGTCCCGCTTGGTCTTTCCTCATTACTCAGTACACATTGCAGCGTAAAGGTCTCAAAATAAACTTATTAATAGTGCACTAATGCAGAATTTTTGGTCTATTTTGATAAATGAAACTGCCAGTCAAGTTAAATTGCTCTACATTTTAAATACTTTACATTTACATTTATGGCATTTATCAGACGCTTTTATCCAAAGCGACTTCCATTCTCTAACTACAGGGGACAGT
>JBBJLR010000160.1:2411961-2421961 GCA_037577145.1 Brachypetersius gabonensis
TGCTGGAGGTAGGATTCGAACCTGTGACCTTTTGGTCCGGAGGCAAGTATCCTACCACTAGGCCACCACCATCCCACATTATAATATGGAAATATTTCACAAATTTACTAGACAAGTGCATAGGGACAAGATAGACTAATTCATCAGTTTTACTTGGCGTGATCAGATCAGTTTAAGGATCCATGCAGTAATGGGTGAACTGGGTGTTTGTAGTCTGGCCAAGGGACTTCTAGTTTCATGGAATCAGTTCCATGTCCACTGTTCTCTATTTCAGTTAATAATGAAAAGCCCCAGCTAGTGACGTGTGTGGTTGTGTCTAAGTTGAAGATGTGGTACCAATTTTAGTTGTAATTCCGTTACTGAACTGACTGATTCCAATAGTAGTAGAAGCATACAATAATGCTGATTGGCCATTAGCATTATTGTATGCTTCTAAACCTTTTGTTTTGACTCCTATAACTTACAGTGTGGTGCGAACCTTTTAAGCACCTGAGAAAATGTAACATAAAAGCTGCTTACTATTGGGCAGTAGTGTTAAGTTAATATCAAAACACTAATTTTCCAATTAGTACAAATAACATTAATACAGTAAACAGTGGTTTCATGTGTGGCAAAACCATTTTTTCATGGAAGCCCAGTGTTACTACGATTAAATACCTGGGTTTGCACTTTTGACTGTAGATGAACTTAGATGTTGCTTATAGGATTTTATAAATCTACACAAAATGACTGGAAACATAGAGCAGGATTCTGGAACAAAAATCTGCGTTCTTTTAACCATCTAACAAAATATCAACTATTCTAATGTTCTTGTGTTTTTGCTAGCAGAAAGAAACCCACTACTACAAATGGCTTCAAACAGTTTTCATAGGTGCTGAGGCCTTTTGCATAGTACTGTATTTCTTTATTTTATGTAAAGAAATTCCCTTATGTGTAAGGCCGGGTTGCTCCCTTTATCTCCATGTTGTCCAGACCTTCAGTGTCTGGTGGACACCAGCTCTTCTGAAGTCCCTATTTAGCCCTGTACTCACGGCACTCCTATCTCACAGAAGATATCACTAAATGTAGCAGTTAAGAAGGTGGGGAGGAATAAAGCCCATGACTCTTTCTCACGATTAGGGAGACAAAGCAGGGCGGTAAGTCTGGGGGCTGGAACTCCATGTGCGAGAGACACACAGACAGTGGCCCCTTTTCTTTGTTTCTAAATGCTCTTTACTTCCAGCTCCTGCAGCAGCCCTGGAGTGTGTTTATGTGCGGTGAGGTCCAGCTCATTAGGTTTTTGTGACCTCACTCGCTTTGTACCTTCGCATACATTCACTGGCTTTGTGTCGGCTCATTGTGTGTCTCCCACTAAGCACTGATTTCATCCTTCACTGTTTGCTGGCTTTGTCGTTTTTTTGCCCAGTGTGTTGTAGGCTCTTAATTCTTTATTGTAGAGTCCATTTGTTCTCCAGGACTTAGGAAATCTGCATCTTTCTGACGCTTTTGCATCATAGCTCAGTGAATGGCCAATTGTACAGTGGAGTGAATGCTGAAAGTGCTTTGGCTGAGGTCTATAATTAGTGCTGGTTCTTGCTTCATTCCTCCATGAAAATGTTATTCCAGTTGTGAAAGGGTTTAATGCTGCTTTTGATATATATTTTATGTTCATAAGAAGTATTGCATTGAATTACTGTATATTGGGAGGGGGGGGGCCATAAATGGTTTTATTTGTATTTTATTATTATTTTTTAATGATTAAAAAGTTTTACTGTCCTAAGCATTTCATGACCCATTGACCAGTACTAATGGTTAATAATCACTTTGAAATATTTAATTAAATTTTATATAAACTGTTAAAGGTAAAATTCCTTATAAAGTGTTGTATGCACATACACTACCAGTTAATTTTTTTCAATCAGACTCATGAGGAATGAACCTGGAATGGTGTTTAATTAACAGGAGTTCTTTGTCCAGAGTTCATTAGTGGAATTTATTGCCTTCTTAATGTGTTTGGGATCCTCCATTATTACTGTAGTTATATTTTGGTTTGTTGTTTTTTTTTTTTTGTTTAGTGCATAATTCCACGTGATCCTTCATCATTTTGTTTGTTTTCAGTATTAATCTACAATGTAGAATATAATAAAACACTGAATGAGAAGGTGTGTCCAAACTTTTGACTGGTAGTGTATATGCTAAATTCAGCATTATATTACCACACACATCACTACAACACTTTCATATATAATGTGCAGGCTCCGGACTGAAACTCCTTATAACTTCATGAATGGGCGGGGCTAAAGTGCTTTAGGCTCTGTAGGTGGCTGTATGCAGATGTCTGTTTCTGTGACATCATGTCAACAGAAAATCCAAAACTATATTTTTGTTTTATAACTACATTTGCATCAATCGACTGCAGAGTACTGTGGCTGAGATTGGACATCCAGGCTGTAGTTTGTTTTGACGGTAGACTGGGGGTGGGGAAGGGGCAGCCTCTGCCCCACAGGGGAGCAGAGCGGAACGACCCCACCGGCAGCCCCCCTTTCATCCTGGTCAGGGGAGATAAGCTTGGTCATTGTGTGTTGTTTGGTGGGGGATGCAGGATGAGGAGCTGTCAGACAGAAAGCAGGCCTTAAGATAACGGCAGTAAGTCTCTGGCCACACTGGAAAGGGCCTGAAACTGGACACGGCTCTTCAGAATATGATGTAGTTCTGCTAAAATGCTACAGGCTGGTTTATCTTATCTAGAATCTAAGATGCCCTTAGGTTAGACTTCAACCTTATAATTTTTTTTTCTGATGTCAAACTGCACTGTTGGACATTTTCTGCATCACACATACACAGTTTGCAGTTCTGGGGAAAATCCTAAACTGAATTTGAAACATTCAGCTGGTAGCCTAGTGGTTAGGGCATTTGCCCTGTGATCAGGAAATCGCGAGTTTGATTCCCAAGACTGCGAGGCATCTCTGAGGTACCCTGAACAAGGTACCGTCCCCACACACTGCTGTGTGGGTTGCTGGGTTCCTAGCTGCCCTAGCTGCCCACTGCTTCACTTGGTGAATAGGTTAAATGCAGAGGATGTATTTTGTGCTGTTCACACTGTGTGCTGTGGTGTGTTCACGTATGACCAGATTGTCACTTTCACTTTCTTTCAGTTGTCTAGCAAGAAAACAATTTTAAATAGTGTAATTCATTTCTATACAAAGCCAAGAAATCAGAGCCACTAATGGAGCCTTCAGAGGGTGGGAATTCAAACATAAACATGCAAGTATTTCTCATCTGGAGATCAGTGACTTTAAGCAAAGAAGCTTGATCTGTTTGATAGTCACTAGAATGAATCTGCCATTCCTCTGCATGGATAACTTCAAACTCCTCTTTAGTGTTTATTTTTAAATTGCAGTGTGGTGTCTGTTACCAAGGATACAGTTTAGTTATCTCACAGAAATGAAATGCTGTAATTGCCCACATATCAGTTCACTTAGTTATAATTAGTATAGTTAATATTAAAGGGCCCATATCCTGCATTTGTCTTGCATTGTACTTTTCCCCTGAAGTTTAAATTTGAGTGGTTTTATTTACCATTCCTAATTCAAAAAAAGTATATATAAATCTATGATTTGGACCCTTTTGCTTTCATATAAGTGTCCTGAGAATATATGGGAGTGTTCAGTAATAAGTGCTTAAATTTTAGTCTTGATTTATTGTCAAAATTTGCAATTGAATAAAGCAAAATATATAACTTCTCTGTTAGAATGTGTAAAGCGATCCTGACCGTGAAGTACACTAATATCCTATTGCAATAATATGATATTCTGGTCTGCATTCTTGGTGTGGAATTCATTGCCTGGAACAAAGCAGTGCTGGAGGGAGCCTCGCCCTTGGAGACCAAATTCGGAACATATGCTGTTTCTCTTTTCACTCCTCTGCCGTTCTCTACTACTGCTTTTTATCCACATGCCTTCAGTGTTCAGGCTCATTTCCCACCTGTTAGAGCTGAGGAGGTGGACGTCTTTCCATTTCCTGCTGTTTTTCTCACTTCAGGTTGTGTGATGTCTAGCAGTTTAATTAAACGAGTGTTTCACCAATAGAAAAACAGTTTTTACATGTAATGTGATGTAGACAAACTGTCCTCATTTTCCATAAGTTGCACAGCAAGCAGGTTCTACCTATTCTGTTCTGTGGCCTGTAAGATCTGGGAAGCTTTCCGTTTGTGACCCAACCCTCCCCACCACCTCAAGTGATTGGGGACATCACCAGCTGAGAGCAATAATATTGAAGGAGGAGAAGATGCATTTCTGAGAGATGACCTCTGCAGGGGACGGCTTCCAAGTACAACACCGCCCCTCAGATGTTTGTTGAACTAAAGTGTGAATCCAGCCCCAGAGAATGTCTTCAGCATGAAAGTCTCCTCCGCCCCGCACAGATGGTTTGCCTTTCCTCACGTCCTCCTCCTTTTTGCAAAATCAGCTTTAGCAGTGGTCAAGACCAGGGATGAGCATTCAGTATTCCCCGCTGGTAATGGTCCGTTATTCCAGAATGAGAAAAATTGTGCGTTCGGTATGTCTGGGTTCCTGTGGATTCTTAAAAGACCTAAAATCCTTAAATGGAGTTAGTGTGTATATATGTATGTATTAACACACACACACACACCTCTCACACAGATGTGAGGTGTGTGTGTATATTTAAAAAAAAAAAAAAATTTCTTGGAAGTATTAAATGAGCCTCTTTTCTAAAGACATTTTTGAAGCAAATTCATGGACTGTCCATGGAACTACAGTCAGAAACTGAAGTTCAGAGGATGACAGACTTGATGGTTAAACATAGTGGATGTATCTTACAATGTATGTCCAACCTTTCTTAAACCACATGCTACAAGTTGCGTGGATTTTTTGGAAATGGTCTCTTTGCCCTTCTTGAGATTCTAAAAGTGTTATAGTGTTGTATTTGAGTGAAAAACTTGTGCAGCAGCCCCGCATGTGCATGAAATTTATATTTTGATTTGTTCTTATTGGTTTTATTTGAACAGAAACAGACTGGGCTTCCTTTTCTTTTTAGTATTAAATGCATTTTAACAATAAATAAATAGAAAATAAACAGTAAGCCACTTAAAGTAGTGGTTTCCTGCTCTGTACGCCAAGAAAACAATGAAGCAACACACAGTGACTGGATTGTAAGTTGTTTGTGAAACAAAACCAAAGAGCTTTACTTAAAGCTGGCAGAGCATTTCCCAAAAGCCACAAACCAGTTTACTCCACATTTCGTTGATTAGGTGGGTTCTGATTGGATTACTTGTGTCCATTTTTAATTTTAAAAATGTGCCATATCTTAGGCACAGCTTGTTTGTTATGAAGGCTGAGATTGGTTAGAAGCTAAAGCTGGTGCACAATTGGGGACAGATCTGTGGCCATGGTGGTTTTGTGTGTATGGACAGCGGTGGTTTTGAGCCGTAGGCTGTAGGATGTGGTCTGCCTGAGCTGCGAGGGGCTCCTGTGTGCTGTCTGGCTCTGGTGGGTGGCTCTCGGCTTGGCACGAGCCTCGGGGAAACCCTGCGCTAAACAACAAAAAAAAAAATCATGGTTTCCATATGTGACGAGCAGTCTGGCTCCTGTGTGCAGGCGAGGCGCTGGACCACTTGCTCTTGGCAGTACTCAGAAATTGCACAACACATTTACGTCACTGTCGGGTGATCAAGCCACAGATCTCACTGTTCATTAAGGCAGAGGCCTAAATGTATTGTGCTCTTTGAGTGAAAATGATTGTTTTGGGATCCTAATCTTTGGCTGCGTCCGAAATCGCATACTACATATTAGGTGCTACATTTGAGTTAGAACGTACTGCTCTACCGTCAAAATAGTATGTTCTATACATTATGAATGAGGGCAGTATGAATGGAATTCGGACGCACTACATCCGCTGTGTTGATGTTGTCACGTGTCGTGTGTCGTCACAACAGCGCGTTATTTTTTTTTTTACCTTTACAGAGGGCATTTTCTCACAGGTGTAATTTAACCACAACAAACGTGTAATTTAACGTCTTCCTTAAGGTACTTACACTTGAAAAGAGCCACGTCTCTGATTTCCGCCATTTTTTGAATATGACGCCGCCTCTCCAGCTGCCTTATGGGATAGTGCAGTGTCCAACGCACCTCTACTACAGAATTCGGCCAGAATCAGTAGGTAATCCGGGAACTTCTCGCCTACTGTTTTTCAAATACTATGAATTCGGACATACTACTCACCTCGCATACTGTTTTCGCATACTAGTAGTCGCATGGTAGTATGCAATTTCGGATGCAGGGCTTGTCTCCTGGCTTGAAGTTCATCATTTGGTACTTGGATTAACAAATTGATGTGTAATTAACATACTCTGTCGCTAATGTTTTTCTGCTGAAGTTCCCGCAGTTGTAAAGATCTAAGACCTAAAGATCTGTTTCATTTGGCCTGGTGTTGGTATATTTGCAGTAACAGATGTTATCATCTTAACATTTCATGCCTTATCTGAATTTCCTGGTGTAGTTTCCGCTCTGTTACTCTGAGCCATATGGACAATATATCGTCTGTGAATGATTTCACAAAAGGCTGCAATATGCTAATAAGCCTCTAAACAATCAGTGTTTCTGACAGGGCAACCAGTCACAACTCCAGGTGAGTTACTCATGAATCAAGGTCTTCATGTAATCCAACGGTGTGTCCGAAATCGCGCACTTGCGCGATTTTGGTGCGTAGTGCACTAACACCGTAAACCAAGCTAAAACTCTGAAAGTACCCGGATGCTGCACTGAAATCGGCCAGAAAACGCAGTGCAGAACGGTGGACACTATGCGCACTAAACGGGCGTTATTTTTGCCACGTAGCGGAGTGGGCGGGACTTTCTATGTGTTTTCGAGTTGGATAATGGCGGCAAATAGTGAAATACGAACCCAAGCGGAGACAGCTGGTTCATATAAATGTACGAAATGTTAATAAAATATTTGTACTTATGTATGCTGCGGTAAAACCGGCAGATATTTTGGTGGCTGGAGAATCGTGAGCAAATGTTAGTCCATCACTTCCGCGAAGTGCAAAACGTTAGTGTTCCGTTTAGGATAGCAGTGCGCACCACAGAAGGCAGTGCGTAGTGCGCGATTTTGGACACACCCCAAGTGTTGGTGAATGGTTGCATAAATGACTAGGGCTAAATGATTTGAAAACAGCTGTTTTTGTAGCTTCTTTTCCTTGTATGGTGTTTTTGGACAGTGAGAGTAAATGTGACATTTAAAACAATGTTTACAGACTTTTAGGCTTTTTATATCCAGAAAAGTGATGATATGGGCCCTTTAATATTTTGAAAAGGCACTGCAAATGCATCATATAGTAGTAAAATGACAATACTGATATTTTGTCCATATCATATCAGTGGAGGAATGAGCTAGATCCGCACGCCATGCAGTTTAGTTGTGGCCCTGTGTGAAGTGCTGGTCATGGATGACTTTCCTCAGTGCTTCTCCCCTCCTCTTACCATGTATCTGATGGAAGGGAGATTGTGTTCTGTTGCATAATGTCATAATCTTGTCTAGGCAGCCTAAAATGTCAGGTTTAAGACCCTGATCACTGCACAAAAGTGTTTCTGCGGTGGAACGACAGGTGTGCATTAGGTGATCTAGCCTATAATTCAATAGGCATCATCATACATCTGCTTCTACACACCTACACACACACACACACACACCATCATATCTCTGCACACCTTCACTCACTCACTCACTCTTTCTCACACTCACACACACACACACACACACACACAATCATACATCTGCACACCTTTACACACACACACACACACAATCATACATCTGCACACCTTTACACACACACACACACAATCATACATCTGCACACCTTTATACACACACCAGATCTGTGTCTCACTGTGTGACCTGTAATCTTATAAGATTGGAGAAATCGAAGTTGAAGGCTTTAGAGCAGAGGAAGTTTTTCACTATCATGCAGTGAAGAGAGGCCGACTTGTGCAGAAAGCTGCCTTTGTGCACCAGGCCCAGCTTAGTTCTACAGTGTGTTCAAAAGCTTGTTTGTCTGAGCCCACTGTCAGAGCTCTAGCTATTAGAGCAGGCTGAATGATGTCCTACAAGGAACAATCGGGGGCTTGTGTGAGGCCCGCATTCCCTCTTTGCTCCATTGAGACAGACTGCAACTTTTTTCTGGCACAGCCTTCTCTGTAGTGACTGGAAAGGTGGGGGAGTAGGGCAATCATATGTGTTTTATTGTCTCCAGCCTGTGCTTGGATATAAAGTGAAAAGCGAAAGTGACCATTCTGTCATACGTGAACGCAGTGTGAACAGCAGCGGGCTGCCAGGAACACAGCGCCCGGGGAGCAGTGTGTGGGGACAGTACCTTGCTCAGGGTACATCAGAGATGCCTACCCATTTATGCATCACCCATTAGGCCTTGTTCACATGGACGTCTGAACCAGGTGTTTTTCTGGCGTT
Source organism: Brachypetersius gabonensis (assembly GCA_037577145.1). Lineage (NCBI taxonomy): Eukaryota > Metazoa > Chordata > Actinopteri > Characiformes > Alestidae > Brachypetersius > Brachypetersius gabonensis. The sequence continues at coordinate 2,420,427 of JBBJLR010000160.1, forward strand.
CGCGGCGCCAGGTAAGCGCCTATTGAATGCTGCCCGTTTTTCTGCTCATTGAAGCAAATCAAAGTCTCTACACGGGCATTCAGCACCAGCACCAGCATCCACACGGCATTCATGCAACGTTTTCTTGGCATCAAAATAATACACGAAACTACAGATTGGGCGTCAGACTAGAGTCAAACGGTGTCGAACGCCAATCGAACGCCTTGCTGTCGTCGATTAAGCATCGCTACAAAACACCACAAAAACGTCTATGGCATTCAGAGCGCCTTCATTTCGAACGTCCATGTGGACGAGGCCTTAATGTTAAGGTTATAAGGAGAGTTGCATCACAGACTGCGTTTGGATAAAAGCACAAAATAGAACACATCATTTAAATATATCACCTATTAAGGCACCATAACCAAAGCAGCTATTTAGTTCTAATGGATGAAGAGAGGTTGGGACTGGTTTTGTATCCTTGACTTGTAACTGTTTTGGTTCATAAAACTGTATACAAATCATAATGTGAGAAAATGTTGAAAATGGGCCAGTGAGTAGGACCTTGCTGTTTTGCTGTGGATCCTGTAAAAAGGAGGATACTGTGCACTGGTCATCTTAACTAAAGGAATTACAGCAGGATTTATTTCTTGATCAAATCAATCGCACTGCTGCAGTTTTACCGTTTAACAGCCAGGCTTTTGTGACTTAGTGCTCCTGAGCAGATGGAGGAGGCACCTAAATCTTAGGCCCTTTAACCGGCAGGTTCTGTTTAACTGCTGGACTCGGCTGTTCCTGTGATTTACTGATGCAAATGGCCACTTGGCCTTGAGATTTGAGCTCGAGAGAATATTGGTCTTTCTGAGGACCTGGCACTATCCATGTAACTGCATCACCTAACCTTGGTCCTCCTATTTATCAACACCCCCCTCGTGTCACCCCAGTTAGATGTTTGCTGTGGTTTAGATGGATCAGATGATAAATAATTCACTTCCAGCTCTTGCCAGTGCATTCTCCTGTTCTGTGTGAAGAAGGAAGAAACTGTTTATTCAATAGTTACAGCGTAGATGAGCAGGATTGAGTATGAGGTCACACACATCTCCAGTTATTGTCTGTAAATGAGTAAACTGTGAGTGTGATTTAATATGTTAATCATTATTAAGAGGTTAGGTAGGTGGTGTTTTGGTTTCTATTGTGTTTATAGCAGAGTAAGATCATACCGTGTTTACTGGGAATACTTTGACATAATTGCCTCTATATTCCCTATAAATCAGCCTCTGCAAATATTTACATAGAAAATAGACCCTCTCCCTTCCTGGTGCTACTCCCACGGTGCAGTCACGCCTTAAAAAGCCTTTAATAATGCACGGCCAAAGAATGATACTAGTCTGTGGGAGATGACGACATACATCTGGAATCCATTACCAGTTGTGATGAGGAACTGCACTTAATCAGATCAGTTGTCATCAACCACAAAAGAGAAAGAAAGGAGTTCAGTACATAATGCACCTAAGCTTTTCTTGCTAAGCGGCTAATCTAATTATTGTCATTAACTCAAG
>JBBJLR010000160.1:2426113-2437268 GCA_037577145.1 Brachypetersius gabonensis
TACCACCACCACCACTACTACTACAACCACTGCTACGGCCACTACTACCACCACCACCACTACTACTACAACCACTACTACGGCCACTACTACGGCCACTACTACCACCACCACCACCACTACTACTACTACAACCACTACTACGGCCACTACTGCCACTACCACTACTGCCACTACTACCACCTCCACTACTACTACCATTACTACTACCACCACCACCACCACTGCTAATACCACCAATAATAATAATAACAATAATAATAATAATAATAATACAACATATTATTTTTCTAAGCAGAAGAAAACAAAAATACCAAGGTTTTTTTTATATACTTAGATAATGAAAATACAGTGCAGATAAACATTTAGATTCTGGAATCTGCCCACACCTGGAGTTAGTGCTACAGCTTTTGCTTATTGAAATTCCTTATGTTTTCTAATGTTTTCAATATGTTTACTACAGCCCTTATATGTGGAGATAAGTTATTTTGTCTTTGTAGTGCGATTCTGCTGATTATTTGCTGACTGGACACTGCCTTTCAGAAGAGTGCTGAAGTTATCTGTCTGTAAAAGCTGCAGGAATCCTTTTCCGCGGGAAGACTGTGTGTCAAAATACCTTCAGCCATCCAGTCCAGTGTGTTTTGCTCTACCAGTGAAAGTCTGCAGCAATTCATATAACTGTTTATAACAAATGTTTTTCACTCGCCAGGTTAAAGTTCAACTATAAGCGGCCTCTCCCAGGCCGTGGTGTAAACACGTTCCTCCCTCGAGTTAATCTTCAAACACTAACCCGTCTCGTTTCTGCTGTAACCAAACCGACTGGCCAGCGCCTGACTGTCCGGCAGCGCTGTGCATGCTGGGAAAACATGAGCTGGCTGGAAGTTAATGGGTGCTGACTGATTTCACACCAATGTTAACTTCAGAGTGTCTTTATCGCACTCCTGTTGATACAATCTGTGTGTAAATGTTGACACCTCCCAGCCTGAACCGCTGTGTCCTTGGATACAGCAACATGTTGCCTTCCAGGTTTAGATCAGTGCTGCTGGAGTTCAGCATGCAGGTGCTTGTGGGTTGCTTTGGCACCAGGTTTTATTGGGAATGTTCTGGCATGTTCCATCAACACATGATCTGCTTTTTCTCATTTGTAGCCAGAGGTACAGTAAAGAAACTTGGTGGAAGTTTGGTATGGTCAAGAACGCATCACTTGAGATCTCCAAAGAAGAAACAAACAGAGAGAAATCCAAGTTTCAAGCCAAAGTTATACATTCTGCACATAACACTTTACACTTATTACTCTGGTGTGCTTTTGTCTAGCTCTGCTTCTTAACTGCCTGTCACTGGCTCGCTTTGAACAGCCCCAGTCAGCGTAATGAAGTGTAAGACCCTCAACTGCTGGGAGCAGAAAGGCAAAGTCAAATTCCTTTTAACTAATGAACCAAGCTAACAGTCTGCTCCATGTTGGCTAAAAGCAACTGGTTCTTTTTGTTAGTGTTCTAGTGTACAGCTGCAGGAGTGCCCAGCTGCACTGCTGGTTTATTTCCAACCTAAATCTAACATATCTGCTCCTGTCAAGCCAAGCCTTCAGTAACGTGTCAACATTTAATCAAGGGTTGTCAGTGTTATAGTAAAGGTTTATGGAATATGAAATGACCTAAGAATCGAAATATATGATCTGACTTTGTGTTCTAATACTGTCAGAAGCACATACTAGTAGCTCCCCGATGGATCGTATTCAGACTGTAAAGTGTGCCTTTAACATAACAGATACCATGTCATTATGGTTTCAAAACATTAAGCAAATTCATCAATTTACATTATATAAGTTGTATTGAAGTAATTGTGAATGCCCTGATGCAAATATTTCTGTAGTTAAATGATGCATGTATATGTAAAATATTATCTGCTGTTCCATATTACATACCTGAGCAGTAACAATGAAGTCCATGAACTAGGCTTTGATTGACATGCTTGGCAATCAGTGAAGAGGTCACTCTTCAGTTACTCAAGGTACTATTAAAATGATTGAGTTAATATAAACACTGTTTTTAAGATATGACAAGCCTCAAACCGTGTGTATGTATATATAAGCTCAGCATTATGTTTCTGTTCAGCTATGCCTGATTTCGTTTTAGGGAAAAAAATGACAAAATAAAGAGTGGATCACTTGATTAGCTCACATTTAAACCAAGTGTGCTAGAATTAAACTCTCCAGCATTAGAGTTGGAGTGTGTCATCCTTGTTTCTGCTCTGCAGTCTCCTCAGCACAGCTGCACTCGTCCTCAGTGCTCCACCTCTCGCCTCCCAGCAGCCGGAGGCTCGGTAGTGAACGTGTGGCCAATAGAGGGGGTGGGCAGTCGTGCCTGTCTTTGCTCCTTGGTCTCCGGAGGCTGACATTAAAGCCATTAAGGCTCAAAGGATGTTCACGCTGACAAGAAAAGTTAGAATCACTGCGAACCCCCAGCTGCCCGTGCTGCACGGAGGTATTTCTGTCAGCTTGTAAACAAAACACAAAGTGTTAGGAGAGGATTATTTATCATGTTTATTTTTTTTTATCCAGAGCAAGAATTTGGAAGATCATATACGGGTCTTTTAAATCCAGCATGAGGGTGTGCTTTTAGTTCTGTCATATCTTTGCTTCAGAAAGTGCTAAGTGCTTTCATTCTTGAAGGTACACCAGAAAAGGAACCTGGTTTAACATGAACTGCAGTAGGAGGCGCTTTTAGTTTAATGTTTCTGAACTTATGAGTGAAAGACATGAATTTAGTAGAAAAACATTGAGCTGTTTTCTTCAAGGTTAAGTTTGTGGTTTTGTTTTCAAGGTTCATTTTCTACCTGGACTACCATGCAGTACCCAAGAGTCTTGTTTTTCTCCTTCACATGTAATAGACTCTAAAACCACCTTTCATGTAGTGAGACAAGTCTGGCACCTCTTTAGTCACAGGCTGCATGATGGCTCTTTTAGTTCACGGCCCATCTGGACGTTCCTGGGCTGACCTATCCTGTCAGGGACGATAATTCTTTTTTTGCTCAAAGGGAGTTGTCCTTTCATGGAAACATGTTTTTTTTTTTTCCCCCTTAGTTTTGAGCTCAGACCAGAGGTCTTTTGCCCAGATGTGAATGTTTTGGCATTTTTTAACCTAAAGATCCTGTGACTTTTTCCAAGCTTTGGAAATGTTAGACTTCTTTACCCTCAAAGGGAAAGATCTTCTGATTTATCTGTTGTTAATTTGACAACATGCCAACTTTGATGAGAGGAATTGTATCTCAAGTTTTCTAATGGTGTGCATTTATATTTTGCATTGATCAGTGTTGTTGGTGCGAAACACACTCAGCATTCAGCACCACCAGTATACTGATCACCGCCTGATTATCTGGAATCGTCTGCACCTGTTCCTTCTTCTTAAATTAAATGTGCTTTGTTCTGCTTGAATGATTCATTCTTAGATCTCATTTTTCAGTCCAGCAAAAATATTCCTCTGAAACTGGTCAGGTTCAGGGTCTGCACTGAAAATGAGTCTTTGAAGACCAGATTATAAACACAAGAAAATCTGGCACATTTGGGAAAAAAACATAAAGAAATTAGGCTTTTGGACAGTACTATATATTCACAGATGTTTTCATGCTTATTTTAGTTTTCATATTGCTCTTACGTTCTCACAGATTTGAGAGAAAACTGTTATGTAGAGTGCTAATATTGTCAGTATTATTGTTGTTATTGTTATAGAAAATGGGATGATTAGAACTGTGTGGCCCCACTGTGAAGTCTTGATGTGTAGAGTCTCTTTTTTGTAAATCCCCCCTCGAGTGGTGTCAGATCACTCAGAACATACTCTCACAAAAGAGCGAAACCAGAGAGTTGCCGCCCACAACCACACAGTCACACCCAGAGAGAGAGAGAGACACGAGGTCATGTGTGGTAATTATTTCCACTCTATCAAAACCCCAGCCATTGTAGGCCCCCACACCCTCCCTGAGATTCCATAATGCTTGTTTTTTGGCAGTTCCTCTGGGTCGCTCCTTCTGAACTTTAGTCTTCTTCAACCGTCTGAAGATGTTGGTCTTGCTGTCCTCCCCTGCTCTCACTCAGCATGTGGTCTTCACTGGGAAAGCAATTACACCATTTGGGTTTCGTCAGATCCAGCTCGCCACATTCCTCCACCGCTCCCCTCGCTGCCTGGTACGAGGGCAGGATTATGACTGGCTCCCCTGCTGCACACACTCGTTCTGATGAGATGCAGAGCTTGCTTTCATGAAGAATTTTGCAGGGTTGAAGATCCCAGTGAGCTGAACAGTGCATTTGCTTCTGTGTGTGGACTTATTCCAGTCCATTTGCTCCACCTTTTGTCATCTGAACCACATCTGAATGGAGCCAGTGAGAGCTGATGGTCTTTTAATCCCTATATTTATCAAGGGACAAATTAGGCACCCAATAATCTCAATCCACATCAACAATGGCTAATCCTGCTAAATGTTACTGCCAATGAAAATGATGAGTTGCCAGTTTCTAAAACTAGTTCTCAACTGCATTCCACAGCTGCACAGAAACACTAGAAGGGTTTTTCCCCACTTAAGAACACAAGTGTTAATGTAGATTATCAGTTATTTCCTCTCCAGTTTCAGAACCACAGTTTAAGGTGATACTTGTTTTCCTTAACTTCAGTGCTGTTGTGATTGAAATGGCAGTTGCATTTTTTTTACCTAAAGATCCTGTAGTCTTTTTCCTAACCTTGGAAAAGTTTGACCCATTTACCTTCAAAATTAAAGCTGTTATTACTTTAACCAAATGCCGACTTTGAAAATGGAAGTTGGATCTCAAGTTCGGTAATGTGAAGATTTGTAAAACTTAAAGTTAAAAAAAGTTTCCTCCTTGAAATGATTACGTGAGTTTTTATACTTTGATGGACAGATTTGAGAAAATGCTGTTATGTATACTGATCGTGCTCTTGTTATTATTGTTATTGTAGTGTTGTAGTATTACGGACATTGAAAAGGTGTGGCCCAGCTGCGAACACTTAAAATATAGAGCTTCTTTTGTGTAACTCCCCCACCACAAGTGGAATGGTTAAAATTAAAATAATGAACAAATCCAGTTGAAAATTTGCAGGGATTTTTGCCACCAGTGTTGGCGTCAGTGACATATCACCACTTAAGTTTAAAGAGACTTTCTGCCGGTTACAGAGACACTGTGATGGAACTGTTATGATGTCTGTTTGAAACGTTTGATGTCTGAGCACAGCTGGTGTTGGTCCATGCTTCTCGTGCTCCTCATGCTGCCCCAAAGGAGGACGATTGTCAGCACAGCTGAGTCTGACCACGACTTTCTGTCCTGCGGGCCCTCTAAGATTAGTAGCCCTGCAGGCCTGAGCCTGAGCCTTATTGATGCTGCTGCAGCTGGGCCTGCTCTCTTTTTGTCTGTCCCTTTCTTTCTCTCTCTCTCTCCCTCTCTCTCTGCATGTCTCTCTCTCTCTCTGCATGTCTCTCTCTCTCTCTCTCTCTCTCTTTTAAAGGCTTGGAATCAGTTGCTCTTCCTGCTCCTCTGTGCTTACATTGCAGAGATCCTTCCCTGCATCTGCACGAGTGAACATGAAAGGCTGACCTGCTTTAATCACATCAGGCTGATTTATTTCCTGATTCATTATTTTGATTGAGGGGAACAAATGATTTTCTGCTGCGATGGCCGCGATTAGTGCTGAGCTGAAGCAAGTGGAGTCATGCGCTCCGTTCCCCAGCAGGCCGAATACGGCAGTAAGGGCCATCTCTCACAGTCTCGTACAGTCTCCTGTGGTCTCCCACAGTGTCCCACAGCCTTGCACTGTCTCAGACCTAGAGGACAGAACAGACTTCTGCAACCATCTTAATTACACAGCAGTTAATTATTTGGCTCTCCAAATAATCCCCAGGTTCAGAGAAGGGGGATACAAAAAGAGGCGTAGAAAAAGAGAAGGAGTGACGGACAGAGAAAACAGCTTCTTTATGTGCTCCTTATGGTGTTATACGAAGTGCTCCCAGGTGCCAGGCTAAACTTCTGTTTCTGTCCGAGCCTGGTGACAGCAATGAGGACCGACCTGAATGTGTTCAGGCAACATGAGGTTCTGTACTATTGATTTGTCTGCTGTGGGGGGTTAGGCTGTGCTGAAGGCTCTAACCTCTCTGTGTCTGTGCTTGGCCAATTGATTATCAGATTTGTTTGCAGGAAATACGAAGTGATTATTTACTTTAGATGTTAACAAGAGTGTTGAACAGAAAGTAGGTTCCACAATAGAAACGATAAGAAAATACCCAGTACCAGGGGGAAGGGGGACGTCAGCATTACGTCAGCTGGATGGCCTAGTGGTTAGGGCATTGGCCCTGCAGTCAGAAGGTTGAGGGGTTGAATCCCAACTTCTAGTGTCACCACTGAGGTTGCCTTGAGCAAGGTACACACTGCTCCCTTGATGGCGGCAGCTCACTGCATCACTTGGAGTTAAAATGCAGAGAATTAATTTCACATTGTTCATAGTGTTCACATATGACAATCAGGGTTAATAGATTAAATAAATTAAATTAATGTATCAGTATTAATTCATGTATTAGTAAGCATTTTACTCCTATTGCTGCTGATACAATGTTCAGAATAAAGATATTTTTTGTTATAAACATTTGCCTTCCTTAATGGAATCAGATTGGGGATTCAGTAAAAACTAGAATCAATAAGCAGAACTGAAATTGATCAAAGTCAGACCATGCCCTAGTTAAGCTGCTGTTTGTTTCAATAAGGAAACAAAGAGAGCCTGAGAAAATGAATGGTTTCTCTCTCCTTTCATCTTCTTACTTGACGCTGTACAGACTTATTTCAGTCAATAGAACATCAGTGACAGTGGAAGGCACTGGTGTTCTGCTGACTCACTTGAAAACCTTCATCTCTTTCTTCTCTCGACTGACAGCCAGTCATGACACAGACACTGCAAAGCAATGACTGTGTTGACTTTAGAAAGCCAACGTTTTTGATTTGCCAGAAAGTAAAGGTATCATCCGATAGAGTCTACAAAGAATGTGTCAGCACGGTTGAAAGCTCAAGTCTGTGAATTATTCAGTGTCTTGGTTGCCACGTTGTGCTCATCAGGTAACAGACACCAGACTAACAGGTAATTGTATTATTTAAAGGAGAATGGAACCTACAGTACTATTTAAAGCCCCACAAACTGTCTTGTCTTTGGCATATTGAGCAAATTAAATGTAAGAAATGGGAACAAATGTTTTTCTACGACAGGCTGCAGTGCCTAAAGATACAAGGAGCCTAGATAAAGGAGTTCCAGCCACTCAGCATTCGGCACCACCAGTATACTGATCACCTCCTGATCATCTGGAATCATCTGCTCCTGGTTCTTCACTGGTTCAGGACTTCATTTAGATGCTCTTTGTTCTGCTTGAATGATTCATACATAGGTCATTGTGTGGCTTAACAAACAAAATATTCCTCTAAAAGTGGTCACAACAGGAACAGAATGTAGGTTAAATTGGAAAGCCCTTTAGGAAGCGCGGAGAACTGTTCCTCAATACTACATTAAAATAAGAAAGTGTACACTTAAATTCAAAGAGCCATAGGAAGCAAAATATGATGAAATGAGGGGTGGCTCAAGACTTTTGCACAGTACTTTGTTAAAACTTGTTCAAGCAGACAGGTTTTTGGCAAAGACTTTGTGAAATGATACTTCCAGGCATTTTATAGAAGAGCGTGGATCATAAACTAGACGTCTTATGATTGAGTAGGCACTTATGGTTGGTATCACTGCTGTGTGGACGAACTGGCTTGACTTGTGGGGTTGGTGTCTACAGGGCACTTGGCCTATTTCCGTATTCTTGCCACTGCTGTTGCATGACAGGCTGCTCTTGTATTGATTTATTCTGTCCTCTCCTGCTGAGTTCTGTCAATGTTTCACACTTACATCAATTACTTTTTGAAAGACCTTTTTGGGCCTTGATGGTATAAAACAGCTCTCATTCCTTGAGAAGAAGCAAGATGTACAGTACAAACAGTATATGTACAGACACATGCTGTGCCAGCATAAATGGCTGTGACTTCTCTTCTTCTGATAGCCCTAGCTAGCCTAAACACATTGCGGTTTCTTGGACAGAGTTTCCAAGTATCTCAAAATCAGACGAGTACCAGTAAACCTGCATGACCACACCTGAGTCCAGTCAGTCATTCCTGACCCCCCCCATGATGACTTTCAACAGGTAAACAAAAAACAGACTCAACACCAGGCTGGTCGGGATTCCTCTGTCTGACTTACACTTTGAGTCTTGTCTCCTGTGAAGGGTTCAAACAAAACCTGGCCTTGTTTCAGCAAAAAAATGATACAGCAAGTCTCCACAGGCACCAAGGCCATGGAGAACTGAAGGGTATGAGGAAAGACCAGCGGAAAATCCTGCTAAAAGAAACTGTATACTGTATATGTTGAGGAGCATTCGTGTTCTTTTTGAGGTTCTGGTTTCAGTACAATGTTGACACTCTGCTACCAGTTGTGGCTGGTAGTCATGTGGTGTTCCACTGTGATGCTTTTATGGCAAGTGTATTGAGAAAATTATATTGGAATCCAATATTTGTACTAGAAGATCAGTCAAAAAGTTAAAACCGAATTGTATTTCAAACTGACATTTGATCCCCTGTTTATTGTATTCCAATAGAGCAGAAATTTAGGGGACATTGGACTACTATGCTAAAATCATATATTTATTTCTGCCATATACATAGTACTCAGTAAAACCAAACAATGAAATGAGGAAGGAGGAACACAATAACAAAAACGGAAACACCACAAGACTACATAAGAGCAGATAGGACAAAAATACACAGCGAGCAAGGAGAATGCGAGAGAGAGAGAGCAAGAAAAACATGAGGAACAAAACAGAACAAGACACATTGTGCAGTCGATGTTTGAATGGATACAATATTATGACAGATATGTTACTGTAGATTCTAGCAGCAGATTCTGGAGCAGAGAATGTGTAATATATAATACATAACGATTTATTGTGGGTCTAAGTTGTTTGAGGCAGAGCACTTCAGTGTGGGTATGAATCATACATGATCTAAGAAGAAGTTCTTGCAGTGCTCTCATACCTTTCCTGAATGAAAAGTGTTCATCAGTCCTTTGCTGATACTGGATCTTGATAAATGCGTTCTTGTTTTCTGATTCTTTTTGGGTTTGTTACTGCATTGAATGGTGTAATTCAAGCAGCGTTCAGTCCCATTTTTGTTGTTTCATGTCTAGTCCTGTGCTGTGTCTCCTTATTGGTTTATATAGAGCAGGGTTTCCGCTGCTAACGTTTCTACATGATGGCCTGCCAAACCAAAGATGGTTTGGTTTTCAATTTGAGATGCCGGTTACAGAAAGTGGGGGCCTGTTGGCCCACAACCATGTATAAGATGCCCATATTGTGCTGTCCTTTATAATTACTGCCCTGCTGTCTGCTGTCAGTGCTGGTTGTAAACAAAGTTTGCCCCGTTGCTGGATTACGCTGTCAGTTCCTGTCCATGTAGATGAGGGCTGACATAAGTTAAGCAGTGGTTTAACCACGCCTGGCTTGAGATGGACGGAGGCACTGATGGTAGATTGCAGTGGAATGGCAACCCTTGCGTATCATGGAGTGTCAGGAATACTTCTGGTCTGGCTCTCTAACAGCTGTGCTCCACAGAGACCCAACACACAATGTTCCCCCCTGTTCCTGCAGTAACCAGAAACACCGTTCACCATCCTCCACCACCCCAGGTACTGTTACACAGCTATTCACGTAGTGCGCATTTCAGTATGATGAACGACCTGATTAACACATGTGCACACACTTGTGCAAAATGTTATTGCTGGCCTTTTAAGATGAAATATGATGAAGGCGTTCCACACCAGGCCCCGTAGACTTAGCATTGCAAAAGGCACGTTTGTCTTGGAAATGCCTCTCTGTGCAGCTCATTGTGGACCCGTGTGTGGATATTAGCTTAGCTTCATTACACTCCCAATGTCATGGCATTTGAGATGCAGCACAGGATGTTACCACACAAACCCGGAGGCTATTGGTATGGAGATGCTGAGTCAGGTTTATGTGTGCACAGAGCAGGTCTCGATGAGGCAGGCCTCAGGCTAGGAGAGGTGAAAGCACACCCTCTTTGGTCCCCACACACCAAACCTCCTGTGTTTTTAATGAAGCACAAAGGAAATTGAGGTTTCCTTTGGGTGGTCAAAAGGTTAAGAGCAGTTTCCTCTGTCTACTCCACCTGTACATTTTACTGCCTGCATTCCAGCACGCTGATGGAGGCCAAATGGAATTCTGCGGCTTCCTGTGCAGGCCTTGGATTACTTGCAACTTTTTAAGAATGGCTGTTTTGAAATGCTTTGACCTATAAGTATATAATTCCTTTCTGGGAATTTGTATTCAGTCTTGGGTCTTATTAGTCTCTAAAGCATGCTGATTGGATATAAGAATGTTGTGGTTATGCACAGCAGGCCTGCTCTCTCTTAAAGCAGACCAAAGACACTATGATCCTGATCTTATTGTAATTCATCTGCAGTCTGTACTTTTGTTGGATAGACATGTGAGGAGAGGCCTGAGGGACTGAGCGCTAGGCCTGACCACTGAGGTTCTCCACCCATCTCCCTTCGCTGGAAGGGTGGGAGGGAGACCTGCTCCGCCCCGCTCAGCCTCGTCTCTGATGAATGGAGATTGCACATTCATGCTGTTTCTGACAAACAGCCCTACATGACCTTCAAGCGTGTGCCCAGGAAGACAGCTTAACCCTCAGCACCTGAATTACACACTGGTGCGTCAGAAGCACAGTGCTGCTAAAACATCTTTGCATACAAAAGCATGTCCTTATTTGGAGCCTCAGTTTGTTTGGGTTGACAGTTTAAAATCAGTGACCTCAAACATGACATATATGATTTAAAAAATGCAGTTTTTTAAAGGCCACTTTAATCTTGTCCATTGCACAACTTCTGCCGCTCTCTTTTGCTCTCTTTCTCTCCCTCTTTCTCTCCCTAGGGCTGCAACTATCAAATATTTTTGGAATCGAGTATTTTGTCGATTTTTTTTATCTGGATAAATAATTGGATAAATCATACTTTTGTGTTTTTAAACAACTATATCAATAGTGGGTTATGCAACATGAAAGGCCTCTTAA
>JBBJLR010000160.1:2465881-2478152 GCA_037577145.1 Brachypetersius gabonensis
CTCTCTCTCTCTCTCTCTCTCTCTCTCTCTCTCTCTCTCTCTCTCTCTCTCTCTCTCTCTCTCTCTCTCCCCGTGTCCAGTTTTGTCTTTGTGTTTCCCCTACCCTCTGTTTTACCTGATGTGTGCATCAAGTTAGCATTGAGTAGCCTGTGATCGTGTGCCAGAGAAATGAAACACACACTGTAGGTTTATTTGCTCCACTGGTTTGGCTGGCGTTCATCTGCCGGTGCGGTGGGTGGCCCATCCAGCTGTGCTCGACTGCAGGAAGCGTAACCAACGAACAGAAAGACTGAAATGAGTACAGTGAGATTTTACAAATCTTCTCTTTCTTTAAATCAGTAGATGGTCCCTTACGACTTGTTTTTTAATGCCCTGTGACCGACCTCTTCACTTACACATAAGCTCCTGTCCCTCATAGCATATCAGAAATCTGGCTCTGAATGACGAATGTATATACACACACAGCAGACACATACTTGTGGCATCAGTGAAGTTCTATATATGGTAAGCTCACTCTGTGTCTGTGTGGCCAAAATCAAGATTACAGTTTTCAAATCCTTTTAAAGGTGGATTTTCATCTTGTATAATTTTTTTTTTTCACTGAATCTTAAGCCTCACGTTGGAGCTTTAATCCGTGACCCTAAGCAGATGAAGAGTGGTCAGTGGCTCAACACAGACACAGCAAAAAAACCTGCAGTCTTTTCACTCACTGTTATGATGCCAACACTGTATTTAAGTACTGAGAAACTGATTTTTCAAAGTGTCTGCATGATTCATTCAATCATTCTGCAGTTCAGTCATTCGGTGTTATGACATGAATTCTGGTATTCCAGAAGAACATTTAAGTGACAGTTGTCATGAGATGTTTAAAGCATTTAATTTGTCTAAAAGCTCTTGTAGAAATGTATTACATGGATTGATTTGTATCAATACCGGATACAATATTCTACCAGTATTCTAAAATACAGTCTTAATAATAAGGTTTGGCACTAAGCCCTATGTTTTTAAAATATGCAGAATTTACTGTTGCCTGCAGGTTATTTAGCATTACCAACATATCCAAACAAAGCACACATAACCTTGAAACAAAACCTTGCATCTCCAAAAGAGAGAAAAGCATTCTTAACCCGTCATAGAAGTGAATTTAATTTTTAATCATTCGTCTTATTTTCATACAAAATAAAGGATATAAGGGAACCAATGTAAAGTAATTTTTCCATAATACAGCTTTAAGAGCGGATATTTGAAAGGATAATCAAAGTCTTGATGACTGATGTTTCCTGTGTTTGAATACCGAAGTCAGGAAGAAGATATTTTTGTGATAGACTGATTATAGGCCAAAGTTCTTTTCCCATCATTGTTGTTAATCCCTGCATACATCGACTCTTAAGCCTTTTAATACCCAAAATTCAGTACATGACTGGCATCAGGCATTGTGTTGTTCACACATGCAGTCCTTAAACCATACATTATAAGTATTTGGGTTCATACCTGGCATGTAAATGCAGTAAATAGGATTTGAAATGATCTTGAATAGTCGGCAGCTCTTTCATTTCAGTTTTTTTTTTGGTTTTGTTTTTTTACAAAAATACACTTAAGCATTTTTTTCTCCTCACAAAAATGTAAAACTGTCAAAACGTCAAATTTTTTGCTTTGTTTTGCCATGCTGCATCAAAATTGAACGCCACACACTAAACTTAGATTATTTTTTCTTTCTTGAATGATATACAGAATACACTCCGATGGCCTTCACTTGCTAAACTCAGATATCACAGAAACATTCACCAGATGTGACCAAGTCCTCTCTGTACTTCCCAGTCATGCATTGACTTTTTTCCATATGAGCCCTCCGGTGATGTCTGGGTGTTGCACTAGGTCTCATGAGGGTAAATTACAACGTCAGCTTTTTTTGGGGTGTTTCGGTTATTCTCCTCCAACAGGCAAAACTGGCTTAAAATCTTGAATATAATCAGACTCAGAACATTTAATTGATCCTGGAGGAAATTCTTGCACACACAGACAAAGTAAAGAACGATATAAAGTCTAATAAATCCAGTTAGAGCTCTACACTATGCTGTATACACAAATGATTGGGTTTCTTACAGTTAAGTGAATCACTACCGTTAGGTTTACTTACAGTTAAGTGAACACACACAGTGGTTAGGAGTATGTTACTGCACACAAAAGAGGTAGCTGTAGATAAGTAATATGGACATAAGTAGTGAGTATAAACTTCAATGCTAACATTGATCAACATGCACAGCCTTAATATAGATTGTGATGTGGGTCAGTCCAGAGAAGAGGACGTCGTTCTGGTGCAGGGTCAGCCTTGGGATGAAGTTCAGAATGCCTTTATGATGGGTGTGTGTCCACGTCACCAAGTAAAGTATGTGTGTGAAGGTGTGTGTTTACATGCTTGAGAAATCTGTCCATGCCATGGCTGTTGTTGACAGTCTCTCTCTCTGTCCTGTCGGATGTCTGTCCCCCCTCCTCCCACTCCTCTATCTCTGCAGGAGATTGCTGAAGGTGACCAGGTAGGAGATTGTACTGCCAGGGAGAGTTCTCTCTTTCTCTATCTCTCTTTCTCTCTCTCCCTCTTCATCTCTTTACCTCTCTCCCTCTCCCTCCTCAGTCAGCTTGGCTCAGTCTTCCATGCCTTATTTTCTCCCCATAACAGAAACCAAACAACCCAAACCAAACCCTCCAAATAATCCCTCCTCCAGCAGCTGGACTCGCTAAAAATGAAAAATAACACTCATTCAGCTCCAACCTGGACCATGTGATACTAAAACTATAATTAAAGATCTCTGACTCTGGCAACATTTTTAATTCTGGCATCTCCATGTTACCTTTGCTTCCTGCACTTCAGTATGGATGAGAGACAACTCTGTGTTCTTTTTGCTTATTTTTTTGGTTTGTTTTTGTTTCATTTCTTTCAATTAATGAATTAATTTGTTGTTTTTTTGTCTGTGGTTAACGTCATTGTTCTTCTGGATGCGTTCTATGGCCGAAACCACAGGGTTTGGGATGGGCGGGCGGGGACCATCGTCGTCAAGGGGGGGATAGACGCGTGCGGTATACACACGGTTCCAGTTCAGAAAATGTGTATGTCTGGGCTGTGTGTATCCCTCTCTGTGTCCCGGGGGCATTTTTTTAAACTCCACAACAACCAGACACTGCTTCACTATGCTGCATATCAGCTTGTTCTTTCAGTCTCGTTCTCTAAAAAGTTGAAAAGTTTCGGGAATTGTTAAGATGTTTGGTTGGAATCTGACTTCTAAAGGCTTCTACTCTTTGTTCATGACTGATGGAGCACAGTAGGCTGTGCTGACTTGACCGCTGCTGCTTTGCAGCAGAGCTTTAGCCAGAAATCTGATTTGCACAAAGCATAAGACAAATGTGATCAACCAGCCAAGACATGTTTGTTGTGATGTTTGTTTCTCTAGTTTTTTTCCCTGATGTAGCGAGCAAGTAGACCGCTCGCTACATCAGGCAAAAAAAAACTTGTACCACTATTTAGTATTTTGCAAATTAATACATTTTTTGACAAATAGACTGCCACTTTTTAGTTATATGATGTACCTTTTAGTTTTAAATCTACTTTTGTCAGTAATATACAGTAATTGTCAGAAAGCACATAAGCATATATTTTAGATTACTTCATTTTGAGGCAAATGTGATTGAGTCTGGGGAGGGGAAAGCAGTGTGCAGTATGCTATTTTTTATCGGTTTAGGGTGGTCACAGGAGTTTTTGTGGTCTAAGGTGGCTTTTTCTTATTATTTTCTATGGGAAAGAAGTGTTTGTGTGCTGTATGTCTTACTTTTTATGCTCCCTGTGTATTTTTTTAATGGAGGACTTTAGTATTTTAAAAACTTTTTTTGGTTTGAACCCTGTTATCCTGGTAGCTGTGCATGTCTGTTACTTGATCCTTGCATCTATAATTTGAAACATGTCTTGGCTGAGTGGCTGCATTTGGATTAAGGTGTAAATTGTGATTTAAGGCAGAACCACTACTGTAAGTTTGCAGGTGAAAATCAGCAGCCTGTCCTGCACAGAGCTGTGCTTCTTCTGTCCAGTTTGAGGCCTCGGTGTCTGGTTGTGGGGGAGGAGGGTGGGTTGTACAGGGGCACGAGTCTATCCTGGGACTGCTGCTGCTGCTTCTTTGTGGCTGTAAGAAACCCCTCTCCTCATCCATGTTCTCCTCAGCCCTCTCTAACACTGTTCTCTCTTACAGAAGCAGAAGAACATTGCTGGGGCTCTGGCCTTCTGGATGGCCAACGCCTCTGAGCTGCTCAACTTCATCAAGCAGGACAAAGACCTGAGCCGTATCACACTGGATGCACAGGACGTCCTTGCACATCTTGTCCAGATGGCCTTCAAGTGAGTAGTGTAGCAGATACAGGAGTGACTAAAAGATGTCTGTTGAATGGAGTCCAATAAATACTGCTGAGACCCTCTCCACTGAGCACAGCTACATGTTATCATAAACAAGCCCACGCAACTTTAAATAAAAGTTGATCTCTGGTAGAATCTTATTCTTTTAGCAGCTCTTAAGTAGGGCGATTGTGTCTGCAATCACACTTATGTTCTTATGTTTTTTTTAATATTCTTTTTATTGTTGGCCGTCCTTAACCATTAATGGCTTAGTAAGAGCCAGCAAGTTCACATCACCTTGATGGTTAATAAGATTGTGGGTTCAAATCCACAGTGGGAATATTTTTGGGTTTTTAAGCACCAACGTATTTTGCCCATAAAACACATGTTTGGGTGTCTCCACAATAGCCACGCAATCACACTTGGTATTTTCTCACAGAAAAGCATCCAGTTTTAAGTCTGGACTTGCTAGTGTGAGGGACATATTTTCTAGTGAACTATAAAGCTCAGAAGTATGTTGCTCTGGATAGTAGTGCCTGCCAAAAGCTGCAAATGTAAGTACAATAAACTGAGTTTGGTTTGGCCACATATACATACACAGATACAGGTCTTCCCGAGATGAAGCCTCGCCATTATTTCAGTCTCCTTGACCTTGAGTGAGTGTGAAGGAAGGGTAGTTTGGCTAATACAGACCATATGCATTTTAATTGATCTGACGGCGCAGAACGGATGTAAGATGATTGAAAAATTATTTGCTGTCTGAAATACGAGCTCAGCTTGGCCTTCCTCTGCGTACACAAAAGCAGACACAGCATTGTTTCTTACTATTTTAATTCTTTGTATTCAGTTGTGCCAGCCCTTTCCCAAATGTACCAACATGTGACACCATGGGTGTTTGAGTCATTTGAGGAATGTTGCATAACTTAATTGCTGTGTTTGAGGTTTTGTTGGGGTTTTTTTTTTATGGTCATAAACCATGACAGTAAATCTCCCTTTGCCCTTCACCAGCATATGAGTGTAAGCAGTGTGTGTGCATGGGGAATGTTCTGGGCCTGTCTTATATTGGCTTGGCTTTAGTCTGAGGAGGGCCTGTCTGCTCTCTTTAATTCCTCTGCGATGGCCAGCTGAAATAACTGGCCTTTATGTGGTTTGGGAGATGGCTGGAATCTGTGTTTACTAAGTGATTCCAAAGGAAGTCCTCCCTCATCACTACCATTTTGGTTACTTGGTTGTTTGGTTATTGTTGGTCCGTATGTTCACATATCTGTATATATTGTGTTTTTCTTCAGGTACTTGGTACACTGTTTGCAGTCAGATCTGAATAACTACATGCCAGCGTTCCTGGACGACCCTGAGGAGCAGAACCCACAGAGGCCTAAGATAGGTAAGCAGAGGTCAAAAGGTGACATAATAAACAAACATTACTTTCCACTGACTTTTTGATAATACAGTGTGAACATCATTTGAAATGATGTACAAGCTATTGTTGTTTCATTCAGTGCGACTTCAGTACGAGCCACCTTGTGGAGGAATTGAGCCACAGCAGCATCAATTTGTTGATGGGAGGGTTTTTGGGGTTTTTTTTAAACATACTTTCATGTTATCAAGAGATCAATTCATATTCGCTTACTTACCTTAGTTTGGAGTTGTGTTTTAACAATATTAATACAATTTCATTGCAGATTCTTAAAAATCTTATCTTGTACCTTGTAATATCACATCTTGTATAATCTAAAATTGTATTTGTTCGTCTTTTGGAATCTCGCAGGCTTTAAATAATTGTTGGTAGGTCAATAGGACCTGTAAAAAACAAACATGAAAGAATGACCATAAAACTGAAAGATGTATAGATAATTGTAAAATGACTGACAATCTGTGTAACACTAAGAATAAAGTTAAAATGCCATGAATATCTAAACCTCATATTTTACAAGCGGAGTCATATTTTCACAAATCTCAAGGCACATAACTTAATTAAAAAAATCAATGTAAATTGATATCCACATTCACCTACAATATATTATATATAATTTTATTTGCTACACAAGAACTCTTGAAATATGAAAGCGTTTTGGAGAACAGTTTGTAGAATTTAATACAATACTTGTTAATACAATGTGTCTTTTACCCCCAAAAAATCGACATGGCCAGCAATCCCACTCATCGTCCTTATTCTCTCCCATCAGAGGACGTGCTGCACACCCTGACTGGTGCCATGTCATTGCTGCGCCGCTGTCGTGTAAATGCAGCCCTCACTATCCAGCTGTTCTCTCAGCTTTTCCACTTCATTAATATGTGGCTCTTCAACAAGCTGGTGACGGAGTCAGACTCAGGACTGTGCTCACACTACTGGGGTGCTATTTTGCGCCAGCAGCTCAGCCACATAGAGGCCTGGGCCGAGAAACAAGGCCTGGAACTGGCTGCCGATTGCCACCTCAGTCGCATTGTACAGGTACGCCCTCTGCCTTCGCCTACACAGTCTCTGCCTTTCTCCAGCCACTTATCTGTAGACCATCAGACCAGTTCTGAGATGGACTGTTACCTTTTCTTATTGCGAGAGCTGTTTTTTAGCGCAGTCTTATCATTATCTTGCCCTCTAGGCTACAACTCTCCTCACCATGGACAAATACTCAATACAAGATGTGCAGAACATCAACAACACGTGCTTCAAGCTCAACTCTCTGCAGCTCAACGCCCTCATGAGCAACTAC
Source organism: Brachypetersius gabonensis (assembly GCA_037577145.1). Taxonomy (NCBI): domain Eukaryota; kingdom Metazoa; phylum Chordata; class Actinopteri; order Characiformes; family Alestidae; genus Brachypetersius; species Brachypetersius gabonensis. The sequence goes on from JBBJLR010000160.1 coordinate 2,472,968, forward strand.
CACTGTGCTCCAGATGAGCCCTACATACCTCCTGTGAGTGATTTCCCTCCCTCCTCTCTCGTGAGACATGAGGAAAATAGTCAGAAATAGCCCTGTTCACATGGATCTAAACTAAAATGGGGATGTAATGTCATTAAAACTAACCTCCTGACCATACTGTATCGTACTTGTTTTTCCACAAGAAACTCTAATCCTGTATTAATTAAATGAAAAGGTGTTGACTAATGTGACTGTCACCCTCTTCAAACTTAAAACTTTTGCTCTAGCCATATTTAGGTCATACTGTAAATTAACCTTAACCAGCACTTCTTTACCTTATTACAAACACATTTCAGAAACCAAGTAAGCCTGTAACAATCAAATATTTTTCACATCTGAGTAAGAAGAGTTGTCTTCTTATTGTAGTTTTATTATTATTATTATTATTATTCCATATATTGTAAGTTACTTATATTTTGCATTTTACTAAACATTACTAATAATGCTTTTCATAGCAAGCTTAACATGCAAATCCCACTCAATCTGGCAACTCTGAAAATGTTGCTGCTGAGGCAAAGACATTTTTTTAAATATCACTGTGAAAATTTTAAAGTTTTTGTGATCTCTTGCCAGTGTACAGAGTGTGTAAACTATTTACAGGTGTGCTCACTCTAAACTGAGCCACGGCAGCTTTATCACCCTGTGCAGTCTGAGTCGTTTTCCGACATCTGGGGTCGGTTTCCTGCATAGGGATAAAGACTAGGCCTGGACTACACAACTTTCTGAATGGTGATTCTTTATTAAAAAGAAAATGTAGTTCAGGAATCAGCTGGAGAACTGAAAAAACGCCTGGAAAGTGTCCCTTGGGAGCTTTGTTCCGTTAGGTCTCTAGAAGCTTTTACAGAGGCTAATGTAGCTAATAAGTTAAAGAAGGTTATACTGAACCAGTTTCTCCCCTCAAACTTTGTCAAGTTTCATATGTCATAACATGAACCTGTTGATGAGCAAAACTGCATCACTAGAAGCAGCCATTTGAAGTGTTTAGTTTATTGTGGTGCTAAAAGTTTGTGACTTTATTGTGGTCATCTGCAGGAGTTAATTGACCACGTGGTGGCCGTGGCAGAGAACACGGCGGATGAACTGGCTCGGAGCGATGGGCGTGAGGTCCAGCTGGAGGAGGATCCTGACCTGCAGCTGCCCTTCCTGCTGCCCGAGGACGGCTACTCCTGCGACGTCGTCCGCAACATTCCCAACGGCTTCCAGGAGTTTTTGGAGCCACTCTGTCAGAGAGGTAGTGTCTGAGAGGACACAAGGTGTTCAAATATTCTGCTTCTGGCATGTTCCTGTCATGTTTTGGTAAAGTGCCAGCTGTTTTCAGGAGAGGGAATCAGGTTTATCTTGTTTAACACTGATGTGTAGCCAGTGGAATGCAGTTCGTTAAAGTCTCACAAAACGAACAGTTCTGTTCGCTCTCACTCTTATCTGTGTTTGTTTTTCACCCGAAACACGGTGAGCGAGTGAACGTGTGTGAATATGAGAGAGAGAGAGAGAGAAGTATACGCTCTCGTATCTGAAGGTGTGTACGTGTGCTGACCTGCTCTACCTCTATTTCCTCCAGCCTTCTGCCGTCTGACCCCTCACCCTCGCTCTCCCGGCACCTGGACCGTCTACTTTGAAGGAGCTGACTGTGATAGCCACTTCTCCGCTGAGAACTCAGACCTGGTAGGTCACATCAACAATGAAGGTCACACAAGGCAAAAGAGCAGACACTCAGATAGCAGGCAAAGGCTTAATCATGCTGCTTAGTTCATGGCACGAAGTGTATTTTTAATTAAAAAACAAACAGTAAGTAGAAGACCTTTCGTCTGAGCACAGTGTACTTTGTTCCAGAAAATAGCTTGCCTACGCTTTGTCATCAAAGCTTGTTTGTGATTAAATATTTCCGCTGTCATATCCAAACTTTGTTTAAATGTTTTAACAGGCCTCTTTTACATTGTGTGAGCAAATCATGGTAAACAGATTTTTTCGACCAAAAAAATGGTCGAAAAAACCTTAAATACTTAAGAATCTTTTTCATTGTAAACTGTGAAGTGATTCACAGTAAACAGATTGAAAGAAATGGTCCAAAACGGCTTAATAAAGTCTTACATAAAAAAAGAATCTAATTTTTCACTGTAATTGTGTGACCAATTTACAGTAAACAGATCAAAAGAAATGGTCCAAAAGTTCTTAATCAGGTCTTGCATACATAAGAGTGTTTTTTTTTTTTGCCATAGCTTTTGTTACAACAGCATCGACTTTCAGAAATAAGACCACAAATGTACCACGATTTGCCGAAAGACACAGGAAAACGTCTGAGGCCAGTGTTGTTGAGGACCTACCTCAGTGTTAGATTTCAATCAACACCGGTTCCACTGCAGGAGCTAATTAGTGACCCAGAGCGCTTTGGAGACTGGCTGTAAATGATAGCCTTCACCTCACCCTAATCACACAAAGCCCCCAAATTGTACTGCTTTCCCTGTAATTGCCTTGTTTTTCCTGACTCTGTTTTCATGCGTCGTGCCCAAACGGCCCCAGACTGAGCCAGCGCGGGAGCCAGTGCTGAGCGTTGGAGCGCCACAACGCTTTTGATGAATGCAGTCTGGCTTCGTGCCAAGCAGACCCACCCCCGCACCTCCGGCTCTCCTCCCTCATCTTCTCCATCATCTGAGCCATACTGTGGCAAGGCAGCCTTGCTCTCTGGTTCTATCAAAGGCCTGACATACTGCTGTACAAAACGCAGCAACTCCATGCTGACTAAGGGTTGCATGTGGCTTTCCCTGAAACCACACACTCACAGTTTTGTAACAATGGGTTAACATGGAGCAAAGTGAGTGAAATGTGCAAGTACTTGAAAGATTTTCCATGTAATTCTTATTTGCAGGGTTGCAGCAGAATGCAGTGCAAACATGGCACTGTGTAGAATGCATTGCTGAATTCATTACTTTTCTGAATGCAGTGCTGGATGTGCTTCTTTTGAGTGTTGAATGCAGCATGTGCGCTAGTGTAATTTCTAGCCCTAGTCCTGGACCACACCTCATCCAACTAATCAGGATGCTAAGTGATGGGAAACATTATCTCTGGGAACATTCTTGGAAAGCCCATCTCTGGCACATTGGAAATGTTGGAGGGAGGGTCTGTGGCTCATTGTCTCTCTGTGGGAAGCTGGCCTTTCTCTCTCTCTCTCTCCCAGGCCATCCCGTGTGGAAAGGAGCCTGTCTAGGCCTCGGCGTGCTCTCTGGAGCCGACGCATGTGGCTTTCATTCTTGACTCAAATCCAGCACCCGCTGTTTCTCCCTGTGGTCGGGCCCCGCTCTGAGAAGCAGCGAAAAACCACCACTCTACGTCTTCCCCTGCTCCGTCCTCTGCTCAGCCAGTCTGCTGCAGGGACACACAGCACACACAGCTCAGAGACCAGCGCCAGAACCCAAACCCCTCGCTTTCCACTCCTGTCCCAGCATCCTTCCCACCTACTCTAACTCGCCTGTCTGTTCTCTCCACAGCCAATGAGGAAGGAACCAGAAGTTGTGACGGTGACGTTGAAGAAGCACAATGGCATGGGCCTCAGCATTGTGGCGGCCAAGGTAAGAGCACCTTTTTATTTTGCCTTGGTTAGGAGACATGGACAGATCATTGGTGGTCTAGTGCTGGTAAATTGATCATTGGAAAGTGTTGATCTGAAGTAAATAAAAATGTCAGGCAACTGGTTTCACTCCCTGTTTCTTAAACGCAGATTAATTTTGCTTGAAAGAGTTTGGTTTGTTTTGAACACACTCTGTAGGTGTGGCACTTAACACTGACTCTTTGATCAGTGCTTGCTGGGACAGGCGTGTTTTGGTCGTCCCCTTTTTTCATTCGCAAGCTCACATCTTCCAAATATCACAATATGTTTGGAGCAGGCTGTGCTTTGTTTACACTCGTCAATAGCGTCTCTGTCTAGACGGCAAACATTCAAATAGGAATTCAAAACTGGATCGTAAACAAATCCTTCTTCCCTGGTTTCCTTGTCAGTGGGGTGTCGGGGAGAACAGTCCTCTTGTGTAATGTAGGAAAGAAGTTACTCAGAAGTTTATGTAATCTCAAGGCAAAACCTTACGTCTCTAAGACTTTATGGAAGAAGGGCGAACTGTTGTTAACACTTTCTTGAGTCCCTTTTAATCATCACTGGGTTGTGACCATGTGGGCCAGATGTCCATAAAAGCACGGGTAGGGTGCAAAATATGTTTTGATGCAACCACAATATGCACCTGAATTTAACATTTAGTTTTGTAAGATGGTAAACAGTGAGTTTAGCAGCCTACCACGCATGATGCATGGAGCCCCACCCACTAACTGCTCACTCACGAGCTACAGGGTTTAAAAGGTACAGAGTAATATTGAAATTTATCATCAAACTTGAGACAAAGCAGAAAATAAAACCGTAACACAGTCTGCTTGTGTTTATAGCAGCCACATCATGGCATGTTCTGCATCTGGTCCTGAGATTTTAAACAGTGTTGTTCTGCCAATAAACGTTCTTTAAGCATGTGATTGAGGCTCATGCCATTTCTAACTGCTGTATCTGCTGCCATTGACTTTTGAGACCCTAATGCAAATTTAGACGTTTTAAAAGGCAGAAGTAAACCAGTGCAGAAAGAAAATGCTGCAAATTGCTCAAGCTTTAATAAATCGAGAGGAATATGTAAACAAACATTTTCTGTTGCCCGGCCTGAAATGCATTTGCATTGGAAAAAAAGCAGACTTTGTTTTAACATACATGACGATCCATAAAGCAGTTTCAGGCCCAAAGTGTTGTCAAAAATAATAACAATAAAAGCAGTTTCAGTGTTCTCTTGTAACCTCAACGTTTCATTATTAATGTGTTAACAGAGAACTGTTGGTCAGATTGGAGTTCTACATTACCTTGTCTGCCTTGCTTAAGCGTAGACACATGCACACACATTCTTCCTCATGTAACACTATTGTTTGCAGCTGTCTGGGCTCCACTGGTGCTGTTTGCTGTAGTGTTTAAGTTGTGAATGTGCTGGAGCACCTCTCCTTCCCCGGGTGGAACGGGCTGCCTGGGGGAGAGCAGCGAGGGTCCTGCTTGTTCTCTCTCTCTCTGTGTGTGTGTGTGTGTGTGTGTGTGTGTGTGTGTGTGTGTGTGTGTGTGTGTGTGTGTGTGTGT
>JBBJLR010000160.1:2479527-2513827 GCA_037577145.1 Brachypetersius gabonensis
TGTGTGTGTGTGTGTGTGTGTGTGTGTGTGTGTGTGTGTGTGTGTGTGTGTGTGTGTGTGTGTGTGTGTGTGAGATAGATCATAGTGGCACAATGTTGAGGAATGGTCACAAAAGTAGAGGGATATCCTGAGACCTCACACTGTGAGTGGCCCAATCCCATGTTTCAGCCACTCTGACAAGATCTTTTTCCTCTCGTCTTATCACTTTATCCATCCAGCTGCCTCTCCCAAGCCATTGCAACTTTTGGTTTTGCTTGTTTGTTTGTCCAGTGTGGAGCACAATGGCATCGTGACTTCCCTCTCTGTAGGCCTCTCGATCTCCTGTCCTGTCTTGTGTACTGGACTAACAATGGGAGGATATGGCTTCATCTCAAACGCCTGGACTTCCTGAACACTGTGAGAAGGAGGAGAGTCCAGAGAAAGGACCTGAGCTGACTTTAATTGTGTCTCCTGACTTTATCGGCCTGTTGACAGCATTGCTGGATTGTAATGACCAGCCTCCCCATGCATGATGTACATAGTTTCATGGTATTGCACCAATGTGCGTCATGCATTTCCTCGCATGGTGCTGCAACAAAACAAACACACGTAGTCATTTGCACTGGCACTATAAGCTAATGTATTAAAACAGTAGTATGAGACTTTGATTATATTGGCTTTGTTGCTAAGTTTAAAAGTAAAGGAGAAAACTTGCTAGAAGATAGTAGTTACTTAAATATAACCCAATTACTTCAGTCAACCCATATCAGTTTCCTAATTAAGGCAGTGCTCACTTGTGCTTTAGGACACAGCATGACATACTGTAAGCTATAAAGATGAAAGAAACTTTACCCCTATAGGCAGCCTTTTCAGACAACATTAGGGCAGGAGAGGACTGATCTTGGATCAGATTCCTCTGCAAAAGGGTTATAGATCTGTATTCACACTCCTGATGTGGTAAATGAAGGACCATGTTTTAGTATTTATCTACATGTTGATGTTTTGTTAATATTTTTTCACTTGTAGTAAAGCCTTAAACCGCACAGCGCCTAACCAACACATGGCAAACTCACATTTTTACGTTTATTTGCTGTTAACTCAGTATCAAGGTAGTGATGGAGGACAAGTTAGGGTTCTACTGTAATTACACAACCACAAAAGCCACAATAACTACACATGGGGTTGCTTAAGATGTCTGTGCTTCTTTTGAAATTAAGTTGCTTAATGTATAATATTAAACAGCGGTCAGTCACATTAAAAGCACCTGCCTAATATTGTGTATTGCCTCTCTCATGCTGCCAAAACAGCTCTGACTCATTAAGGCATGGACTCTCCAAGACCTCTGTGGTATTCACACCAACACATTAACAGCTGATCCTTTAAGTCCTGTAAGCTGCAAGATGAGGCCTCCACAGATCTAACTGCTTTTTTAATGACCTACGTTTTATATATGCTCAATCGAGTTAAGAACTCAAGTTTGGAGACCAAGACAACTGTCATTTTCCTCATAGTCCGCAAACCGATCCTGGATGTCTTGTGCTTGCCTTGTGTTATAAATTCTGTTGACATTTTGGAGTGCAGTGCCATACAAGACTTTTGCATAGCTCATAGTGGTGTTTTTCATAAATTTGAATGAAGTATGTTTCCTGCCTGAGTACTTTGTAATAAACCACTCTGACAAGTCTGTGCCACCTTAGTGTTGAGCTGGATACGGTTTTAGAGGGAAATTTAGAGAATGTAATTCCAGGAACAGTTTGGCTGAGTATTGACTTCTGTTCGGCTATATTAGCCTCAAATCTCCAGTTCTAAATTAGATTTTTTACCAAACTATTCTCGCGGCCCATATTCACGTCCCTGTTCGCCGATTTGGACGCTGGGCACTTTTTCCCCATTTTGCAGTTTATGCTGTTGGCTGAAGATGGGATCTTTTGACAGCTTTGAGAGCAGCACCTCAGAAGAGCCAGTTCGCTTCGGTCCTAAAGCAAAATCAGAGCCGACAGCCCTTTCAGTTGTCCAAAAACAGTAGTTTCAAACTGTCAGCTTGCATTTGTCAGGACAGTCACATGGTTGACATTGTGTTTGTTCCATATTTGACTCTGTATGCCAAAAAAAAGTCTGTTGAATTGTAATAGGAGTTGTAGAGCATGAAAAAAATGCTAAACTGTTTTTAATTACATAGTGCTTTGCTCTTTTAGTGATTGTACTTATCAGTACTTATTGTACTGATTTTGTTTTCAGTTGATAAGTTATCTCAAATAGACCTATAGTTTATGTACAGTGCAGTTTGACATATTGCTGTGTTTAGTGTATGACCTGAACATTAGATGTTCTCCTCGGTGCTCAGTGAAGAGGTGAGTCTTCAGTCTCTGGAGACACTGAGGGTCTCAGGAGTTCTGACAGTCAGGTGAACTTTGAAAAGTTTTAATGCATGTCTTTGTCTCTAAAACTTGGTGATACTGCTATTTTTGTGATGGACTTTTGTGCATTTTTGTCCAGAAAATGCTTAATAGCTTGAGAGCAAACTTAAAGAAGCAGATTTGCTGAGCTTCTCTTGTAAAACCCTGTGAAAGCGAGGAAAGGATGATCTGTTTCTCACCTACCTCTATGGTTGGAGTTACCCTATATGGATTCAGGAAAAGAGAATAAGACTTGCTCGGTTAGACGTAGTTTAAAGGAAGGCTGCATGCTCGGCTGTCCCCACCCTGCAGACAGTGGAGTATGAAGTTGAGCAGACACTGTTTGGTCTCTGTTAACTCAAGCCAGCAGCCCACAGCCTCTTGCTCATTTAAGCCCCTTAGATGTGATGAATGCCCCCGGCTGCAAGCAGCTCATTACTGAAAGCCTCTTGTTCTGGCGATGACATTTTGCACCCGGCTTCAGTCGAAGAAAGGAACAACCCCAGCAGCCTGTCTGTCCTCACCTCATGATCTAGTTGGAGCTCCAGCTCTCCTTCAACAGATACGGAGGTAGACCATTAGGGCTATTGGCACCATGTCAGAAAGTATATCAAAAGGATTCTTCTTTTTTTTTATGCAGTGGATTCAGGCTATTGGCCAGTCAAAAGTTTGGGCACACTCTAAGATTCTCTTAATTTGCGTAAAAGTACACTTTACTAACAAATATTTACAGTATGTTTGCCATTTGAGTATATTTATTAGCCCAAAAATGTCTTCTTATTTATCAATCACAGCTGAGCTATATATCTATAATTATCATGTTGAGCACCAGACAAGTGGTCAGTATTTAATACTGGCACAGCACAATCCATGTCACTATTTGATGTATTAAGATATTTCAGTTTCAGGTCTAGATGGTTAATTCTCAAATATCCATTTAGCACATTTCTGCCAGTTATGCAATGCAGCAAACATTAAGCTGGGTATAGAAACTATAGATGAAGCTGCATGAGATGTGCTGGTATTTTATGGTTAATGTCATCTATTGACATTAAGTGGGTGTTTTGTGTACATTGACTGGGATGTAAATCAAATGACGTTTCCCATGTCACCAAGTTCACCTGATGACATACAATATCCACAACAAACCACACACTTCGTAACACTGTAATGTACAGCTACTGTTCACTTGCTAAATTTAAATGAATAATTGGAAAATAAATAATCAAATCTGGCCTACACAAACATATTGAAATGATGTTAAACTTAGCAAATGAATATAAATTGCAGGATGATGTGTTTTTCACCTACAAAAATCGGTAAGTCGAACACACAAACTGTGATATAAGATTAATTAGACACAGTACGCGTAAAACGTCCTTTTGTCTTGTTTTTGTGTGGTGTTTCCGAGTGTGTAAAATCTGAAGTCAGTCTTAGAGAACATACAGTATATTTTGCTGCTTTAATATATAACCAGTCCTGAAACAATTCACTCTCTGTTGTTGTTTTTTCATGCTACTTACATCCTGTACTTTATTGTATAGGACTTCACCCTACACTTGGTTAGTGAGTGCCACATAATCTAATAAAATCTCTGACAGGTGATAATTGCCCATGGTGAGCACACATGTTGGATTTTTTTTTAACACCTCGCTTGAATCACCATCGTAGCAGTGAAATTGATTATCCTGACTTTGTAGCAAGAAGTTATGATAATTATTTTTACATTATATATTGCCCATCCAGAGGAAAAGAATTGTCTGAACACACAGGGGCCCTGTTACACTCCAGGTCATACATACTGCTACAATCGCCCGGGGCTGTTAACACATTGCAGGCATGGCCAGTTTAACTGCCTCAGCTGAACAGTATAGGTCCCTAAGGAGCCCACGCTTAGTTTACCGTTCTAAACGCCACTATAAATCCCTGAAAGGAAGTTGGAGGTATGGAGTATGACGACTGAAGGGAATAGAGCCTCAGTGAGGATGGAGCTGCAGAAGCACATGCCATCAGGACAGCAGCAGCCAGTGTCAGCTTCTAGTTCCAATTTCCTGTATTTGCGAAGGCAGGTTGCAGGCCACTTCCGAGACGGGAAGCATTAGGGTGGGGTCAGGGTACTGTTTGGTTACTGGATGGAGTGTTGAGACTGGGCTATTTGGGGTGGAGGTGGGGTGTGAGCGCATGTTTGAAAGCTTAGAGCATTTTTCCCCAGGTGTCTAGTCTGCCTTGCACGGTGCTCTGGTTCTCTTTATAGCCGTGTCAGGCTGCAGCAGGTAGGCGTGATATGTGCTCTTTCCATGAAATGTTTGTGTTGCTGATGACTAATGAGCAGATGCTTCACTGAGCCCTGTGGATGTGTCCGGTTTCAGTAGCTGAGGGTTGGTTGGACTTAAACATATGGTTATGCAGCCAGTCTTTAATTAAAACACTGGATTTGACCAGCCTTCTGACCTACTGAAACATTTCTATACTTGCTTAAGAAGGTGCAATGAAGTTCATATTAGCTCTCAAGGGCAGACAGTAATGCTTATGAATTCTCTTGATTCTTAAAAGCTCTTTTCAACATCCTATTTAGGCAACAAGTTCCATTTTTGCTGTTTAAAATACATTAAGTGCTTCTGTTTACACACACGCACACACACACAGAGAGAGAGCACTTGCCACAGCATGCATTAGCTTTGTGCACTCTGTAATTGTCTCCATTGTACTGCACATTTGCAGCTCCTGGCAGTCTGTCAGTAATCATAGGTGTGAAATTCCTCATACACAGGCACACGCAAATAAAAAATACTGTGAACTCTGTTAGGTGCGGTTTTGCTTCATCTCCTGCAAAACCTGCTGTTCACATGATGGGCTGATAATCAGTGAAAATAAACTTTTCTCAGCATCTGCTCTCACTACCTTTTCCAGCTGCTTGAGACACCCATGTTATTCTTATAGCTAAAAAAAAGTAGGGATAGGAGAATATAAATATACAATGTAGAATTGAGATATTTAAAGTGAAAATGTCATGTTGATCTTTTTTACATATACTTCTTTTACAGTGTACTTTAAAGTTAAACAGTATTACATTTCTGTGGGTAGAATAATTTATCTTGAAAAATCACAGGCCTGCAACAGTTTATAAATTGTGGTTAACAAATAGTCATTGTTTGTTCATTTTATGCGTCTGAAGCACAAGCCTGAATGAGCCTGATTACATATCTTGCTTCTTTCTTATGGATACTTAGTATACTAATGTTATGTTGTGGTAAGATGAAATGACTTTTTGAGCAATGAAAGTGTGAAATTTTGAGCAAAAATACTTGTGCCGGTGTAGAACTTTAACAGTGCTTACAATCATATGCAAATGTGAGTCGGCCCTTGTTAAATGACATGTTTAGTTCATTTCGGTCAGAATGAGCAATAACTTCTAGAGAGAATGCACCTCTGTAAATTTATTTACTAAATATAGCATATTAGGGAAAATGAACCTGAATTGTGGGCTGTACAAGACCTACAATTTTATTTTTATTTCACAGTTTTATTTCACAATTTATTTTGTTAACCATATTAGAAAATATACACAAAAGGAAAGCTTTTGTGTATATTTTCTAATATGGTAAACATAAATATGCCTTTTTTTGTACATTTTATTTCACAATTGATTAAGTTTTTTCCCTGTAGCTGTTAACTTATTTTCACATAGTTGATGCCTGTCTGTCATGTGAGTGCATGACTGTGGGTGCATGAAGCTTTACATACAACTCTTCAGCCAACTGAGAAAAAATTCAGTTCACAGCCTGCTTGTTTTTATACAATTGCATAATCTAATGCCTGATAAATGGTCCTGGTCAACCTAGATGATTGCAATGGTATCAAATCATTTTGATGAGGTGATTGACAGGCCTAATCACAATAGAATCATATTGTGACTCAAGTATCGTAATACATCAAGGGGTCTTTAGTGGTTCCCACCCAAATAAGGGGTATAAGGGGAATATAGTAAGACTCATCCCAGCATGGTTTGCTTTACTGAAGTGAAGCCGTGCATTAACTGTCACAGGAAATGGACTGATAGGCTGCTCAGTAGTTCTGTGGAGGCAGGGTGGTGCTTCAATACAGCGGCACCTGCCAACAATCAGGTGGGACTGCTTTCGAGTCAAGTGTTTGTTAAGCAGTGAACCTCCTGTTTGTGACCCTCGTCTCAGAAGCACTTTTCTTGGTACTGTGCATCTGTCTTTTATTAACGGCTTTAATAGTCTCCCTCCTCTCTTGTGGGCTGAGGTTTTGCTGTGCTCCTCAGTGGAGATGTTCTGTGGGCCTGGAGAAAGCAAAAGAGTGCCTGCTCAACCATCGCATTCCCAGCTGCCAAATTGCCTCGAGCAGAGAGCTTTGCATTTCTCACGCTGTGACTTTTCTCTTTAATGTGAAGAAATATGTTATTGCAGTGTACCTGCCAGCGTGTGTATGTCTCAGCTGGAGCACAGGTATCTACCAGCCAGCAAGTTAAAGGGAGAGTTTGATTTTTTTTAAAATTGAATTATCTCTGCTGTAGTTAGGAAGCCAAGTTATATTTGGTGTATTAATATAGTCATTGTACCAGTGCTGGAAGGCTAATGTACCTAATGGTGAATAGTTTATACCTCACCAATTAGCACAATTAGCACTGTGCAGATTGTCATCACACACTTGCCCCAATTATGTCAAGTTAAGTAATCTCAAATAAACTTGAGCATGGGGTTTGTATGGACACACACATGATGAGTTCCCTCTGACATACCAGAAATAACACAAATTAATGTTTTTCCATCACAAATAAAGTGAACCATACCCAAGTTTTACCAGAGCTGCTCGCCAGCAGGGCCAAAAGTGGGCGGCAGCCTGGCAGACTGCATCTCTACTTTTGTACTGGTCAAAATGTTCCATTACAACAGACGGACTTGGAAAAAGGCCACTGTTGTTTGCTGTCTGTTCCAAAAAAAAAAACTGGGAAGTCAACAAAGTACAAGCACTACTGTCTGTTTGGGCTGAAGATAAATTTCAGTGCAGGTTTTCTAACCCTGTGAGGAATGTGAAGGTGTACTAGGACATCACTAGTTGGGTTAGGGGCACTGCTAAACAATCCCAAGGAAAAATTATAAAAACTCAAACAAGACTCGCAATAAAAGACCACAATAACAAAAGCGTCTCTGACAGAAAAACTTGCTGTTGATACGACATTGGCTTTGTGACAATGACCAGCCATAAACTGTGTTGAGAGAATTGACCTGCTAACAATGCACGAGCAACTTTACTGGGCTGAGACACATTGGAAAATCAAAATGTGCTACAATTTCCGAGCCATCGCAGTACGGCACGATTCCTATATATCGATGGAAAACTGCCTATGTTGTTAAACTGGACAAAAGTACATTGCATTCTTAGTTCTTAGTCTATTACCCTCATGTCTCAGTGTTAGAGTGGGGTGTTTCTGTCTTCTAGTGTGTTTGATGAACTTAGGCTCAGTTTCCTTTCTGTTGTTTGACTTGTAGGTCATAGTGCTTTCCGAACAACAGGATGCAGGGGGGTATCTGGCTGTCCCAGCAAAATGCTGAAACTTGTGTTAGGCTCATTATGTCCAAGCTCCTCGGGGTGTGCTGACTGCTCCTTTGAGACTTCTGCAGACCCCAACTCCAACTCTTCTGAGAAGTCCCCTTCTGAGAAGGAGTCAGTGATGACTAGAAGAATACAGCCATTGGTTTCCTTTACTTTCAGCCAATAAGCAACATTTTAATTTCACATCAACACGGAGAACAGTACAGTGGTAGGATGTTGCTTTATTGACTTCTCTAATTTGTGCTGCTTCTTTTTTTTGTATGATTTTTGGTTTCCTCTCAGATATGCAAAGGAACTTATTCCTTTGAAAACAGGGTCATAAACCAATCACTAACAACATGGGTTGTTTCAATGTGGTATTTCCACTGATTGTTATTGTGGAGCCTAAATGTTGCAGGCCAAAAAGGAATCAAGTTATTGGGTTCATTTGTGTGTGTGTGTGTGGCTGTTCCACTCATGATGTAATTCTTGAACAACATGGTGCATTGAAACTTCTCAGCCTGTTAAATGATTGTAGTAAATTTCCTGCTGCTATGCTTGCCCATAGCTACCATAGGCATGGTGGGTGCCTGTGTGTGTTTGTCCATGTGTGTGTGAGGCAGTGGACCTAAAGCCATATATTAATACTTAACTTTTTATATTTGAGGTTAGTTCATGGATGGTTAAAGCTGTAAAATGTGTGTGGTGTTTGTTTGAAGTCTGTAAATGAAGTGTGCTGTGCTGGTGAGGGTATATTCCAGTAATAATCAGTGCTGTGGGTGGGCCATTATGTAGGTGTTATTACTGAGATGTTATATGCATTTCCCAGGCATATTCTATTACGATTTATTCCACATTGTGCAGCTCTTGACCAATAGTGCTGCGTCACAACCCATCTTCTTCCACAAATAACACTAACAATTCTACAAGTCTCCGCCATCAGCCAGCCAAGGGCATTTAACTTTCCTTTGCAGCGAGTTGTTCTTTCTAACACTAAACTGACATTTCTCGCAGATGTGCTCTCTAAAAACGACTCTAGCAACAAGGCCTCCAGGCGGTGACTTGCTGACAAACCAGTTGGGCTGAACTTTACTTTTGGAGTATCTCCAGATGCAAACTGTGTCCTGATTTTACCTGATGTCTTTTGTGAGAGATAATCGGGTTGTATCTCCATCTCCACTGGCGCTGGCAGGTCTTGTGTGTGGGATGTTCCTACTGGAGCTTACTGTCAAAGCAACGTTTCATGGGTCTAAGAGCTTTGGGTTCCGCACCAATGTGGCTAGTACTGATGAAGGAGCATTTTTTCTGCTATTGGGTGGGGTTGTATTTTGAATAATGAAAATATCAGTAATGACTTGATTTGATATCTGTGTAGGTAGCTTAAAAACATCTCCTGTCTTGTCTTGCACGTAAGTGACCTTAACAAATAGTGTTTATCATTAGAATGGCATAATAATTTAATAACATACCTCAAATGGTTAATTGATATGAAAGTTGATTGATTGTGTTATTCCTCAGACCAACATTCAGGGCCAAGACCTCCACAGCACAATCACAGCCTGATTGTATTACCATAATATACCACACCATACCACACCATACCATACCACTTTATTTATAGAGCACTTTAAAAAAACAAGGCTGACCAAGGTGCTGTACAATAAAACCAAACACAAAAGACACACAGGCCAATGAGTAAAAGAAAGAGGTATTGTCTGTTATACTGTTGTAACACATTCAGAAACACAGCAGCGGGTAGTTTGGATGACGGGTGTGTAGATCATTCAGACTGCTGTTCTGAATACTGCTGTTCTGTTACTGACTAGTGGTGTTGGGGTTTTTCAGCTCTCCTCTGACCACTGATCTCTGTCCAGTCATCCTGCCAGAGGAGCTGATGATAACACACTACCTGTGGTGGGGTAATGAAGCCCACATTGTTCAGTAGACCAGGTAGGGTGTGTGTCTGTGACTCAGTGGATGGTGTGTTGCTTTGACCCTGTGCTGGAAATCACAGTAAACATAATCTAGATGGTGATGATCTGCAGAGTCTCTTGGCCTTGAAGTTGAAACCAAACCCCAAACTAAATATGTTTCATCCCTTTATAAGGCATGAGTGCAAAATAAGAAATATTCCCATGAGTGTAAAGTCTTTCATGGCTGCTGTTCTGAGACTGTGTTTGTTCAGGTGTGAACATTGTGCTGTTGGACAACCTGCTGTTATTCAGCCTGGATTTGCGGTTGAGGTCCTAAGCAGGTTTTACCTGAGTAGATCTGAGAGATCAGGACATGAAGCTTCTCCACACCAGGACTCTGAACGTGATTCTCTCAGGATGGGAGGCCAGTTTGCACAATTTAGTTGATGAATTTTCATCTCCAGAGCTGATCTTCTTTTCATCACAATCTGGGCACTTCAGAGCCTTAACGTTTGCTTGCTCTTTGCCAGATATCATATAATTGTCGTAATAGTCGTTTTTTATTTTAAAACTTATTTTTTTAATGATCACTCTGTTCCATTGGTTATCACCATAGATAAGAATAATTTCACAAAAGGAGTAAAGGTAAGGTAATACCAGAAAAACACTTTGAACATGCAAGATAAAGATGACCATTTGATCAATTATCAGCCAAAGGCTATTGGGAAGATGTATTAGTATAAAAGTGAAAACTGCTGCTTTCAAGATGGATATTAGTAGGAATGCATGATCAGGTAGCATGGGCAGTAAATTAATTTGGCTTTGGCAACTAAAATGTCCTGATATTAATGTGTTCATTTTATGTCTTTTATGTCAGTCACATTATATACTAGCTCAGACAGTTAAACATAATTGTTATATTAATTATAGAAATATGAATTGGATTGTTATCATTATATTATAAATACATTTGAGTTAAGATCCTCTTCAAACATAAGTCCTGGCATCAGGCGGGGGATTTCTGGTGCCCTCTTGCTGCCCGTTGAAATCTATCCTTGTAGAAAAACACAAGCCGCAAAGGATTTGAGACCACACTCTAAAAGCAAACCCCTCTAGAGCACAGCGTTCCAGGACAAGATGTTACTGGCATTTGGACAATACAAAGCTCAGAACAATGTATTTGAAGTAGTAGCATGTCTCCTCTTTTGGACATGTGGTGGTGCTGGATGTTGGACGACTCCGTCTCTTTTGCCCTGCTGTGTCAATCTCTCCCTGGGCTAACAGGGCCCACAGCAGGAAGTGTGCTAATCTGAGCACATGGAGCTTCTCAAAGGCCACTTTGTAATGAAGATATGAAGATGGATGTGATGGGAGGATGGAAAATTCCTTGTTGAAAGAGGGTTGAATCTTTTTGTCATGCTGTCTAATGCTGTGACATCTGAATGATTAACCAGTGGAGAAACAGATGAACCACGGCTGGTCATTGGTCTCTGAAATTCGCTGTAGGTTGAATGATCGCAGGCTTCATTGTGATTAGCACAAAGCTTGGATTCATCTGGTGTCATGAATTGATTTGATTCACATCTAACTTTATTGCAGATGATTTCACTTCCAGACTCTTCATGAATGGTCCCCTTTGCTTTAGACCATAGACCAAAATATTATCTTTTATAAAAGAGGTCTTCTGTGTGTCCTCTCAGTTTGTTTTGAATATTATTGTGATAAAATCCTAAATTTGCATGATCCTAATTAACATTTTCTCATTGTTACATCAGGGTGCCGGCCAGGAAAAGCTTGGAATTTACATCAAGTCTGTTGTGAAGGGAGGAGCAGCAGACGTGGTGAGTGTCATTTGGGTAAAAGTATTTTTTAGGACATGAATACGAGGCATGATCTCATCTGCAGTGAGTAAGAGGTAGAACTGGTCTGAAGCAGAGTTAATAGCGGGTTTATGTCATACCAAAAAGTACCAGTTTGACTGGGTATGTGTGTATGTTATATTTCTTCAGGATGGACGGCTGGCTGCTGGGGACCAGTTGCTCAGTGTGGACGGAAGAAGTCTGGTTGGACTCTCTCAGGAAAGGTAATTTAGCAACCATGAGAGTCTCACTAAAAAGCTTTCAAGCTGAACTTCTGATGTGTTTTATAAGTGGATTTAAAGCCTAAGCATGTAATATCCTGCTGCTCAGAGGGGGAAGAAAAAAAGTAGCAAACAGTGAACCTTTCCTGTGAACAGTGAAATCTTAATATGATCAGAGAGGCTACACAACAACAAAAGAATAATACAGTGTAACAGTAATACAGTGCCTTCTGTGACCTTTCCGTGATTTGTTATAACCATCAGACAATATTTTTCCTGGATTAAACCCTCTCTTGTCCTTGTGTCAAATATGCGTAACCATTAGACTATGCTGTAATGCTTTTTGCACAAAGACCAGAGTGTTTTGACAGGCTGAACAATGTAGTTTGTTATATGGTTGTTTATGTCTGTAAAATCTAGTTGTATTCCGTCACTGATGTAATTAGCAGAAGTGAATGAGCTGATTAAGGCTTTAAATTCAATCCTTGTATTGGATTAAAAGCATATGGGCTTTGCACTTTTATAACTGTTTGAACTGAAATTGCGCAGGATTTGACATTAGAAGGCATTCCAAATGTGGTTTTGTTGGTCGCTTTGAGACATTTCTTAGATATGGCAAATGGTAAACCACACTTTCGTCATTGCCAAACATACAGATCACCACTATTGTGTAGTGAGGTTTTTTAAATGACTCTCTTTTGGGATCTCAAAAGCTGTTTTGTTTGCTCCCATCTATTTATGTTTTTTGTTAAATACTATTTTTATTGAAAACTTCGACTCAAAGTTGTTGTGCCAATACTGAGATCTTTCCATTTGTGCTGCAGGGCCGCAGAGTTGATGACTCGAACAGGCTCTGTGGTGACCCTAGAGGTGGCTAAGCAAGGGGCTATTTACCATGGCCTGGCAACACTGCTTAACCAGCCCTCGCCCATGATGCCCCGTGGTAAGACAGCATAGAAGGCTAACGTTATTAGTTATATTGTGGATTGTATTATACTTTTTTCCTGTGGTTTTTATTTGACTTTTTTGTTAGACTTATTTATTGTATCTTTTATATTGTTCTTGTCTGTGTGTTTATGCAGTCGTAGCATAAGCATTTTCCTCCGGGATCAATACAGTTTTCAAAATCTGATTCTATGTTAAAATGACAAGAACATTCTATGTCATTGTAATCTAAGTCTAACTACGTTCCCACTTTACTGCATAAATCCACTCTGTTAAAATCAATATGATGTCGTGATGAATTTTATTGGGTGTGGTGAATTTTCAGCAGAATTGCTTGTTTTGACCCTATATGTGTCTGTCTTGAGGGTGCTGCCTGTCATGTAATGCTGTGGAGTGTGTTCGGGCTATCACTAATTTGCTCTGTCTGTTGTAAATTGTAGGAAATAACTCAGATAAACAGTGTTTAAACTGACTAGTCATATCCCTTACAAATCATAGCATTACCTCCCCTTCTTAAATGAAATCAGCTCAAAGCATCTGACTAAAATGAATTAGTGCAGAGAACTGATGTGCAGTTTTTCACATGCCTGCCCCTCTCTGCTCACCACAGCATCAGACCGGGGTAGAGGGGACAAGGGTAAGACCAGACCGAAGAGCGAGGGCTTTGAGCTCTACAACAACTCTGTTCAGAACGGATCTCCAGAGAGCCCCCAGGGGGCCTGGGACACTTACCCTGAACCAAAGAGGGAGGACAGGCTGCTGAAGAACCGGGCAGACCACCGCTCCAGCCCCAACGTGGCCAGTGAGTGTTTTATTAAGCACAAACTTTCCCACAATGGAACATCTTCAGTGTGTTGTGAAAGTAGAATTGGGGGATATGGCAACATGTTTTAAGTATAATCCGGTTTTAATATTTTTGGCATATTTCAACAAGAGAAAACTACTAGCACTGATGATGTCAGACATATGACCGTTTTTTATTGCTTTCCCAACAGATCAAGCTCAGAGTCCAGGGGGGAAAGCTGTGTATCCTGGAGCACCAGGAAAGATCACATCTGTCTCTACTGGCAACCTCTGCCCTGATGTGAGTAAATTATTTACAGCAACAGTCAAAAATTTTGACGCACAATAAGATTTTGGACATTTGTGGTTTGCTCATTTATTATTTAATATGACCTATAAAAAGCCACCTAATGTAACTGTAAAGTGGATCACTGATACTCAATATCAGTCTAGAATTTGACTCTGCATCACCACACAACCACTTAATAGGAGTCAGACATGCACTGTTACAGATCTTAGAAAGGAAACTTGTTTTATTTTACATTTTTGTTTATAGCTGTTCACTCAACAGCAATGTTTAATAAAAATTATGCAGTTTATAAAATACATGGATAAGTGGTAAAAACCTGTGGTGTGTAAAAGGCTAATAGTTTTACACATCTCTGAAAGAACTTGAGCTTAGAGCTTCTACAGTCCTTTTAGAGCCGTTGTGTTCACAGCATGTAAGGGCGTAGTAAAAGGAGATGAATGTTGAAACAGTGTTGTTACAGATGTTTGGCTTGTAATGTCTTGTCTGTGCCGTCTTCTGTTTTTAATCAAGGCATAAGAGAGCTGAAAAACCTAACATTTACAAACTTATTTGTGCCTCTGAAGGCACATTATATTTGGTTGAAAGCAGAGTAATTGAAACCTGTGTTATCTGCTCACTGTTTAAACTCTGCAATGAATTCTGATCATGTTCCTAACCACCGTCTCTGATTAGCTAACCAGCTCCAGTCCCGAGTTCCATACACACAAATACACACTCTGTCAACAATTGCACTGGTTTGTGTGACCACAGATTCAGTGTGACTCATGCAGCCATTAGTAACATTTTGACTAAAACATTGTGGGCAGCCCATTGTAGCATTTCATAATCATTTCACTAATGTTTCGTTAGTGGCTTACAAACTGGACTCAGAAGTTTGAAAATGTAGCATCAAACAACACCTTGTTACCAGCTGCTAATCTCCTGCTTTGCTTAACAGGAGGAGCCGTCCCCACCCCGTCCAGAAGCTTACCCCATCCCCACCCAGACCTACCCTAGGGAATACTTCACCTTTCCTGCATCTAAATCTCAGGATAGGATGGGCCCTGGACCCGTTCAGCCTTGGCAGAGCAACGAACCGGAGCAACTTCCTCCTATGGATGACCATCACCACAACAGCATGGCTATGCAGGTCAGTATCTCTACATGGTCAAGTGCTTTCATGCCTTTTGGCCTGTTAGTGGACAGTTGTGATGAATAGCTGTGATAAATAAGCCAGTCTGTGTTTTTATGTGTTTATTCTCTAAAAACACTTCATGCAGTGCTTTCCTGATGGTGTTAATGGCATGGCCCAGGAGTTGTATTTAATGGCTCTAATGGAACTAAGTAATAGCACAATCGAACTGCGTGTTGACAAGTAACCCAACACTGATCCTTGTGGTGTGAAAGAGAAGAACTGTAAATCTAAATGTATTTTTATATGAGAGGATTTTTCTACTTTTTTATATATTACCCAGCTGTTCCCAAGGATTTAGTTTTCCCTTTTAGTCTATTAGACCTTGTTTTGTTATTGGGAGATGTTATTATTGTATCAAACATGTGGGTTTGTCTATATGTTTCATGGAAGCGGGGAACGCGGTCTCAAGAGGAGTTATGTGACGCTCCAGTTGGCTACCCAGCCGACCGCCTGCCTGACCGTCTGCGGCAAGACGACCTGCGGCTCCTGCAGCAGCAGCGTGAGGCTGAGTATCAGCGAGATCGTGCAGCTGGAGACCACTGGAACCACCAAGTTTCTTCCTCAGTGGAGTCCAGCACCTCCAGCCAGGAGCACCTCAACTACTCTTCATCCTCCTCCCTCGCCAAGCCCCAGAACAACCACAAGAGCGGTGCGGGTCGCTGGAAGACTCCCATAGGGCCCCAGTCTGGCCCTGTGGGGGTGTCCCAGCCATCCCGCACAGATCTACCCCCTCCCCCTCCCCCTCCACCCCCAGCCCATTATGACTACGAGCCTCAGACTGACCTGCCCCTGCCACCCCCACCAGCCATGTCCCAGCAGCAGCAGCAGGCAGCCATGGCAGACCGCAAGAAGCGAGAGGAGCAGCAGCGCTGGTATGAGAAGGAGAAGGCACGGCTGGAGGAAGAGAGAGAAAGAAAGAGGAGGGAACAGGAGAGGAAATTGGGGCAGATTCGCAACCCAATGGTCCCACCCAATGTCCTCCATAACAACCAACATGGTCCCAACATGCCACCAGGACCCCAGCACCAGCCAATGCCTCCTCCCCAGCCTCCAGTGTCCATGCAAATACCCCAGCCCTACCTTCCCCAGCCCCAACAACCACCCCAAACTCAGCCACCAAGGCCAGAGAAACTGTCCACCCTGCCCCGTGCTCCTCCTCCACCCTTGCCGTCCCAGGACACCGTGATCCGAGATCTACAGCCCCAACAGCAGCCACGCACCATTGAACGGCGTGACCTACAGTACATTACCATCAGCAAAGAGGAGCTGTCAGCTGGAGACAGCCTCTCACCTGATCCCTGGAAGAGGGACGCCCGCGAAAAGCTGGAGAAGCAACAGCAGATGCACATTGTAGACCTTCTGGACAAGGAGATCCAGGACCTGCAGGCCAAGCCAGAGCGCACGGCAGAGGAAAGCGACCGCCTGCGCAAGCTCATGCTGGAGTGGCAGTTCCAGAAGAGGCTGCAAGAGTCGAAGATGAGTGAGGAGGACGAGGAGGAGGAAGACGATGAGGATGTCGACACCATGCTGATCATGCAGAGACTAGAAGCAGAGAAGAGAGCACGGGTGAGACATGCACAACACAGACCCAAAGAGCAGAGGCCTACTTGAATGTTAAGTATAGATGAGCACCTAAAGTGAGGGAAATGTAGTCCAGACAACGCTGTAGCTTTTACTTATACTGCATATGTTAACAATTGCTGAATTGATATCAAGAGATGAGATGTCATGCAGTAGTGATACATAGTGGGTAATTAGTTAATAACTAATTAGTTAGTTCATAATTAGGTTTGTTTTCTTGATAGGGCTGATCCAGTCTGAATTGTTAATGATTTCTGGTAAAACCAGCAAGTTGAGCTTGCATGTTTTTATGCTTACATGATTTTTTCCTTTTATGTCCATCTAACATAGCAGCTAATTCGCTCCAGGCCAGTGCAAGCAGCAGGGAACAATGGAAGTCAGGTTATATCCACCTCAGCTAGGAAATGAGTCCCAGATTTCTTCTAGTGGAGCTTTGCATTGAACTGATAGAATGACTGTTTCGCAATGTGCACCTGCAACATGCTTATGTCATTGCTTTGCCATGCTGAGCTGCTGATACCTGCTGCACTAGTGACGGGGGGCAGGGGCTTCAGGATGCCAAGCACCGACCCCGGGGCCGGTGCTTGACCCACCTCAACCTACCACGTCGGCACATCTCATGAAGTGTTCAGTCTGATGTTAAATCTGATTCTAATGGGATCATTTAGACCTAAAGGACAAAATTCACATCGCTGGAACCATACAGAGCCCAAATTATAACAGCTAGGCCATTACAAGTCAAACTGCTTTGTCAGAGCTTTATGCCACCAAGCATAATCTTTCACCCTTGTCTTGTTAAATCAATTAAATGTCTCTAATTATTAAGGATCTATCAATTAAAAAGTGCCGATACCAGTAAATCCTCTGAACCATAAAATTGATTGATTTTAAAGGGTTTAACGTTCATGGCCTACTAATTATTACGGTTGTTCTCTTGATTAGAGTATACATGCGTTAAGAATTCTGCTTTCCAGAACTATTAAAGTCAGAGGAGTGTGATTTCCTGACAGCTGGTGTGCTTTTCAGCAATGACTGAAAACTTTGGAAAGTTTCAGTTGCATAAATTAGTGCATTTATTGAAAACACCAGTTTGTCTCTAACCCTCCATGCTAACACACCCTTACTGTAGCTGCCCACATGCAGGAAAGCACTCTAGAATAGAAGAATAGCTCCTACCAAGAGGCTACTGTAGCCAGCAGCAACTTACCTTTTATAGTGTTGAAAAGCTGGCAGGGCTCGTGCTGGGATTGGAGGGTCAGCTCCCGTGCTTGTTTGAAGGGAAAATATTGCCTGAACTGAGCAGGGGGTGATGGAATGATGGGGAAATTCCTTGCCGGCTCTCTTGCGAGCCAGCCTTTCTCCAGTTCCATGCATGTGTTTTGCGGAGGGGAAGTGGGCCGCTGGCGCTAATCAGTCCCATACTGCCCAGGAATGCTGCTGGCAGCGCAACGCTGTGTCCCAGCCCACTGCGCCAGTGTTTTCACTTTTATCTTCTCCCCCCGCCCCGGTTCTTTTACTTTATTTCTTACTATTTTCTACTTTTTTGGGTCTCTCCCCACTCCCCAACTTCTTTTCTTCCACTGTTCTTGATGGTTTCTTTTTTTCCCCCTCGCAGCAGACTGCTGTCCCAGCAATCTCTGTTCTAGACTTGGTACGTTTTTTATGCTGTTTATGCTCTCTTCCTGTTTTCGACTAAACCTGTGTCTCCTCTCAATCATTCTTTCCCTGCTCATCGTTTCATGGAGAATCCATCCTGGGATGTTTATTGTTGTCGTTCCTTTACTTCACTTGAAAACTGCGGCTTTGGAACAACAGCAGAATGACTAAGATTACTAGAGGCCAAGACAGTTGCCTAGAATATGAGGGAGCATATAATAAACCTAACCAGTCATACACTCACTTTTCACATACTTTGGTGTTTTGGCTACATACCTACCTTGTACCCACAGTCAATGGCCATTTTATCGGAAACACTGACCATATAGGTTTACAGTTACAGACTAGTCTATCTATCACTGCACAATTTATCATCCGTAAAAAAGCACTAATATAGCATCAATGCTGAAAAGATCTTGCTTAGGAGGTGCTCCATTTTTGGCACAGCACCAACATAGTAGTGTAAGATGGTGCCAGTGCTGAATGTAGACTAGTTTCACAAAGAATTAAAAAAAAATTGTCCACTTATAATGGGTTAGAGAAGGGTTCTTTGACTCCAGAGATTTCCTTTGCTCAAGCTTCAAAACATCTGTTAAATGCCAGGTGCGTTTGAGCTGGGAAGTCACCATTCCTGGCTCTCTAGGAGCAGAATGTAAGAGCCCTTGGCTAGAGAATGGTACAACACAAATTGTGTATGGAAAAATATGAATTATAGTCTGTAACTGTGCACCAGCAACGAGTATCAATGAAGTAAGCGTCTCTTATAAAGTGTATAGTCACCCCGAGGTTTAAACCCCAAGTTAAGTGCTTGGAGCTAAATTGGAGAGATGCTCCTGTACGTGATGAACCGAAGCTGTCGTTTCAGTGTTGTGAAGGTGAGAAGGGACGGCTGGTTGGTGCATGTTCTTCTGGCCTTCTCTCTCCTGCTGTAAGGGCCTGACCGCATGTTCAGCTGCTCACTCTCACCGCTTTTCATCTTCAGGCTGCGTGTGTGTGTCCATGCTGCTGTGCTATGTTGCCTTTGGTCCTCTGTGCTGTGCTCTCTTCCCTTCAATTTCCTTCATTAAAGGGATGCACCTGTATTGTGTTATGTTCATGTCTGTTACAGCTGTGGAAGGTGTGGAGGAAAAAAAATTTTTTTTAAATTTATTTGTATTTCTTTTGTTTCTTATTTTTGGCCTGTGTTTGTACTGTTATGATGGAGTGTTCCAGCTCCTTTTCTCAGGTTTAGTTGGCATGCTGGTGCTGATCTGCATGAGTGGCTGTTGCCTGTATGCCTGGCTGCAGTGCACAGTGCTGTGCCACAGGGTCCTAGTAGTGGCTAAGATCACCCTGAAGTACCCAAGAATAGCACAAAACAAACAGAGCTATGAAGTCATCATATCACATTAAGCTAGTGTCGTCAAAACCAGGCATTGTGTAGACAGAGGTTTGGCAATGGGTTTCAGACTACTGTGGGCTTTTCCCATCCATACCAAGCCACACTAACCATATGTTAGCACAGACGTCTAGCCAAACGAGGTATGGTTCAGATTTTTCTTGGAAACCAAGGAGATTTTTGATTATTTAATATTTATCTACATGATTTTATGTTTCAGGGTGGGCAAAAATCATGATATTTGAAGGTATTTCATCATATACAGTGTGTGTGTAACATGATATTTAGTCTTTATGCGGATTGCAAAGCTAAAAAAATCCCCAGTAAAATAGGCTTTGGTCCTTTAATTGTCCCAAGGTCAACATCAGTGTATAACTAACAGTGGACAATACGGTAAAACGAAATATTATTATTATGCATTAATAAAAAAAAGTGTGTGTACCTAAAAAGTGTCAGTGTCATAAATATTATTTTACTTTGTCACCTGGAAACACTTTTTGCATATAGTGATGGAACACAGAATGGCAAAAAGGTTTCCCTATGCTCTTGAATGACCAATGAAGTAAATAAAAAAAATAGTTTGGCTAAATACAGCATCTCTGGCCATGTCACTGCACGGGACAGGGCAGACTTTTTATGCTATATTATTCGTATTTTCTATTATACTCAGAAAAATGTACTGTGGTGTATTTATCACAGTATATAATATTGCCCACCCCTAATTCAGCACCTCATTGTCCAGATATCATAACTGCTCTATTAATATAATCTAAAATGCCACTATTGGAAGCTTGATTTCTTTATAACTAAATTTACAGTATTCTAAGCACCAGCAGTGTCAAGCATGTACTTCAGATCTAGCCCTTTTTCCAACATAGAGATAGAGGCTGAGGCAGCAGCAGCACTGGACTGCAGGTTTCTAATGGTTCTGTTGTTTGTGCACCTCCCCAGCTGCAAGACGAGGAGCGGCGGCGGAAGCAGCAGCTGGAGGAGATCCGTAAGCGTGAGGCAGAGGAGCGGAACAAGCAGGAGGAGGAAAGACGCTGGAGAGAAGAGGAGAGAGCAAGACGAGAGGCCGAGGAGAAGGTACACCAGCTGACCGGCACAGGAACGGCCAGCAGCAGCTACAGCCTACATCCCTGTGAAAAATATTCTACTCCAACATAAGGCTAGATTATGTTGGTTACAAACAGAGCATTGTTCTTAGATGAGTCAGAGTAAATGAAAGGAAAGGTTTTTTTTCATAATAATGGGGTGAAACAGATCTTTTTTGTTGTGGGGATGCTTTATACTTTTACTTCTGAAACAGATGATGGTCATTGCACTCTTAAAATGTCACTTATTTGTGCTCCATACAGGAGGTAAAGTTTTTTTTCTTTTCAACTGTGCCACTTATGTCTCACCCAGGCCTTTGAAAGTATAAACATTCATGTCATAATATTTGTTCTGGTTAATATCACTGGCCTGTAATTAAAGTTCATCTGTTGGTAAATGCTAAGCTAATTGTCGTTTACCACAGGGACCCCTACATACTAGACATACTAGTGACTTTTATGTAGACAGAGCCTCAGGATCCATTACGTTTTGCAATTTCCCTAGACCAGAATTGGTTGATTTTATGTATTTATATTAACATGGACCTTTTTCAAGGTTTCAACTGAGTTCCATATGGATGATTCCACCAGAAGCTGTAAGTGGTTGTGACAGGAGCCTCCTACTGATGCCTGTTACTCTGGGCTGTGGAGATCAGACCATGTGCTGTTGGAGTAGAGCTAGGTTTACCCTAGTTAAAGCAGTCTTTAAAGGTTCAGTCAGGATCCTGAATCTTGATGTGATGCAACTATGTGTTACATGTCCACAGTTTCAGTTGCGTATGAAATCTTTCACCCGGTCATTAAATTACCAGTGGTCTGAATTTACATCATCCATCATAAATGGTCAATCAGAACATTGTCCCAGTGTACGTGGTCATTCAGGTGCATTACTTTTGTCTGTCTGTCATCTTCAGACCACTGGTAATTTAGAACCCACTTAATATGTCCAATTGCATGTCTTTACAGTGCTCCCTCTCCTGTGTTTGTGATGTATCCGCACCCCAAAAAAAGCATGTGAATCACTACTCAGGTTTTATACAGAGTCCAACATTTTGTTGGGAAGCCATTGTCATTCCACCTGACATTTGCTTGGGACCACAGTTGGAAATGTCCCAATCTGGTTTGTGGAGGCCATCCCAGCCCCTTCCCCTTTTCATTTTCTCATCAGTTACATCCCCACTACACGCTAACCTAGGGGATCCATGTACAGAGACCAGAGCAGCCTTTCCACTGCAAAACCACCAAATGCCAATCAGGCTGGGAGAGATGTAAATGTCTTCCCACACCAGTTAGAACCAGCTGTGTTTGTTTGGGAATTTAGCAAACGTCCACATCTCTCTGGACATTCTTAGTGGATACAAAAGAAAGTAGAGCCCTCAATAATATCTGAAAGTGCACTTTAGCATGTGTTTAGAGTTAAATTCCCATGTAAGCAAACAAACCTATATAATCAAAAAATATAAGTTCTGGTTTCTATGATTAGGTGCAAGACTGCAGCACCATACAATGGCAGGTGAAGCATTTATTGGGGTGTAAGGATCACTCAGTCCTAGATCCTTGAATTTACATTCCACTATTACATTGCAAATTACATTGTCGCTGTAATAACAGTAGTACAGCAGTAATAACTCTTGGGACCTAAGACATGATATGTGAAGGAGATATTTTCCTAGTAAAACATGTAGACCTGCTCTCTAGTAAACAAAGTATTAGTATCTAGTTTAATAGTTTTAAGGCTAGTTTTAGTAGGTGTAGTCCTTTGTGTGTTGGAACCTCAACCACAACCAGGCCAGCTAACTGGCAATAGAAAATTGCATATGTTTTCCACTAAGAAATGTAGATGTAGAACTCTTTAGCAAATTATATCTAAATATGCATAAATTACTGCCTACGGTGTAACCATACAATGCCAGTAATAGTTGCCAGGTATTAGGAGCTCACCAGCGTCCTGGTGGGCAGGTGAAGGAGCACACAGAGGCTTGTCTAAAGCAGCTCTAACAGGCTCTCCCTCTATTCCCCCTCAGAGGAGACAGGAGGAGGAATACTACGCCCGCCTGGAGGCGGAGCGGCGCCGGCAGCACGAGGAGGCCGAGCGCAAGCTGCTGACGCCCGACGAGCCTGGTCTGT
This sequence comes from Brachypetersius gabonensis, assembly GCA_037577145.1. Classification (NCBI taxonomy): domain Eukaryota; kingdom Metazoa; phylum Chordata; class Actinopteri; order Characiformes; family Alestidae; genus Brachypetersius; species Brachypetersius gabonensis. The sequence continues at coordinate 2,502,500 of JBBJLR010000160.1, forward strand.
ACAGACCTCCTCTACCCCGGGACTACCAGCCCCCCCCTCCCGCACTCGCACCCGCCCCTGCCACTAACAACAACAGCAGCAACCCTCCTCCAACCCCGCCTCAGAGAAACACCTCCTACCTCAAAACCCAGGTCGTCTCCCCCGACACCTTGTATACTGCCAAGTTTGTCTCATACAATGACGACGAGGAGGAGGACGCAGGCTTAGCAGGTCAGGTTAAGCTCTCGGCCACCAGGAAGTCATATGGCGACCTCCCGGCCGCCCCAAAGCCCCAGCCGCCTCCTCCAGCCACTCGCAAGCCCCGGCCGCTCTCGGACGGCATCTTTCTGTCCGGCTCATTCCAGCTACCCCCGGCGGCCAATGCCAACAGTACCGCACCCAAGGCAGGGCAAGCCCCTCCCCCTCCCGCCAAACCCAGCTTCATTCCATCCGCCGCCCCAAAAGGTAGAGATGCCGAGGAGAGAGAGGAGGCGCCACGTTTGCCCCACTCCTCCTTGATTCTTAATGGTTTAATTTACCATTCATGGTTTTCTTTTTCTTTGTGTTTTTAGTTTTTGTTCCGTTTTCCTGTTTTCCATGTTTCCATTTCCAGCGAGAGACAATTCTCTCCGGTTTCCCTCCTCTCTCTGTATAAATTCCATAGAGCTTTTAGCCAAGTCACCTGCGTTATTTGTCCTTTCTTGTTTTCCGTCACTATGTGGTCTTCTTCCTTTTTTTAAGTAGTCAATCAGATTTGTTTTTGTTTTTCAATCAACTGTCCAAATTTCCTGTACACACCCACCGGCCCCGCCCCCAGCTCCTCCTCTTCCAATCATTCTGACGGTGTAAAAGCAATTGATAAGAGCCCGTGATTCGCTGTCCGCTCCAAATTCAGTCAGAGTACTGTTGGTTTCGCCGGCCATTCCATCTCTGTGTGGTTTGCTTTGGGGTAGGCTCAGGCCTCCGCAGCTCGCTCATCAAGTATCGGCTCAGGGAACGAGACACTGGCTTCTTGTCACTGGCAAAGGGGAAAAGATCTGTCACATGAGGCTTGTACTTTTTGTGCATGGCTGTTTAAAAATGCATCTGATTTTTCTTTGTCATTTAGATCAGTCAGATTGTGGCAGTTGTGTCTAGTTACAGAGTTGTGATTGTTCTTCAAATATGCATCAAACATATATTAGGGTTCTGAATGACCTTTCTCCTTTAGTATATTGACATTTATCTTTTTTAACATATTTGTATTCACAATTTTTGCACATTTTGTCATATTTTCGTAATTTCACATCAGGTCAGATGTATGCAAGTAGGCCAGAAAGCTATACATTGTATATTACTTATATTAGGCTAGAAAACAACCAGATGTTTTAAACAGCCCAGCATAAAAAAGCCAGTAATGCAACCCAGTCTAACAAAGATGCCCAGTGTATCTGACCTTGCATGCTTACCTGCACACTGCTAGTAACTCCCCGCATCTAACTGCCAGTGAGGCCTGCGATGATATGAGCTGCATTTGTTCTAACTGAGGGACAAATCACTAACCTTGCTTTCCTACCTCAGTAAATAAAACCAAACGTCCTGGCAGCATCCTCCCTGCTCTTTACTCTGGCTGTATATCCATTGCTGTTTACTGCCTGTGCTTTGTTCTGTTCTCCATCTCTTAAATCAATACACCCACTCATCTGCAGCACTGTTGAAGCCTTTTAGAAACCAACTGAAGAAGTTATCAAGTAATGAAGGAATATTTCAGTTTAACAACCACATTTGCAACATAGTCAATATTACCATGAACATTAATTACAACCTGTTGTACAAAACCTGATAAAAGTGGGAATACTTCCTCTGTTTAATCAGTGCAACATGTGGGAGAAAACAAAAACACTGAATGTATGTCTGTAATATCAGATATTTTTAATACTAAAGTGAAACATTTCATCTTTAATAATTAGTACATTACATTTGGTTGCAAAAGTGCTGCAGTTCTCGTTATGGCCTGCTGTCCCTGCTGTTTTCTTCACTGTCTGGCTGTCCTTTTCTGTGTGTGAATCTTTATTTGAATGGCATCATTGGCTTCTGCATTCCCCTCTCCCTCCCTCCACGAAGCTTCAGGTGACCCTGTAGCAGCTGAGGCTCCAGATCCTCTCCATTACCTCCACTCCATGGAGGTCCATCTCTCTGCTGGTAGAGCCAAGACCATTGGGCTAAAGGGTTTTCTGGGCTTTTGGATGCTCTTTCCATTTTTATGGCATACCAGAAGGAAAAACATTCTGCATGGCCCCCGAAGACAAATGGAGCCTCCAGTGGCTTTATTTAATACTTTATTTAGTATTAGATAATCCATAATAAACATTTACAGTTCTAAACTTGAAAGGGCCCTTTCTGCTTGCCGTTTCGTTGCAGCAGTTTCTCAATTTGTGGTTTTCACTTTAGCTCCTTCCTCCAAATGCCGAACCCAGTTTTAGCCTATCCCATTTTGCTCTACAGTGGCTTTTCCTCTGCCAGCTGAGTGGCTTTTTGGGTTCACACACGTCAATGTGTTTGTGTCTGCAAACCCCCCCTCCCCCCCCTCCCCCCCTTCCCTTCCCAGTTCATTTCATTATCCAAGAATTTCAAACAACATGCATTTGGATTGAGGTTGTGCCAAACCCACAACTTCTCTATGAAGTAAGGTTGTAGTTCCCAGATTGTAGAAGGAGAACCACACAGTTCCTCGCCCTGACAAACAGGCAGACACACGGACACGTGAGCCTACTAGACGATTCCTTTGGTAGGTCAGAGGTGGAGGTCACCGTAAAGGCCAGTGGCGTCAAGTCTCTTTTACCGCTGCACTTCACAAGCACAGGAATGAAGCTCAGAGAAACACTAGCCTGGCCTAAATAAAGGCTTACTTTTTCTGATAACTCGGGCCCAGTTTTAGACTACATAGCATGGTCTGTTGAGAGGTGCAAACAAGCTTTTAGTAAACTGCTACATCCAAAAACCGACCCAATACACTGCTGATGTAAAAATGAGACGCACACTGGCTGTTTGACCTCCTCCTTAGCCTACTGATCCGCAGACCCTGCTTCAGGTGTGCTTTGGAATGCTTCAAGACTAACCCAAAAGGCTTCTTTCTGTTCAGCTTTTACTCTGTGGTAAATGCATCTTGTTAAAATGTTACCAAAGGATGCTGGGTTAAGATTAGAATTATTCACTTTTTTATTGAGAGTTTATGGTCTCAATACAAATGTCCAATTTCCGATATGGAAATGGCTGTCCAATATCTGATATTTTTCATGGGTATTTCTGCAAATAGACATTTATATGTTTTAAAATTGAGACCCAATCTACCTGGATTGGCACTGCAGAAAAAAAATTGATTCATATGTTGACAAATGTAATAAAACTAACAAAATCTAGAACGTTAGCATCGCTGTAACAACTTTTCTGGAACACAGCGAATACATCAAATATCTGTCACATCTAAACATCTGTATTATGGATCAATTATCTGCTAATACTGATATGATTCCAGTAAGATTGTGCATCCTAAATCTGCAGTAAGACATACACCGATCAGCCATAGCATTAACAACACTGACAGGTGAAGTAACATTGATGATTATTATTATTTGGATTTGTGTAGCATCTTTCTCAAACCCAAGGTTGCTTTACAAATGGTTACATTATAGAACAAAAGGCAGCATTAAACTTGGAGATAAGAAAGGTCAGTTGAGTTTTGAAAGAAGCGAAGAAGCATTATGAAGATAAAAGTTCCATAGTTTGGGAGTCACAAGACCGTTTTGAAGACAGATGAAATTTCGGGACTTTAAGCAGGCCAGTACCAGACAAATGTAAAAACGGGTACGAGTAAATGAGTAAAGTAATTCAATGAGGTAGTGTGGGGAGGCAGAACTGTGAAGAGTTTTAAAGGTAATGATATGCAGCTTAAATTGAATACATGATATGGGTAGCCAGTGAGGTTTGTGGAGAATGAGGGAGATTCTGACTTCTTGTTAAGAGTTTTGCACATAGTGAAGCCCAGCAGTGTTTTTTTGTATTTGAGATGAGAACAGCATGAATAAGTATGAATATCATTATAATGGCACCTGTCAAGGGATGGAATAGATTGGGCAACATGTGCTGAACGTTGGAACATTTAGGGATCTGAGCCGCTTTGATAAAGTTTGTGTCTAGACGACTGGGTCAAAACATCTTCAAAACAGCAGGTCTTGTGGTTTGTTTCCTGTACACAAAGTGGTCCAAAGAAGGGAACCAGTGACAGGGTGATGGTCGCCCAAAGCTCATTGATGTACTTGGGGAGCGAAGACTAGCCTACCTGATGCCACTAAAGAGCTACTATAGCACAAACTGCTGAAAACGATTGTTTTTTTATGATAGAAAGGACTCAGAACACATTGTGTATGGGGTTGTGCAGTCATAGACTCGCAAGTGAGAGTCCACTGAACATGAACCTGGACCACTGATGCTGTTCTGGCTACCCAACATAGGAAAGGTGGTTTTAATGTTATGACTGATCGGTGCATAAGAGCAGAAAAGTCGATTTCCCAGCCAAACCACAAACCTAAGCATGTGAAACCCAGCAGTTTTGGAACATATTAAGAGTTGGAATTGCCATTCGCTTGAAATAAGACATCAAATGTTTTGCTGTAAAATTCACTATGTGCATTCTATTTCTCACCATTTGCCAAAACCAAAACAGGATTTAATTCATACACTGGAAACACAACAGCAGGAGTTGTAGGATCAGGGGAAGGTCACAAGGAGCCACGAGAGAAATGGACAAAAGGGTGAGTAGCTTTCCCAAACTGAATGGCGCCACAAAGGTTTGGAATATTTCAGTCCAAACACAGTCTTTTCGCTTCATTTGTTTCAGGGATGTACTGAAATGTCTGATTATGGAAGCTTCTGAACGTTTGAGTCCACATTTAATAAACAGATAAACATATTGCTTGATTGACTCTCATTTCAGTGGTCAAGAGCAAGAGAATTCCATAAGCGGAGCCCCCGAGAACCTCACGTTCAAGGAGCGCCAGAGACTGTTCTCACAGGGAAAGGAAGTTTCTAACAAAGTGAAGGCCTCTCGGAAGCTGATGGAGTTGGAGAACGAACTGAACACGAAACAGTAGCCAGCAGCAGCCTTAGCCGGACTGAACGCCATTCCCTGACCCAGCACTGGATAAATCGGGAAAACAAAAGATCCAGCAAGAGCTTCCCACTGATTTCCAAAAATTCATTTTGATTTGTATTGAATAACTGGACCAGTAAGTCTAATTTAGAAGCATTGTTGCAATAAGAGCAAGAGAACTGCGAGATTTCCCTCTAAAGTATCAAAGATATATTATAATAAAGCACTGTAAAAAAAAAAAATCCTTTAATTATATTAATGATAAATCTCAGATGACATATTTTTGTTTGTGAATTGTTATTCAGAAAACTGAAGCGTTCTCTTCATGTTTTTTTTTTTTAAGTATCACTCAGTAACGTGGGACATTTTATGATGGCGTTTTATGCTCTATCTGCATACTTCCACATTTAATCTCCTGATTTAGAACCAACTGATCTCCTGCGTTCACGTCTCCCAGTAGAGGAAGTTAGCACAGTGGGTCACAGTAGATTTGATCTATAGCTCTGGGTTAAAATGCAAATCCACTTGGATTCCAAACGTAGAGCAGCTGTCAGAATTTCCTCCAATGCCTCCACATAAATATTTTCATTCACTGGACAGTTCACGTAACCTCGTCAGCATGATTTGCAAACTGTTGGTCTTCCTCTGGCTTTAGGATATTTAGTTTGACTGTTGGAAAACGTCACTTCAGACGGAGCCGAAGTTTTAAGTTTTATAATGCTCAGAGTTTTGTATTTTCCCAGTTTTAAGTTTTGTACTGAATTGGCTTGATTGAGCTGAATGGACGTTTGCAGTGTGACACACTGACCAGCTGATGTAGTTCTGACCAGGTTTGACAGTTGCATACGTTAAAGAAACGAAGATATTTGAGGAAAGAAAATGAGACACGAACGCCTCGCTTTGGCTTAGCAGGTATTTATTTTGACCTTGTGCATTCTGTTCTATTTATAAGTCTGGACCATCTCTGCTGGAAATTGATTTCTTTTCTCTTTTTTTTTTATATAAACACAGAACAGGCCTCATTTTGAATTTAGGTAGGTTTCCCTTCACTCTACAGTATTGGAGATTATATTTGCATTGAAGATGTGGTTGTATATCTCCATCGACAGTCTAGACTTGCTGGTGTATGTGTAAATAATTTTTCAGACAACACAAACTTTGTAAATTTAAAAACGATGCATAAGGCTATAGTGTCAATATCCTCCTTTTTTTGCTTCAAAAATGTAAACTGACATGTATACACACTCATGTTTTCCATTTTAGGTTAAAGAAGAATTTATTTGATTCATTTTAATGGTTGTTACATGTTAGGCTTTTGTAAATCATAAATAAATGCAGATTTTACAAAAAATAAACTACTTTTTGTAAGGATGTATTTTTTTTATTTAATTGCAGTAAAGTGACTTAGTGGAGTGTTTAATACAGGGTTAACTTTACAAATGTTGTATTTCTGGATTCTCTTAAATTATTTGATTTTTGACAAAGTTCAATCTCCAACTGGAGGTTAAGTCTCCAACTACCGCTGGGATTCATAATATGATCAGTAAAGGCTAATTAATTAGTTGTCTTAATTTTATATGCATGAATATTCTGTGCTTGATGATTTAAACCACCATTATTTGCGCACACCACAGTGATTTGTTGTCTCAGGTGTGATATAAAACAGTAAATAACATTAGAAACAGTCCTTTTCATTTTGTTAGTTTAATGTTTATTCATATTCGTCCTTTCATGCCAAGTGCATTTTACTAGTGATGGGCATAGATTATTTTTTTTTTTAATCTAAATTAATCTAGATTAAAATAGCTCATTTGAATTCTGCTGAAGGTCTGAAGCCCCCCCCAAAAAAAATTATCCCAAGCCACCCTAAATATAGTCATTATTCTACTATTTTTTAATTATTTCATACAAGATATCACTGAGCGCAGATACGCACTTTACAAATAGAAACAAGACTTTGAATTGAAATTAAAAATAAGTCTAGCTATTATTGAATTAAAATGATGTACTGGCTGTTGAAGTTGCTGTAGGTAGAAGGCAGGCATTAGGACCCAGGCGAAGTTACACGGCGCTGCTTGTTAGTGAGTAGCAACCGGAGCCTGTTGAGTAATATTTCTCTGGTAGCGCCGTTTGTACTCAGTTCAACAGAACAATACTATGAGTGTCCATAACTGTTCATTGCTTAACTTTACTTGTTTCCTTAAGTGAAAGGAAAGGTTTGGTGAAGGGTTTTCAGCCCTCTATACACTAATTCCTTCCTACAACCCTGGGGGCTAAGCCCTCCTTGTCTTTCCGTCCTAGTGACGTCCCTGTTATCACAGTAGGCATATACACCGGCTCGTTCTTGCCCCCTACAGTGCAAATCGGCTAGGTATACATCCGCGCTAAAATGTCAAGGTGAAAGTCATCATAGCTTGCGTATTATAGACCCAGCTCCCAACCCAACTTTGTGAATAGATTTATGGGGATATTCTTTTTTTTATTGCCCGATAAGAGTCTCACATTAACGCAGCACGTTAACGCCCATAACGGCCCACCACTAATTTTTACATATGAAAAGTGAACACATTGAAACTTCTGGCCTGATGTACTTTTATTTTATGTTAAACACTGTCACTCTGAAAATAAATCTTGAGATGCAATGGTGACAAAGTTAGTTTTTTCTTTAAGCCAATGCAATTTATTTAGAGAAGCTGAACAGAGTTCATCACTGACTGAGCGCTAAAGCTCTGGAACAGGACTGTCTGTTGGTGTGAATGGAGGAGTTTCAGGCTCAGCTTCAATTCTGGGATCCGAGCATTGAAAGGAGTGAACACACCATGAGCAGCCATGAGCTTGTGTGTACTTTTAATATGCACGTCATTAAAATTGTCTTCCAATTTACTGTTATTTCTCCATGTAACCTGTACAGGCTGTTTACCCTTTTTGGAACAAAGAGAAGTGTACAATGTACAATACCTGTAGTTTTAAAGAATACATATTTATTGATCATTTTACCCTAATTCAAACATTTTTTCAAATAATCTCGGCATTGCATAATGCATCCGAATGGTCATTGTTAATATATTTTCAAAGAAAAATAGAAACTTCTCACTGATCTTTGTACCTCTGTGAAGGATGTCATGACAAGTGGGTGGAATGTAAAACCTTTAAGTATTCGTCCAGAACAAAAGCCACACCCACAAGATGCTTCAACTGAAAGGAATCTAGGCAGCTTATCTCCATAAAGCTCTTCATGAATGCTGAGTGTGTATTTGAACAAGAATATACAGAGATGCAGCTTCTCTTGTTTTCAGGGGTGGTCCAAATGTTACTTGGGTGTGTTCTGAAAACCTGTGTGACTCAGCTGTATTTGTTTTGCAAAATCCTATAGCACTGTGTTACCCAACCTGTTCCAGTCCACCTGCACTTTAAACCCATGAAGGGTTTTACTGTACTGGGACTACGCAAGAGTGCGATCAGGAAAACAGTAAAGCCAGGTTTGGTTTGTTGCTGTAACAGAATGACCTTAATACAAAAGAGTGTGAGTGACACTGAAAAACTTTATTTTACTTAGAAACAGGTACTGTCGCCTAAATCGATTCTACTGTATCTAACTTTTACTAACAGATTCATGGAGGTGCTGCTGAAACTTTATCACTGCTTGTTCCTGGTCCTTTGTCTCGATGGACCCAGGGCGAAGTTTCCGGATCTCTTTTATGGCCTCCGGTCCTGAGATGTTCCTGACTTTGACCAGGTAACAGGCCAGCATGGTGCCTGTTCTGCCGTGTCCATGCATACAGTGCACAGCAACCCCCTGTAAGGTCAAAAAAAAAGAAAAATACCCAGAATATAAAGCAGCACAACATAACACACATCACAGACTGTATCTGTTATCAGGTTACTGTTCTCAGAGTTACTTTAGTGCTATCATTTTTTTATTGCCCCGACTGGTGAATCAGCCGTGATTAGTTTTCACTATATCTAAATATCAAATAATCTATTGATTTGTGATATGGTAATTGCTAATTAATGTTTGATTTTTTTTATTTACTCCAAAAAGGAAAATTATCCACTTTATTTTAATTATCCACAGGTAATTATTTGCTTATTTTAAAAGAAACTATTTTGTCTGGTGTTTCATTTATCCAGATTTATTATTGTTTTTTTTTTTTTTTTAATTATACCCGAAATGTAAACCAGCACAACACATAAATGCACATCACAGACTGTGCTTCCATTGATGATTTATACATATGTATTTGTACATGTATTATTTTAAATGTGTGTTTAAAAATGATTAAAACAATTTTTCTCCCAAAAAAGACATTTTATTAACTGTTTTCATTTATCTGTCTGCGTGCGTTATTATGATTACATTTACGCATTTATCAGACGCTTTTATCCAAAGCGACTTCCATTCCCTAAATACAGGGGACAAAAAATGCACAAATAATAGCACAAGTAAATGACTCAATCACTAATGTCAGGGATAACCATAGCCCTTAAAGGCCGTTCTGAGACCCCTGCAGTCCTGAACCCCGACCCTCTCAGGTGTGTTCAGGTGTTTCCTCACCTGTCCTCTGGCGTTCGCGTCTTCCACGATGGACAGAAACTTCTGGATCTGGCGCGGGCTGGGGGGCGTGAAGTCCGGTATGGGGATGTGGTGCAGGGTGAGTCCCGGACAGGAGTCATGGTGCGGCGGCTTGGACTCCCGTAAGCACACCAGGTGTGTGACCCCCCGCTGCTGCAGGTATAGGTAGTGTCCGGGGCGCGAGGGCGAGGCCAGTCCGGCCAACTTCTTATCCTCCACCCAGGAGAAGTTCTCTGGAGCCTCCATGGAGCAAAACTGAAGAACTGCAGCTTCAGCCTCCTCTGCACATCAAGAGAGCTTCCTAGAGACACTCCTGCGTCCCAAATCCCCCCTAGCTGACGCGTCATAAACGTTAAACCTTAACGTCCTGTTGTGTATTTGCTATTATATGTCCTCAGATCAGTTTTTCCCCAGTTAAATAATCAACGATGTGGATTCAGACGCTGATGTTCTAATTAAAGCAGGCCATACTGCTGAAATTTTAAGTAGAAATTATTAGAATTTTATACGAGTTTGTTCGGGACAGTAATTTACTCGATTTGAGACGCAGCCAAGTCCAGCAGAGTCACTGCAGTACACTGTAGAGACACGAGAGGGCGCCCATGAAAATCCTGAATGAACGGGAGTGAATTGAACGAGGTGGAGAAAATCTTCTGGTGATCTTTCCACTTTCCCTCAGTGACACAGGACGTGGTGTCACGCGGTTTAAGTTATTTTTGAGGTGGTTGTTTTGGGGACGCGGGCACATATTTCTATACTTCCTGAGAACGATTTTTTTTCTTGAAGCTAGGAGTTTTAATAAGACATTTTTGTTGTATGTGAGTGCTCAAATACCATATTTCCCACGTTTCCTTTGTTGAAAGCTTGCCTGTTAATGGAGAAATGAAGTTATGAGAATGAAGTTTCGGAATAAAGTCTGTAAGGAATTATTGTGTTTGTCGCCCTCTAGTGGAGAGTAATGGGCACCGCAGTCTGGGGGAAGCTGTGTGACTGGTGATATCTCTTTATGAGTGATTTTGTGCAAAGAACTTCATGAAAATGTTTTGTATAGACTTACTATAACTTGAGACGGTAAATTATGTCACCTTTAATGACACTGCATTCAAATACATAGACTTTAATATGGAGTTGGTCCATTCATTCTTTAGAGCATTTATGAGGTCAGGCACTAACGGTGGGTGAAAAGGTCTGGCTCACAATCTCCGTCCCGATTCATCCCAAAGGTGTTGGATGGGCTTGAGGTCAGGATTCTGTTGGGCCAGTCAAGTTCTTCCACACTGAACTCATCCAACCATGTCTTTAAGGAGCTCGCTTTGTGCACTGGGACAGTAATGTGAGTGGGAAACTTAGTTTACCAGAAATTAAAATATTGCACTATATATACACACATAATTGCACATGAGCATATGTTGGAATCATATTCTTATTGCAGAGTTTGCAGCACAGAATAAACACAATGAGTATGTGTAGAATTATAACAGTGACTGGTCGTTAGGCAGTCTGTACTGGCAATAAACAGGGTTACAGTAGAGTGCAGGTAAGTGAAGTGAAAGTGATCGTTCGGTCATACGTGAACACACCACTGCACACAGTGTGAACAGCACGAAATTCTTCCTCTGCTTTTAACCCATTCACCAAGTGAAGCAGG
>JBBJLR010000160.1:2513927-2524810 GCA_037577145.1 Brachypetersius gabonensis
AAACTGAGTTTTAATGAAATTAAAGTGTTCTGGGAGCACATTTGGGGCATATTTAGAGTTTACACTATTAAAATAGGAATTTTAAGGCATTTCTTTGACCAAAACACAACACATTGTGTAACGTAACCCCCGCAAATAACGAGGGTTTACTGTATATTGATAGTGAGAAGGAATTGCTCCTATGCTTAAACACAAATCAGCCACAAAATTAAAGCCAGTGACCGATGAAGTAAATAACAGTATCTTGTTACAATGGCACCTGTGAATGGGTGTGGTATATTACACAGCAAATGAATCATCAGTTCTTGAAGGTGATGTGTTGAAATAAAAAAAAAAAAAAATGGATGACCCAACTGTTGACAAGGACCAAATTATGTTGGCTATGTCAGAATGTCTCCAAAACGGCAGGTCTTATAGTGGTTATAGTGGTTAGACAGTCGATGAGCTGGTAACATGGCCATGGGTGGCCAAGGCTGATTAATGCATGTGAGGATTAAATGAAACTGCATGTATTGTTTTTATCACAAACACATAAAAATGATATTTGTATTGCGGTTATAAATGCTCAAATTTTCTGTCACAGCCCTCCCAAAGGAGTACCAGCGGATTGGCAAAGCCTTCCAGAACCTGTCCTCAGTGTTCAACAGCAGTGGATATGAAGGTACAAGATACTGTCTGACTATTTCCATTGGAATATATGGTCATTATTATATGTGTCTGGCTTTGGATTAACCATAATTAGAGGTGCAGCAGTGCTTGTTTTTAAGTGCATGGTTCCGGACTGTGAGTGTGTGGTTGTGGACTTTCCTGCAGGGGAGGCCACACTCACTGACGCTCTGACGGCAGCAGGGAAGACCTATGAGGAAATCGCTCAGATGGTGGCAGAGCAGGTATGTTCAGTCTTCCAAGCACAGCGCCCTCTCATGACAGGATGACAAACTGCACAACCCTGAGGTGGTGTGTCACTTCGCAGTTGACGGAATTACAAAATGGAACTCTCTGTTTTTATGTTTGTGAATAAATGATTCACCCTTATTACACACTGAGCTAAGCAGAAATATTACAAAATCAGTATATTTTGTACACATTTCCCCCTGAATTTCACTACACCTTCTGAATTATGAGGTCATTAAGTACACACACACACACACACACACACACACACACACACACACACACACACACACACACACACACACTTTATAAGCAAGCTTACACTCTTGTTCCAAAGTAAGCCTGCTATAACAGGTAATCACTACTTTTTATATAACAATACCAGCCACACAAATTACTACTGCTACCAATACCATTTAATTTTGACATGCTTGTCAAAGCCTGCTGCACTGTGTAGGGTATGTTTTGGTGAGATATGGGACTATTGTTGAAAACTGCATTTATTTTGTTGTGGACAAAAACAGATTTTACAGTGAGCTGTAACATCATACCCTCAGTGGTCTGTACTCAATATTAGTTATTGTTAAAAAAATATTATTATATAATAAGGACCATTTGGGGTTCCATAAAATGGCTCTGATCCTGATCCTGATTTTCTGTCCTTTTATAAATCTGAGGTCATTTGTTATTGGGGCTGCACAATACATTTCATTTCCTGTGGAAAGTTCAGGTCCAGAAATTAAAATTCCTTCCCAGGTTTTTGTCGCAACCTGAAAACTTCTGCTGCCAGTTTGAGTCAATGAATAATTAAGCCAGGCACAAAGTCCTGGGAAGGATTTTTACTTTGTAGACCTGAATTTTGCACCTCATTATCTCCGTATTAGCTTTTGCAATGAAGACACAACGACACAAAAATAGTTAATTGTGGGGTGTAAATGTTCCAGGCCGTTTTCTGTTGCTGTTTTGATGATTCATGTATATTAAGAATGATGAATTACTTTTATAGAATAACAATGTAGACCATGCAGTGTGGAATTTGGTCTATATCAAACAATCCTACATCTGATATATCCATGTCTGTGCTTCTGGTACTATTAACTCGTTTGAAAGAACTAATGTCATGTACTGAAGACAGTGAAGCAGAAGCTCAGGGCCAGGCCAGATCCTGCCTAGAAACAAGGGAACAGAGTTGGCTCTGTTTTTCCACTCAGCCAGTTCCCCATCAGCCTATTCATGCTCAGACAAACTCTCATTCAGTTATTAGCTTTCTGCCTTGTTCATTAGCTGTGATCGATGTACCATGTACTGAAACAAAAACCTGGTTGTTGTTTGATGTGTACGCAGCATCCGATCCGCTCGGTGGACTCGTCTGGTAAGAGTCGATGGCTTTAGATTTAGCCTTTTGCGGACCATCAGTTCTGGAGCTCCGCCACTTGTAGTGTCTTCGTCTTTCCTTTTGTTATCTAGCGATGACACATCTCTGTACATCGATTCAATCTAAAAATGCACAAAGCCGATACGACTTTAGGTGGATGTTAGTCATGGCTTTAATGCGCGTTAGTGAGTTTGCAAAGTGCAATCACAGAGTTTCATTTATTGAGGCTTATATAAGACATTCAGGGACTCTCTTCCCTCTCTTTTTGGTTGGTTGGTTTTTTTTTCTGCTTTTTTTTTTTTTTCGACTGCTGATCTTTAAACCCTTTTTTCCCCCATTTGCTCTCTCAATTAGATGGGAACCTTTTATGGAAGAGAACAACAGAGGCATTGCACTGGCCTTGGTCTAAAAATGCACTTTTGGATTGAATCTATGGGTTAGTGTTGTGGCTCGGCTCTTAGTGAACAATCCATGCTCCGCCCACAGACATCTTCTTTCGTGGACACTTTTGCTAGGTAGGACAAGCGTCACAGAATACTGGCAAAAATCCTGTTTATACTAGAAATAGGAGCGATTTGTGTTTAGAGGCTCTGGACTTTCCCATTGAAATGCTACTATACCTAGTAGACTGTGTTGTAGCTAATTAAAACTAGGCCGGTTGGAAATGACAGCAGTGCAATCATGTCCTGTAGGCATGAGACTCCTCGCTTTTGGCTCTTTTCAGAAAAAAACTTGCAGCAGGGAACAGTCACCCTTCCTGTCTCCTCAGAACAGGCATCCAAAAGAGACTATTCTACTCTTTCTGCAGGAGGGCATCTCTAATTTCTCTCATCCTGGGATTTTAAGGCGACATTGTCTTTAGCACCCGGAGCTCTGAGAGAACTTGGGTTTCATACAGAGTTTCAGAGTTCTTTCATGCTTCATACCACTCCATCCATTTTCTAACTTACCCCGCTGAGATGCTGACAGTCTTAAGTTTAAACTTCCTTTTGATTTATGTCTTCCACCAACAAAAATAAATTAGTCTATAAAATATGCATGTCTTCTGTCACAATATCTTATCATTTACCCAAGGCAGCATATGTTAATACTGATCTAGACAATAAAGACGTTTAACTTGAATATAGTCTATTTTTCTTTTTTTCCAAAGGCTTAAATAGAGCCATTTTCACTTCAGGTCATGGTGGACAGTGGAAGAAGTTCAGAAAACATTTTCATGTCCCTGTGTAAAAATTATGCAAGTAAAAACACTGCAGTCCATATTTTTGTTTTTGCAAATTATACAGTAATCAGTTTTCAGAATATTTGTTTTGATTCTTCTAATGAGTGGTTTAGTGCTGACTTGGTTGGCTGGAGTGGTGTAATCTTACAGTATAAACTATACAAAGCGCCATGTGGTGCACTTTTACTGGTAATGTGAATACAACTCGGTACTTAGGAGTGCTTTAAGGTCCTGCTGGTGCCGCATCATTCAGTTTAGAACTGGTTTAAAGCTATATGCTAATGAAATTCATTTTGGATTCATAACAATGGATTTGCGCTTGTAAATGCAAAATTGAAAATCTCTTTCCAGTCTCATTCCAGGAAAATTGCATTCCAACCACTTAACCAAAGTTGCCAACCCACCATCCAACATTAGCTTAACAGAAATATACCAGGTCCATCCTAACCGTGTGATCTTTTGCACACATACACAATACAGTACATTTGAAATCATTAAGACACTCTGAGTTAAGAGATTGACAGTATGACATTTGAGCTACAGTTCATTAGATTAAATATGATTTTTGCCATCGTTCTGTAAAACTTCTCCAATTTCGCTGCTCTGTAGGAGCTATGAAAGAACACGTTTGTGGGCGGAGCATGGATAAGCCAGTTAGGGCCACAATAAGCATGTCCTTATTAAACATATTGTTTATCAGGGCTTTTGCTAATCTACATACAATACATATACAATACATACAATTTTTTTTTTTAATGATCATTGGTCAAACTGACGGTGTATTTAATTTTCCATTGTATTGTGGAGGAAGGATATATGTTTGTGTGTATCTGAACAAGTGTGTATATGAGCATTCTGCATTTGTGTGCTTTCTCGCTTCAGCCCAGAAAGGATCTTCACTTTCTGATGGAGACCAACAATGAGTACAAAGGGCTTCTAGGATGCTTTCCTGACACCATTGGCGTTCACAAGGTACTAGACATGGTCTAGCTTACAGAAAACAGCTGTAAGCCACTGACAAAGCAAATAAACAGAATAGGGAAATAATGTCCTCACATTGAATCAGTTAGACCACAGTTGCCAGGCAGCACCTCCTGGTGGACGGTTAAAGATTCCATCCTGAATATTAAACACAGTATTTACATGTTTTGGTTTGATCTTTCCAGGCTGCCATAGAGAAGGTGAAAGAGGGTGACAAACTGGTGGCTGCCAGTAAGATAACGGCTGCAGATAAAATCACCATGAGCAAGCGAGCCAGCACCATGTCCTATGCATTACAAGGTACTGTATCGCATTCAGCCTGGCTTTAGGGAACAGGGAGCTCTGTATTAAATTAAATCAGATGTACTTGATCATCCAAGACACGCTTGGTGTCCAAAGTTTGCTTCTTGGACAGAAAAGGGGAATAAAAACATGACTTAAAACAATAGTAACAACTAGGGGTGCAGTGTTTCACCCTTTGTGCTGCCTTGAGTTTCTTGCAATTTCAGTTCCAGCTTTTTTCAGCCTTGGGCACTCTTTTACCAAACAAGGAGCAGCATGCAAGATTAGCCATCACTACTAAAAGCTATTTTGAAGACTGGATTTTGTCTACATTTGCTCACTTTGATAGATAAGTTTGTGAGAACTGGAATAAGCCAGTAGTCTACCAGCTTTACTGGTGATTTTTTTTTTTTTTACACTTCATGTATACGCTTCATTCTTATTCAGTTCTTGTGAAGCACATTGTATGAACTGTGTATGAAAGTGGACTATATAAATAAACTTCTTGTGTTAGTTGGGACCCCAGCCTCTGTTGAGGATTGCAACTTGTCACCTTTCTGATCTTGCCTTCGCAGCTGAGATGAACCACTTTCATAGCAACCGCATCTATGACTACAACAGAGTGATGCAGCTGTACTTGGAGCAGCAAGTGAAGTTCTATGAGACGGTAAAGTGATTTTCAAGTGTTTCAAAGTTCATCTATTAATGGAAGCTGCGCAGAAACGCACAGGCCTGCATTTAATGTTGATGCATTTATGGCATAGACACGGACTGGTCCTTCAGTGTTTGTGTGTAATGAGTAATGAGTGGGAATGAATGAGCTGAAGGAATGAATGGAAGAATACTGAGGACTGTATGGAAGTATACTGATGACTGTAAAGGACTGTAAAATGAATGCTGGGTGGTAAAGGGAATGGTGTTTTGCACCTATAGATTGCTGAGAAGCTGAGACAAGCCCACAGTCAGTTCACAACCATGTAAAGAGAAGAGGACTCCACTGGCCCTGGCGCTGCTGCACACATGAGGCCCTCTCTCTCTCTAATTTCCTCTCTGTCTTTCTTGCTTTTTTCTCTCTTTCACTCACTCATTCTTTTCGGTTCCTCTTTCTCTTAAAGATCTATGTTTGTCTATGACCTCAGTGCCATTTAAAAACTGATCTCAGGCGAAAGGCAGTAAGATAAAATACCACATAGCCTCTCTTTCTATCAGCACAAGAGCACCTCCTAGGAGTTTACCTTTTTTAATTAAAGGACACCCTAGAGTTTCTCAACCCTGTCATCAAGGATAATATTGACACATTTAACTGAAAACTGTTTACTAGGGATTCATTTTTAGTAGCAAGAACTCCTTTCTTTGTTTTTAGGTTTTCAGTACCAAATGACCAGACAATGCATCAGACAGAGATCAGGGTGAAAAACACTGGAGTGTCCCTTCATGCAAAACAGTAGCCAGTCTTACTCCACTACCAATGAAGAGGCTATAAGAGGCTTAGTATTCATCCGTCATTTGCTTTGCATTATCTACATTTCAGTTACTCTCATATAGAGCCACTTTCAAGCTTCATCTATGATATCGTCCATTAAGGAAAAGGATTGGCTAGAAAGAAAGCAGAGAGGGAAATGAGTGTCTTACGATTGTGCCATTTTTGTGTACAGTCAATTGCAATAGCTAAGATGTGGCCTCTTTCACTGTGCCTTTATGGGTGTGTTGAAGTTCGGCATGCTCTCTAACTTCTTGCACTTTAATAAGCTCATTTCAGTGCAGAATGGTGTTCATTACAGTGCCAAAACAAAACCTTTACGCATATCTCTCTCACTACACACACACACACAGCCGAACACGTTTGATATCTCTGGAGTATATAGGAGGGCTGGTCCTTTTTTTGCACCATAGATCGCATCCAAACATCAAACAGGTGCTTTCTGTTTCCGCCAAAGCCAAAAGACAAGCAACTTTGCTTTTTGTTTTGTTTTTTTTGTTTGTTTGTGGGATTTTTTTTGCCTGTTGCTAAGCAGTGTTCTCTGCTGCGTTTCTTCCACAGTGCAATCTTCTTTCCTCATGCACTTCTTTTCCTTCTCACATTAAACGTATAGTCTTTATCTGATGCATGTGCTTTTGATTCTTAATGTATCATTTTATGTATAGCAATGTTTGCACCAAGAATGATTTAAAAAAAAAACACAGACAAAAAGTAATTCTGATATGATTTAATAAACTCTGATTTATACTCTCTCCTTTTGGGATTATTTTGTTCTTTGGAAATGTATTTATTTTTTGTTTTTTGGCATAAAGTGCACTGTGGTCCCCTTGGCCCCTCCAGACAGCTGTGAGAGCTTCGGGGCGAATGTGAAAGAGTGGAAAATTTAAACAGTGTGTTGTTTTAATGGGTGAAATGGCTTAAACCAACAGGAGAAATATTTTTTTTGGTGTAATAGGTATTGGCATATCTTTGTAGGTAAAGTACAAATACAAACAAATACTAAATTCTATTTGTTAAAGAAATTAAACTGGAAAGAAAGAAATATAGGCATTGAACTTGATACAAGTCTGGCTTACTGAATGGCAACAGTTTTACTAAACTTTGTGTGTCTCTATATCTGTTAAATTCAGACACTGTACCATACTAACCCACTTCATGCCAGCGTTCAGTCCTTCTGTTCCTGCAAGACCTGAGATTGGCTGGCTGATAGTACAGGTGATCAGGGAGACAGGTGTGGCCTAAATGTTCGTGGGCGGATCATCATGCTTACTTTGCGCAGGGAGTAATAGTCTGAATCCTTCCAGGTAAACCACACAATTCCATTGGGCCCTAGAGCGCTTTTCCCTTTTGGAGAGTAACGTCCACCCTGCAGATCAGGAAAACGGCACAATGTTTTGTCAAACGTTTTGGGGAATTTCTAAAAAGTTTAAATTCTTCAATATCAACATGCAATGTGTTAACATAAAGAATCCTAATTGAAACCTCCAAAGCCTATACACTGTAACCTCTTTGTTGTAACTTAAACCTTAAAGAAAGGTACCTTGTGGTAGACGCCGTTCAGGTTGGCATAGAAGCACTGGTTATACCACCAACCAGCGTGAGAGATTTCAGCACAGATGTTTCCTGTGTCTGGGGTGCTGAAGCTTTGTTTGTCATGATACCAGCTGAAAGAGTCTTCCACTGTTCCACTGAAGCCAGACACATGGAGCCTGTACTGAGTTGACTCGTCCTCAACACTGCCAACACAGAATTTATATAGAGTTCATGCACAAAGTAGCTTTTTATCAAGGGCAAACCATGATGTTTTGTGAATTATTTAAAAAAAAAATTTAAACAATTATCAATAAAAAACAAGTTAGGCTTAATTCACTCTTTATAGGACATCCTCTTTATTTAGACTTTTCATGGATAAAACCAGTTTCTATGTACATAAATTATATGTACATTTTATGTTGTAGTACTCGCAGTACTGCGGATGAAACAGCCCAATAAAAACTCCATGTCTTGTCCTAAATACTGCCAACACAGTTTACATAGAATTTATTTGTCAGAGAAAAGTCTAAATACAGAGGGCAGCTTGTAAAGAGTGAGTAAGCATGATGTTCTGCGAACACTTACCAATAAATATAGACAATGTTCAGAAAAAATTAGACTTCAGGCTATTTTGAGCTATGTGAAACAGTCTTGTTCACATCTGTATAGATAATTGTTATAAAGAGCCATAAATCATATAATAAAGTTGAATAGTGTAATACTAAAGAAGCAAAGGTCTTGGTAGATTGGTAAAACTTAGGTAGATTGGAACATTTTGTAGTTTTCCACCAAACTATCGCTTTGAAGAAGATTGCTGGTTTCACCTGAAGCTCTGGTAAAGTGCGTATTTGTGTTTGCCACTCCAGTCTTCTAGGTCTATGCGTAAAGTGTAATCTCCCTGGCTCGACAGGTCATGAATGTGCTCGTTTCCAAGCCAGTACTCTGTGTGCAGATCCCCAAAGCCATTCTTGTACTCCTTCCAGCCACGGTCAAAGTTCACTGAGCCGTCCTGCCGACGTTGAATCACCGTCCAACCACCGCCTTTGAAAGCCACAACATGCAAAAGTTCAGTACAGGTTACAAATCCAATTGTATTTTTTCTTCTGCACAGACGGTTTCAGCCTAGCCTACAGTCTAAAGGATTAACTAATTAATTCACTTCTTTGCTCACCCTCCTTTAAACCTGCTGCTTTGCCCAGGCTAAATGTAAATATAAATGCAAAAACTAACACACACTTAATCCCAAAAAAAGGACTTCGGTGTGAGATCAGATCGGTTGCTGAGGTTTTCTAGTATGAGGGACATGTTTTGTGGACTGCTGTAAATGTGAAGACATATTTGGGAAAAAATATGTGAAAAATTGAATCTATTAAATATTAATCTAAACATTTTAAAATGTCTAAGTTAACTGAGTCAATATATTCAGTGAGAATCTGTAGTCATTACCATCAGTGTCCATGTCACAGTAAACCTCCACAGGCATGGCCCCTAATGACGGCACCACAGTGTAGATACCAGAGCGCCGCACACCATTATAGTAGATGGAGGTACAATCGATGGGACAGTTTCGGACATGCTGTACCTCTGGAGAAACAGAACAGATGTACAATAATGTCAATCACAATCATTTTTAACTGTACAAACTATTTCCCTGTTGTGTCTAATGTTGCCAAGATATGTTTGTTGTCTGTAGCATTTTCAAACAAGCTTGGCCAAAGGGGATTTGAGACACAGATGCTGTGTGGAAGCGCTGCTGTGGTTAACTGGCTTTTCTCTGGTCAAAGGTACTGAGGAAAAGAAGGACAGGAGCATGAGAACCTGCAGCTCTTCACTAACTAAGCCAAATGGGATTTGACCCAGCAGCCCTTTACAGTGCTAATGTGGAATCCTTGCTGAGTTTCTGCTGCTCTTATATCAGGAACTAATATTCCTATTCCTCCAGAACAGGCACCTACATTACGGAGTTTAGTTAAGGGCTGTGACAACAACGAAATGCTGATACAAGCAATATATTATACTCTGATCAGACATTGCATTAAAACCACCTGCCTTATTTTGTGCAGCTCCCCTAAATCACTAGACCACCAGCTGTGAGGAGTTGCCCCTGCAATCAGAAGGTTGTGGGTTTGAATCCCAACACTGCTAGTGTCATCAGTGAAGTTCCCTTGAGCAAGGTACCATCCCCACACACTGTTCCCCGAGCATTGGCGGCAGCCCCCTGCTTCACTTGAGGAATGGGTTAAATACAGAGAAAGAATTTCACTATTGTTCACACTGACAGTGGTGCTGTGCTGTGTTTACACTTTACTATAAGGGGCCACTTTACTTAATATACTTAAAACAGTTCTGACCCATGGATAATGGACTCCACATGTGGTATCCGGCATCGACATTGGCAGCAGATCCTTTACATCCTATAAGCTGGACATAAGCATATCCCACAGGTACTTCATCTGATAGACACAGGGTATTTGGATAGTCATTGGTTCAAATCATTCCTGAGGTTTTTGTAGTGTGTCAGGCTGCATTCTTCTGCTGAAAGAGGCCCCTGCCATTTGGAAATAGTGTTGACATGAAGGGACGTACTTGGTCTGCCACTGTCTGTCAGCAGGTGGTACATGACAAAGTAACATCCACAAGAGTGCCAGGATCCTAGATTTCCCAGCACAACGTTGTCCAAAGTATCAAACTGACAAACTGCCTCTGCCAGCTTGTCTTCTTCCCGTAGTACATCCTCGCCATCTCTTCCTCAGGTAAGTCACATCCACTTACATTATGTAAAAGAAAACGTGACTCATCAGACCAGACCTCCTGTCATTGTTCCATGGACCAGTTTTAATGCTTATGTGCCCACTGTAAGTGCTTTCAGGGGTGGACGGGATTAGCATGGGCACTCAATGTTCTGTGGACACAGTTCCCAAGCTGTGACGAGCTGTGTATTCTGACCCCTTGTTATGTTAGCCAGCATTAACATTCAGAACTTTGTGCTACAGCAGCTCTTCTGATGGATCAGATCAGATGGGCAAACCTTTGATCCCTACCAGTGATGGGAATAACGGCGCTATAAGTAAACGGCGATACTTTTTTTTAGTAACGAGTAATCTAACGAATTACTG
>JBBJLR010000160.1:2524910-2537949 GCA_037577145.1 Brachypetersius gabonensis
CCTTCTTACCTCAGAGACATCATAGAACCCATCATCATCCCCCAATTCCACCAGCACACCCCCAACTTTCTGTTCATAGATGATAATGCTCCACCACATCGTGGCAGAATAGTCACAGCTCGACTTTAGGAAGTTGGAGTGCCTCACATGGTATGGCCACCAATGTCCCGTGACCTGAACCCCATAAAGCACATCTGGAACCAGTTGAAACAGAGACTGGAGGATCGTACCCCACCCCCACGTGACCTGGCAGAATTGCGTGTAGCACTTGTGGAAGAGTGGAACGCATTGCCTCAGAACAACATCATGAGGCTAGTGAGGGGCATGAGGTGCTGTCAGCTATCATTGTGGCAAATGGTGGAAACACCCGCTACTGACATTGTCCATTTTTGTTATTTGGGGCTGTCCCTGTTATTGTCTAAATATTTGGGGTAATAAATATTAAACTAACGAAAATGGTGTTTCTTCTCATACATTATTAGTAATTTCAAAGGGAACTTTTACTTTTTTCATTAAAATTCAGAGCAAATAGGACAAGCACTCATGTAAATAACAATATCCCTAACCTATTGTGAGTAGTCTATTTTCAGTAGGCCTCAGTTTCCATTGTGGCATCTTTTGGGAGCAAGCACATTTTAAAGTATGAGTATGTTGTGGTCCATGGTAAAACTTTCATGATACAATCTCAGTTCTTATCACCTACCATTACACAAAGGACACACTGTGTCACTAGGACAATGATGCTTCAGGGAGTTATGGATTTGGGATCAGCTGGTAGTATATGCAGAGTGTCAGCAGTGCAAACTTAGCTTTGCTGTGTGAGTGACGGTGCTGTCAAACTGGGCATTATAAATAAATCTAATCTGACTAAAGTTTCAAAGGTCCATGATTTTTAAAGGATGTGATCAATCAATAAACAGGATTGTAGCTCTTAAGCAGCATAAACAGTCCTCCAAATAATCCAAATCCAGAAAAGAAGAATATTTTAAGAAATATTTAAAAATAGATTTTTATTTGAATTTCTGTAGATCTGTATATCAGAATCAGAAAACTTCACTGAACCCAAAGGAAATTGCTTATGCTATGACTGCACAGACACACAAAAACAAAAACAATCTTAAGTATAAGTCAAACTAAAACTTTCCAGAAGTACTCCAAAAACGCTTACTACTAAATATACTACGCACACACACACACTATATAGAAGCGTGTGTGAGTAGAATAACGCTATGAGTAAAGTCGGGCTGTACATACAGCATGTGGATGTTCTCACCTTTCTGTGCCCTCTCTAGGCTGCAGGTTGAAGAGGAGAGAGGGAACTATCTTATCCATGTGCTGAGGGTCCCAGATATTAGCCTGAAGTTCATCATTGACTGTCTTCCTCACCACACCCTGCAGTCCCTTTATACCAGCCATACGAATCCTACGACATGGAAAAGTTTGTACACATATTTACCCTTAATATTTACCACAGAGAAACTAAACACAACACAGTCAAAAGTAATAAATATGCAAGAATGTCATATCACAATACTTAGTGTTGTAAAATGTGCAGTGCATACCTAGTGATTCCCAACTCTATAATTTCTATACATGATTATCCTTAGGACCTTTATCTGTAAAATGATTCTGCAAGAGAGTTCCTGTTTCTTACTTGGTGCGAATGTCTGGATCCTCATAGCTGGAGTGGCACATCTCACTGAAGCGTGACACAAAGAAATCATAACTACGGTGATAGGAAGGGGTGTCCTCCTCAATGTTGGCAAACTTCACAAACTGAGAAAGACAGAAAGAGAGAGAAAGAGTGAAAGGAAAGAACAGTTATTCAAATCAATCACCAGAAGCGATGGCTGGAAACATAATAATTCTCTTAATGGATGGGAAATGGTTTCTCCACATGAACACTCAGCATGTCATCATTAATGGAAAATGCCAGAGATTAAAATTTAATCTATTGACCTTTTCTTCAAATTACGCTGGTTAAAAAAAAAAAACAACAACCAGTTCCCCCTAAAAGCAAATAAATAAAAATGTTGAATATTCGAAAGAAACTAAAAAGAACATATATCAACGTTGGCAATTTTAATAAATAGGTCTCCATAAGAAAAAATATTAACATTTAACAAACATAGCACTGCTGCATTTTTCACATATTCGCTTTTTTAATGGCTCAGTCATTCACAGGACTTTATTTTTTATTTTATTCTAAAGCACAAAATACAAATGCTGTTAGCATAAAATTACAGGAGAGTAGCAATTTAATCAAGGCCTTTAAGGCCAGTATGTCTTAAGTGATTATTTAATCTGTGGGTAATAATACCCAAGCACTCAAAGCCATAATCCATTTGAGTGTTAAAGACGCAAGTTAGAATCACCACAAGAACCACATCTTAAGTAAACTCATTACGTTCAAACAATTTTCTGGCGAAAGAAACTCACTGCGCCGTCTTACATGTAGCGTTTAAACTGAATTTGACCTTGGAGATGTTTGTTTAAAAATAAATCAGGTAAGCAAACTAAGATGTTGTGCAAAGTAGTCACAGGGGTGTAAAAATATGGTCTTGCCTGTGGTCTTGTATAAAGACTACCGCATCTTTTGACATATATGCCAGTTGCAGATCACTCAAATATGTGTAATGTTTAATGAATTGAGAGAGTCTCCCAAACTTATTAGACATCAGACAAAGTAAATACTGTGACCCTGTGTATCATGAACATTTCATGAAGTGTCATAGTATTATATATTTGCCATATCATTCATATTTAGTGGCCAAGTGTATCTACTGATGTGCCTATCCTTGCGGTAGGGTCACCATCAGCAAGGAAACAATCCATTAAAAGCTCTACTAATGCAACAGGAATGTTAATTTACACTTATGTATTCTGATGTCAGGTCATTTATATCAACTTTTCACATTTATAAAAATATTTTGGGGGCATTTCTCTCCCTGTACCTGTGCAAATATACATGTTACATTGGAGTAACAGTACTTACAGAGTTGGTTCCCAGTATCTGCATGTTAGGCTTGTCAGACTCCAGCAGTTTGCGCACCATCTTCAGAAAACTCTCCACAAACAGGTTTATGCTTTGACAATGACAAGCCATGAGCAGCTGGTCCAGCGCCTCCATAGCGATACACACATATCTGATGGCATGCACAGGCAGAGGTTGAGGCAAGAGGTGGTTTAAAAAAAAATAAAAAAACAAAAAGTTTGTTGAGATGTACTGCATTCTTTTACCCGTATCTGTGTCTAGCCACATCTCGGCACAGTCTCTCAGACAGATAAGCTCCTATACGGTCCAGCTTCTCTGGGGCTGACAGGGCATAGAATGTCAGCTTCTCCATATTGGCCTTCACTAGCCCATCCTACGCACACACGCACAGACACACAGACAATTATTTCCGAGCAGCGGTAATTGAGTAAAGAGGCTCAGAAATTGATGTTTGGGAAAATGTACTCGGAGTGTGGCAAAGTTCCTAATTAAACAGGTTCCAAACACACAGCTTCCGTTCTCCTTGGAAGGCTTTCCACAGGATTTTGGAGTGTTTTTTGGAAATTTGTGCCCATTCATTCTGTAGAGGTCAGACACTGATGCTGGAGAGAAGGTCTGGCTCACAATCTCCGTTCCAGTTCATCCCAAAGGTGCTGGATGGGGTTGAGGTCAGGGCTCTGCGTGGCCAGTCAAGTTCTTCCACACTGAACTCGCTTTGTGCACTGGGGCACAGTCATGCTGGGCTAGAAAAGTTTCTTCCCCTAACAGTCCACAAAGTTGGAAGCATGACTTTGTACAAAATGTCTTGAGTCTTTTAAGCCCAAACCCTGACACACAGAAGTATCCCAATACAAATAGTGTTTGTTCAGTGGGATACCATACTTTACTAAATAAATTCAAAGGCAGATCTGAGAGGGTATATTAAAAGAAATGAGAAGGTTTAAAGTCAGAAATACACATTTTGCTTCAATATTAAAAAGTTAAGAATGGCAGTGTAAAAGGGTTTCTGTTTCATTCTAATTCTATTACAAATATGGCAGAAATTGAAGTGTTTCACCCAGTACTATTAGTGCCCAGCCAAATAATCTTGTTTCAAGTGGGAAGGCAGAAACCGAGGGTCTCTCACGCTTGGCATGCTGAAAATGAGAGATATTCCACAGCTGAGGAGATTAGGCTGAGCAGAGTTGCTGTTTTTAACCCATGCTAAAGGTGGCCTAGTTCTCCAGCAAACTGCAGTGCAGAGCCTCACATGCATCAGATTGAGAGAACACATCCTTTCATCTTCATTTACCAGTGGACTGTGTCTTTATGTCTTTGAGAAGTGTATTTTAATCACCAAATGTCTTTACGCCCTTCCCCCTCTCTCAACCTAATCAAAATGACTGTGAGAAATGTTCCTGCACCCTGCAAGACCAGGAATCTGCACGCTATCCCAATTCAGTAACTACTGTCAAAGCTCTAGGATTTGATGACCTGAGATGGTCTTAAAGACCTGTAAACCAAACAATCCTGATTAACACAGCATTTAAATGGGATTCACACATGCATATATACAGACATACAAATTTTCTACACATCTAAATTTTCTTCTCTGTAAAGTTCATTACATACTTCTAAAATGTGTGTTTTTCAATGTGCTATATACATAAAAATATTCCTATTGCAGTAAAAATATGATTGTTGTCATATTATAACCTCAATTTTCCAAAACTTATAATGTACGCAAAGTAATTTCAGGCCATTTCTTCTGGTCAGTCCATCAGAAAATGTTTGCACAATATAAGGGCAGCTGGTATGTTAAAATACAGAAAAAAACAAATCAAGGCTTAATTTGGTGAATAATAATATGGACAGTATACGCAGATCCTAATCTGTGAATAACACTTATTTGCATGAACTTAAAAAGATCTCACACAGTTGGAAGTGTTTTAGGAGACCCAGGTGAAATGCAAATCACATGTGAGGTGTTGAAAAAGAGGCACTGTTATCCCTCACCTCTGGATCTTCAGGGAAAATGTTGTCCACAAGCCTCTTATATCGAGGCCTGAAGGCCCCACAGCAACAACCACACACTCCTGGAGGGGAGGAGAGACAGAGAGAGAGAAAAAAGAGAGAGAAGCCATTTTAGACTGTAAACATACCACCGACAAACACTGCAACACTGCCTACTTCTAATGCACCACGTGGAGACAGCGACATTGCAGCAGAATCAGGGGCATCTGTGCACGGATGCATGATGGCACAGCATCTCTCTCTTTATTTAATTAGGTAAAAAATGGACAGTAGCATAAGCTTCAGCTCTGCCATCCACTGATAACCTTGAGTAACACACAATTCCCCATCACTACGGTCCTACGACTGCCCTGCCAAAATGCCGCACAACTGCTCCAGTCTGAATGAAGATGAATCAAGTAGGTGCTGTCAAATTATATGAAAGTAGGTGACCTTCTACATTCCAGTTAAAAAAAAAAGGTGGGGGGTGGTAGGCTGACTTAACCTATTTAACAGAATCAGGGTAAACCTCACACTAGGATTGACTAGTTGCACAGATTACAATACAGCAGTCATAACTTTAAATAACTAAAATGAATAAGACTCCAGCTTTACTGCTTTTCAGTTTTTCTCCTTAAAACGTTACTAACAGTGAGCACATATGATGGTTTTATATAAAGAGGAGCATTGGCTACCAGTAGGCAGAGACAAAGTTATTCCTGTATTCAGGCTCTGAGCGACGTCATTAAGGGGAAATCTCCAGCCCAGTGGGAGCATCCTTCATGAACCACTCTGTGCAAATGTGTGTTAGTACAAGG
Source organism: Brachypetersius gabonensis (assembly GCA_037577145.1). NCBI lineage: Eukaryota > Metazoa > Chordata > Actinopteri > Characiformes > Alestidae > Brachypetersius > Brachypetersius gabonensis. The sequence goes on from JBBJLR010000160.1 coordinate 2,530,716, forward strand.
GCACAAAGCCTGTATCTGCTGCTCCACTTTAACACTAAAGATAGCATTTCCCTTCTTCTCCCCACACTCTCACCCACTTTAACTGCTTCATATGGCTTATCCTCACTTCACCATACAGCTTTCTGGCCTGGCCTTTTCTCAAGCTTGCTATTGTGCAGTAACACAGACTGCCCCCCCACCTCCAATATCTTTACAGATTCAAAACCTATGACAGAACAAACAAGTGATATTTACAGTATGCAAAGGTTTTGTGACAGTTATATTATGTTTTCTAAAACAGAAAACAAAGGCAAAATACACAATATTTACCTGACTGGACTGCCACTAAGGCTTGGTAAGTTAAACAAGGTAAAAATAAGTAGACACACATTTACAAAATACTATTAAACACCATGAAAGTATGCATCAAAAATGTTGCATTGCAAAAATAGGACATAAAACATGATGATGCAACAACATGCATCATGGAGAATGAGCACTCTACTAATTTGGCCATCTAATGCAACTGTATTGTTTGAACACCAAAGTTACAACTTCGTTCAACACACAGGTGCTTCCCATAGAGCAGCTTTAGTGCCATTACTAGATCATTTCACAACTGGAGACAGTCATCATTTTTCTTCTTTCAAATTTTGTTGCAAAATATCATGAGAATATAAAATTGTGAAACCAGCATCAATTTGAGCATCATTACACATCTACTAATTCATTTCGTGGTCATTAAATGTGCACAGTACTAACAATATGCACTATATGCTCAGAAATGCATATTTGATTTAAATATTGTTATATTTCATTCTATTTACCGGAGGGATATTTTGGTGCATCTTACTGTAATGAAACTAACATGAAAAAGACTTCAGATAGAACAGAAAATCAGTGTCTGGTAACAACATACCAGTCCTCATCTGCCACACTCCACAGAACTATTTTTTCCTCAGTTTGAAAATCACTGCTATAGTTTTTACATTATGTTGAACTATTGTATACGTAAACTTTAACAAGACAATATACTGAAAGGTTCTTCAAAGACTCAAGTGTTTCTTCTGGCATCATTGTCAGACTCTTTATTGGCATAAAACAAGTATTTATGTAAGAGGGATGATGTTCTGGCTTTAAGAGCACAGAAATTCCAGGCATAATGAAATTACATCCGTCACTGTAACACACTTCATGACTGATAAACCCTGCATGAACTCTTAAGCTGTTTTCGGGAGTCGGGAATACCAAACACCAAAGCCTGCCTCATACCAAACACCCTCCCCATCATGTTCTCATATTTAATATCCTGTATGTGTCTGATACCCCCAGATCTTTTTCTGCTGCTTTTCTGACTTTTAATATCTGGTTTATCCACCAGATATTTTCTCTGAACGATCTTTGCGCTTCTGTGCAATGTTCTGTGCAAACATCTTGGACGTTCTGGTGCAGCCGAGGGGTTGGCAGGTTCCCGTTTGAGTCATGGTTCTTCTCAGAATTTCTTCCACGTACTCCTAGAAGGTTTTTCTGACATTTTCAGTGTTTTACAGTTAATCCAGGCTGAGATATGCACATCATTTAAACTACACATCACTGCTCCTAGTAGCTTAAATTCCACACAGTAACATTTTAATCTTTCATTCATGTCTGGCAACACCTCAATCAAAGCTAGATTTTCCAATCCACTACGGTGGATCAATAATAATAAAAAAAGAAATTAAATGTAGTATTTAGGGATGCATAATTGTCAGATTAATATTAACAGCAGGTATGTACTTAAAACAAATATATCAGCATCAGACAGATGCTTAGATTTGAGCAATATTTTACTCTGAAAAAACAGCGGTGCTAACATGTGGCCATTTACTGCATTTACAAGCTTACAAAAATAAATAGAAAATCTAATCTGTGTAAATAAGTCAAAATGTACCCATTTTATTAATATTTATGTATCACCAGCAGATAAGTACATGAAAAATATTGGACATAGGAAAAATATCAGAAGTAGTACTGAACAAAAATAAACAGTATAAATAGACATAAGCCCAAGTTATTTATAGGTCAAGTGTTCTGAGCCCATTCATAGAATAATGAGACTAAGTCCTATAATCACAATACTTAGAATTTAATTAATCTAGCCCCCCTTATCTCCCTCCTCTCTCACTCCCTCTCTGTGTCTCTGTGTGCCTTAGAGCTAATGTGTTCCAGAGAGTGAGGCAGGTTACTGGGTTCAGGATAAACAGGTATGGCGGGGGGGCTTCTGCTGCCACGTGAGTGAGAAAAGGCTGTGATGCTGTGAGTCCATACCAAATCCTAAAATGAAAGCCTCAGAAAAGCACATAAAGTGATGCTTACTTTGTCATATCATTTTCTCAGACAAATACAGCAATCAAGAGGCTCAGGAACAAGAAACACTGTCAATAAACAAAAACTCCAAGGAACTCACGGTTCTGGTTTCCTTATATTTTCCATTAGCAACTAGAATAAACACCATTCTACAAAATCTAATCTGAGTAATTGTCTTTCTTGCTTGCTTGTAAGCTGAACTTCTTGGTTGACATGACAGAAATACTGTAGGGTTCGTGTGCCATGTTTACATTCGAGAAAGGCTTTACTGCATTATTGAACTGTGAACTGACACATTAGCTACATGACCTTGTTTACTGACAACTACACTCACACAAATGTACACAGAACCACAGTGTGATTGCATGATTGTTCTAAAACCCGTGCTTGACATCCAAACACTGGATTTAAGGGTAAAAAAAAAAAGTTTGCATTGGGGGAAAAAAAATCTCACAGAGAACTGCAATTTTCTGACTCAGAGGCTCTTACCAGGCCATTTATGGTTAAGGACGGTTGAAAGTGCACATAGCCGTGTTCACAGGCTGATTATTTTTACTTAAACCACAGCAACTGAGCTTAGGTTTACGGTCTTGAATTTCGTTTATGAGGCCACTATGTGTTTTGCTCCACGTTTTTTCTCTACGTTAGTGTTTCTATGCTTTTTGTTTCTGGCTTGCTGACGTAATCACACAAATAAAAACTTAAAAATAACAGTCACTGCTGATATTTTCTCTAAATCATGCTGAAACTATGAGTAAATACACTCATTCTGCACAGGTTCATACTGTAAAGTGGAGCAGGGGCTTATGCTATGCAGACTGACGTTCAAGTGACTGAAACCATCATTTTAACTGAATAATATAGGCAGCGCTAATAGGAACATGAAGCAGTTCAGAACCCAAGACCTTTATTTGGAAAAAACATCACCGAAACACAACCTCTGACCTTTAAACTACAATCTAGCAGATAAAGACAGTTTCATATGAGCTGTAGACATCTGTCCAGGGGGCACACGACATGCTTGGCTGGTCAAGAGGAGTCTTAATGCTTCTCCGTTTTCGTTGAAACTGGATCTGGCACAGTTCAACCACATGTCGCAACTGTCTGTGATCCCAGGTTCACGGACACCGGCATGTACTCTATGCAAGACACATGCTCCAGCATACATTTACACACTGCAGTGCAGTCTGTGTGCTGCTTAGAGTAGATTATACACGGTCCTAAAGCATGTGACAAAATACTATAGACTGTTTTCAAACGAGGTAATGTGGGGGGTATGTGCAAAAGTGTATATCACAATATAATTAAAATTTTTGACTGTTTTGGTTTACCACTAGAAAACAGTATGCCTATTCGAGTAGATTAACAGTGGTTTAGTTGCCATCTAACAACTACAGCACAAAATTATTTTTTTCCATTGTACAAATAAACAAAAATCTGAATAATAAATAGGTAAACTTGTTATTACTGTTTTTTTTATTATAATATCTTACTGTTTATTATCAGCAAACATTAGCTATTTAAATTATAGTTAATGAAAACCTTAAAATCAACTTCTAAAGACAAACCAAAGCATGCTAAACTATCATTAGAGGACCATGCATAAATTAACCTTTATTAACCTTACTTTTATATCATACAGAGAGCCTTTTGAAAACGTTTCAGTGAGGTCTGGGCATGTATCCGACCATTCTGTGCTTCACAGAACACAACAAGTTGCTGTTTAGTTGTCGTGTTTGTTTGTGATTATGGCCTTTGTTATACCGGTTAGTTATTTAACATTGGGAAATGTAGGGGGTTTTTTTTAGCTTTAAACCATGCCATCAGAAAAAAGCCTTTAAAGCAGTTACTACTATAAATATATATTTACATTTTAACAACAAATTACAAATGGTTGAGTTCAATGCATCATAACAACATACCAGGAGTCCACACACTATGTGCAGTTCTGTGCAGAAGCTGACACAATCATTTTAAGAGCGAGTATTCCTAAAGAAGAACCAATGCGATACACACTCATTCTAAAAAATCTCTCAAATGTAAAGAAAACTTTAATATTCAAATCTTCTTCTGAACAAAAAACTTCCTTTTCCATTTTGATTTGGCTCTGCCCTTTTAAAGATATTTTTTAATTCTATTTTCAAATGTATTTGAGAGAATATAACTCAAGAAACACACCATCAATTATTGAATTTTTTCCTCTTTCCACTGCCTTTTAATGAACTGCTCTGTTGTTGGATGTTGTATTGCTGCTTTCAGCAGTCCACTAGCTTTAGAACAGGGAAAAGGCTGTTCGGACAAGTATTACCTAATTGAAGAACAGAAGGTTCCAGAAGGTTTCTGGAACATTAAACCTGTGGTAGAAAGGACAGTGATATTTGATGCAATTATTTGTTTTAATAATCACTCATTCATTATAAATGAATGCAGGAAATTATTCTGATCTGGAGTTTCATAATGTCCTATTTTAGAGTCCAGTTTAATAATAGTAACTGCATGTATTACACTACGGGTGATATACCATCTATACAAGTATATCAAGATATTCAGTTTCAGGGATATTTTAGTGACACTAACATATCACATAATCCCCATAACGACAGAAATGTTGCTCTTGCCAAATGACTTGTTTCTAGATTCTGTGTAATTTATTAAAGTCATCAGTATGTCATCAAATCAGTGACATTAAAAGTAAAGTTTAAAAAATACATTTAAAAAAATGTGTTCTTGGAAGAAAATTTAATTTCTCGTGTGTTAATCTTTACAATGCTGTTTAAGGTTCCTTTAGGTGTAGGAAATGACATTTAAAGAGAAAATAAATAAATAAATCAAACAGAAAATTCAAAACAAGTGTTCTGGTTTACAGTGGCAGCACATAGAATGTATGGCTTTATTACCTTTAATAAACATATTTCATTAATTTACTGATAACTATCGCCATGACACAGATACGTAGAATTTATTGTTTCTCAAGGCCTATTGCTCGGTCATCCCTCTCTGACGCAAAAAAACCTACCCTTTTAACATGAATAACATCCTTTATTTCTAAATGATAATGTTGTAAATTCAAAAAGCCCCATTTAATATTGTGATATCAGACACTATTAGCCTTATGATGTATAATGTTCTGGGAGTGAAACTGACATTTGCATTTCTAATTGAATTGTAATAGTGATGCATGAAAGACTTGAAATTCAAGACACACTCAGCTGATAGGTAAAAGAAAAACGTATAGTTGAATGATTTGTAGGTTTACTTATTCCTTTAACTGGATATAAGCAGACGATGCTTCAAAAATGGACTCCTGTTCTAATCCGTACACTGGTACACTCAATCCTGTCTCTGTCTCAGACAGAATGTGTTCAGGTATTTGTCAGGGAGTTAGTCTACTGCACTCACATTCATCTCCCAATCCTCAGCAGAAAATCAACTGGCCTCTATTCAATTATCGAGACGAGGAGCAGCAGCTCAAGTAAAAGGGTCAGCACCTTCCCAGCTTTAACATCAGGGCAAATTATAGAAAATCAATACATTCAAAACACAGCTCGACTCTTAAAGAGGAAAAACAGCAAGAGATGGTTGTTCAGAAAAGGCATTAAGGATGGCAGTAAGTATGACAGAAAGTAAGAATGAAAGACAAAAAGAAAAAGACTGATAGAAAGAAAGACAAACAGAAAGATAAAGAAGAAAGAAAGGTTACAAAGCATGTAGAGAAAGATTGAGAGCCATGGAGTATCTGAAACCCTCAATTGGGTAAAAACTTTGTTAAGTTTGTTTAAATAATGACAGGACTGACCGAAATAATCTGTAGACATGAGTAATATTATAGCTGGACAATTTTATTAGCTAACCACAGAATGGGGAAAAAACTTGTACCCACTGAAGCTGAATGAGCAAATCAACCATGGGATCACTTTCAACTATCAACAAGAAAAATACTATACGGTTGTTATAAAGGCACGGTGCTAAAACTGGAAGGGATTAGAAGGGTAACACTAATTACTACTGTTGTTTCTTCTGCCACAAATTAAAAACATGGTAGTGATAAAATGGTTAGCAGCAACATTAGCACCCATGTAACACAATACAAAAACCTACAAGCACAACTGAATAGGGTTTTTTAAGTACGGAGTGACTCAAAGAACATCAGAGGAACTACTTCTATCAAACACTGTAACTTAAGTTTGGAGGAAATGAGAAATATGAACAGTCAACTTAGAGCTGAACTAACAGAATGGAATGAAATGAAGTAAAAAAAGGAACTGAATGCAAATGTGAAATTTATATGTCCAGTACACATGTGTAAAAGAACCCAGGGATCGCAAAATTGCTAGCCCGACGTCCCAGGGCTATTGTGTCTTTCAGTCGGTCTACCAAAATCTCTCAGCCCTGCCCTCGGGCCATCATAGGAAGGAAAAACATATGTCAATGCTTTTGGATTTTTTCGCAAATGTAGCTGGGTAATTAATTCATTTTCGGGCATCGATGAGCCACTGTCAATATGTAAAATTTTGAAATCGTGTTTGAATTCGCATGTGTTTTTTACTTTCACTTTGCGATCGTGCGAACTGTGTATTTGTTCGGGACACGGGAGTAAATTTTTAAACCTCTCCCGCCCCACTCCCACAAAAAAATCCCATCCCAATCCCATAAAAATCCCATTCCCTTCCACTCCCATGTTGTTATTTTTTGGCTGTAATCGGTCAGTTACAGTAAAAAAAAAATACAGATCACAGCATGCCCAGCTTAGTCTAATAAAAAAACAAAATATAATTTGTTATTGTTATTGAACTTAGTCATTTTAACAATGCAGTGTGTTTCATGTTGAATTTTATGCAAATCATCCACACACACACACACACACACACACACACACACACACACACACACACACACACACACACACACA
>JBBJLR010000160.1:2554912-2572062 GCA_037577145.1 Brachypetersius gabonensis
GTGTACAGCACTTTGTGTCAGCTGTGGTTGTTTTAAAGTGCTTTATAAATAAAGATGATGATGATGATGATGATGATAAATAAACATTCCATGTAAGTCAGTACCACTTTTAAATCAATAAACCAATAAACATGTTTGATCTGTAATTTAGCTTGGTGATCGGCTGCCTGAATTAGATTCTATACACATTATTCTTGATTAGTCTGCAGTCTGTTGTGGTCAGTACATAAACCCACACAGCACCTCACACTCTCAGCTTTAAGCCACAGCAGCTTTTGGTGGTTTGCAAGGTCTAAAGTTGAATTCAGGGGTGGGTATCAAAGTCATTTTGAATGATGCCCAGTTCTGGTTGTGAGAGAAATAGACATCTTTCTAAATGTAAATAATTACTCTCTGGGACAGGAGCGGCTGGTTATGTCTATACTGCCTCGCTTTGTTGCCTTGGAGATGATGGCTGATATGACGGCCATGGATAATGAGCTTCTACCTCAGCAGTTCCACAAGATCTACATCCATCACTACACTGATGTCAGGTAGTCAAACCACCCCCCACACCACCCCCCCACCGCCTCTGCCAGTAATGATCAGTGCGTCATTAGACTAAAAGGATTCATCTCATTTACTCCTGGACTGTCAGAACATGTATGGAGGCTAGAGATAAATTAACAGCACTGTGCAAAAGTACAAAAATACTTTGATGACCGGTTAGTGTTTTTTTTTTTTTTTTACATTAATGTTACTAAATATACTATTACTATTAAATTTAATAACAGTGATTTTATGTACAGTGTATCAGTGTGTTTCTTGTTTAGGTCCAGTATTACTGTAGTTTTATCAGAAACCTGGTTTGACTCCATCAGTCCTTCACTAAATTAAATCATGATGAAGTTTCACAAATCCAAACAACGGCTGGAGGAACCGAGGAAGAATCTGGAACCGAACCTGTGTTCTCCTCACCAGCTCACACAATATCAGCTACTTTTACACACAAAAGAAATCCTGATACTTTTTGCTGCTTTCTTGTTTCTTGTGTATTTATTCCAATGTTAACTTTGCTGCCAGAAATAGACTTTTTATCACACACTGAGAAAACTGGCTTTTGTGCAGTACTGTTTTTATTCCTGAAACGTTCTTGTCCACAGTTTTATATTTCTTTTCCTCTCCTCCCAGCATCCTGTTTGCTGATATAAAGGGATTCACTCTGTTGTCCATGACCATGTCTGCGCAGGAGCTGGTGTGTACCCTCAATGAGCTCTTCTGTCGCTTCGACCGTCTGGCTGAGGTGAGGATGGAGAGCTAAATAAAGTGTCGCTGTATCTGTATTATGTACTCCAGGACCATTTCTGTGCATTTTGGGTCTGTAGGTGAATCAACGGCTCACTGGTCTAGTCATACACAACCCAAACTTCACCCAAAACAAAGTCTTCTGTGTTTGACCTGGTCCCTGGTGGAGCACTGATTTAATCTCTGGTAGAATCTTAGCCTTCTGGCAGCTCTAGGTTTACTAGACTGAGGGACCTATTTTCTTTTTGGACTATAAAGCACAGATGTACATCACTCTTCATAAAGTATCCACTCATTGGTGTAAATGTAAATTAATATAGGAATCAACAACAGTTTATACATAACAAAAGTGTCTTCTTTTGTTGGAGGGATGGCCATGCCTGTTCCCTCATCACTCCACACAATCCAATGAAGTTGCTAAGTAGCAATTAGAAAGCTTGTGGTCACATGACTTTACAGGCACGTGCTCATCTTCCCCCTCCCAGTGGTTTTGTGTGATTGTGGGATTAGCGGCTAGCGAGTGGCACAACTAATTTCATCAGGGAAAATCGGGAACTCAATTTTGAGGAGAGGCTTTTCTAAAGAGACTGTTCAAGTGAATCAGTTGACTTTCCAGTCAAATTCACCTTTTGTATGGAATGCCCGAGGTTAATTTGCCTGCAAAAGCGTGAAGACTTCCTTTAAAATTCAACAGTTTAATCTTGAAGTTTCACATTTAGAAAATTAATTTTTTACATTTTCCCTGTAGACTGTATCGGACTGCTATATGTGTGTGAGCATTCTAAAAATGGTAGCAGAAATGTTCTGCGTTTGTCTCTCTTACTGTTTTGAAAGTTTTTGTATATGGAGGGAATGAGAAAATGAGGTTGACTTTTGTAATCATTGTGTTTGGAGGAGAGGAGAATAAGGTGAATGACTTGGACAATCAGTTTATCAACATAGTTGGAGAGAATTGGGTCAGTAAACTGAACTGAACTTCCCACCGCAAATGGTTGTGTTTGTGTGTTTATTTGTGTGTGTGTGTGTGTGCGTGCGTGTGTATATACATCTTTTTACGTGTGTGTGTGTGAGAGAATGTGTGTTTACGTGTGTGTGTGTGTGTGAATGTGTGTTTACGTGTGTGTGTGTGTGTGTGTGTGTGTGTGTGTGTGAATGTGTGTTTACGTGTGTTTACGCGTGTGTGTGTGTGTTTACGCGTGTGTGTGTGTGTGTGCGTGTGTGTGTGTGTGTGTGTGTGTGTGTGTGTGTGTGCATGTGTAGGAGCACCACTGCTTGAGGATAAAGATCCTGGGGGACTGTTACTACTGTGTGTCTGGTGTACCAGAGCCTCAGAGAGCTCACGCCCGGTGCTGTGTGGAAATGGGCCTGGCCATGATTGGCACCATACGGTACATTTAGACTCATACTTTATACTTTATATTGAGGGTGGTCAGGGCTACACCATTATAGGGGGTGTTTTGCAGTAAACTAAATCAGCCATTTTAGGAGGTGTTTAAGTTTTTACTAACTTTACAGGGTGCGTATAAAGTTAGACTAATGCCTGCATTCTAAGGTGTATGTGTAACCACATAATTAATTAATTAGTTTACTCCTGCTTTATTGGGAGTGTTTGAGGTTAGACCAACTCATTCATTAAATGCTGTAGTTAGGATTAGAACTACCCTGTATTGTAGAGGGCAGATATGCTAATTCATGCATTACTGGCTGTAGTGAGGATTAGACATACTCATGAATTATTGACTTTAATTGAGAGTTATGCAGACTCATGCATCATTGACTGTATTTAGGGTTACATATATTCATGCATTATTAAGTGTAGTTAGTACTAGGTATGCTTATGTATAATTGTCTATAGTTAGGATTAAATATGCTCATACGTTATTGACTGTAGTTTGAGTAAGACATACCCATGTATGATAGGGAGTAGATAGGATAGACCTAATTAATACATTATAGGCTGTAGTTTGATTAGACTAATTAATGCATTATAGTCTGAGCTTGGTTAAGGCTCATTCATTCATTATATGTTGTGATTAGGGTTAGATTAATTCATGCATTGTAACTTTTGAGTTTATATCAGACATTGTCACATAAGTAAGTCTGACATTCTATGTCTTACGGTGTTAGAGTTTTATTCAAAAAGCCTTATTCCCAGATTTCGCAGACAGTTAGCGTTTCCTCTCAAGTGGACTTGCATTTGATTCAAAATCAAGGTTTTCTCTTTTGTTATGGCTTAGGTATGTCAGGAAGCAGCTTAACCATGATATGGACATGCGGATTGGCATCCACTCTGGCTCAGTTCTTTGTGGGGTTCTGGGCCTACAGAAGTGGCAGTTTGATGTGTGGTCCTCGGATGTGGGCATTGCCAACATGTTGGAAGCAGGGGGGATCCCAGGGTGAGTGGACAAGAAGCAAATAGTACAAATTACTGAGACAGTGCTGGATTTTGTGCTGTAAATAAATCAGACTTTAATAAAACGTTTAACCATATAAACATCATACAAAGGAAAGCTACCTGCGTAGATAGGAGACCTGGTCACGTCCGAGTCTCTGTGGAGATGCAAAGTGATTTACAGGTGGACTGACCAAAGTCCTTAACTAGGTCAAATCCCAGTTAGTGAAGTGCATAAGATCTTCATCAGTACTTATCCAAGAGTATAAATAGAGTCTAGCTCAAAATGAGAAGTAATAACCAGCTTAACAAATCACAAGTAGAACAACAAAGGCTTAAGCTATTATATACAGGAAAAAGGTTGTGAGTCAGATCCATTGAGGTTAATACGAAAGTAATGGGGTTAAGTAAATAAAGAGTGTATAGGATCTGCTCTGTCTATCTTAAGTTAAGTTAAGTTAAGTTTGTCATCAAAGCGGTCAAAAAATAAAGTGTCTAAATACTTTTTGGAGTTAAGCTCTCTTGGACTCCTAGCCATGAATGTGTGCGCCAACACCAGGGATTGAATTCACAGCCAGCGCTTAGACTGTCGTTGCAGTGAGATGCGAGTTTAATGAGATGCATATTTTCAATGTTTAGTCTCCAAAGGAAGTTGTAATTTTTTTTTTATCACTGAGCAATAGATGGATAGATTTCTTACTGTGGTGTCTCCAGTTTTGACTTCTTTCCTTTTCTAGAACCCTGTTTTTAACCGTTTATTAATGATGGCTTACATACAATCTAAAGCATTTTTAATGTGGGGGAGATGCGGGGCTCTGTGTCTCGGCTGTTGTCCAGAGGCGGGAGGAGTTATTTGTGTTTTTCTCAGTTTTACTACGGTGGCTCCAGTATAAGGATGTTTCCTTTTCTAGAACTAACCATTTAGGCATGATGGATTGCATACAGTCTAAAACAGGAATGTATTAACATGTATACCACCACTGGGTTCCTGAGCAAGACCCTTAACGCCAAGTTGCTCCAGGGAGACTGTCTCCTGTAGTTAGAGAATGAAAGTCGCTTTGGATAAAAGCGTCTGACTAATGCCATAAATGTAAATGTAAATGTATTACATTGACTTGTGTACACACAAATACCAGACCAATCAATAAACAAGCTCCTCGCTGATTTCCTTGTCTCCTCTGTCGACAGCCGTATCCACATCTCCCGGGCCACTCTGGAATGTCTGGAAGGGAACTACCAAACCGAGGACGGACATGGTTATGAACGTAATGAATTCCTGCGGAAACACAACATTGACACTTTCCTCATCTGCCATAAGGAGGAGGAGCCAGACGCAGTGGAGGTGGAGCCTCCCAAGATCCACACAACCAGTAGCACCTGGAACACAAAAATACCCCTCCACAACATGGTTGAAATGAATAGTGTAAGAATAAATTTTTTGGAAAAAAAACCAACATCTTTAGGAAGTTGCATTTCTAAACATGAAATTCCAGCATGGTTTGAATGCTTGTGAAACATGCAGATGAAGGCTAATATATACGTTTACGTTTACAGTTTACGTCGCTCTGGATACATCTCTTATCCAGAGCGACGTACATCAGCGGAATAATCAGTACATCTAATGAAGAATCAAGAGTGATTTTACAATTATACTTTAATTTCATTATATACTAATCCTGACTAGTGTGGCAAACAACACAACTCAAGGGGACTGAGAGACACAAAACCACACAACAGTCCCAGATGCAGATCTTAATAACTGTTTTATGATGATGATGATGATATTTAACTCTCACAGATTTTGGCTTCATTCACTAATGGCTCGTTACTGCAGCCCAATTCAAGAAGCCGGCGCTCCAACTCTAAGGAAATTAATAAACGGATTGAACACGCAATCGACCTGCGCAGCAGTGAACGCATGAGGCAGGAGCACATCACAGCGGCCGCACTGGTGTTCAAGGATGCTCACATCGAGGAGAAGGTACGTGAAGTCATCACATATACTGTGTATACACATATTTATATATACAGTACTGTGAAAACGTCTTAGGCACCTGTGCAAATTGTTTGAAGTCATTTATATCAGCAGTGGGTTTCTTTCTGGAAGCAAAAACATAGAATAAATATTATAATAAATGCAAACAAGCAAGCAGTATCAAGATTTATTTTTTCTAAATAGTAGTCAGTATTTTGTGATCTGGTTCAAAGAACACAGGTTTGGATGAAGGTTTCTGCTCAGTGCCTCCAGTCATTGGGTGAATGAATAAAATCTCATAGTCAACACACCTAATTTAATCTGCTGCTGTAAAAAGAGCCAAACCATATGTAAAAGTGTAGAATTGAGCCCCTTAAATGTCTGTCAGACTGTATAATATAGTTACAGTAATTTATTCAAGAAAACATTATATGTGCCAATACACATTTCCAAGTGTAAATGTAAAAATCGAATTACCAACCCGCCACTTCCAGAAGGCAGCTGTGATGGCAGGACACAATAAGTTCAAATTAAGCTAGAATTTGCTGGAAACTAACAGAATACAAATCTGATAAAAACCGAAAAGGCTGACCTGAACCTGACATTGCGAGAGCTTCATGGCTCTTTTGGTGAAAACAAAGTACTCTGCTTTATGGTGGAATGAAATAAGTGATACTAAAGAACCTATGAAATTCTCGGTTTGCTTTACTGTTTTCTTTATTTTATAAATCTGTTGTATAAAAGACTTTATCACTAGCACATCATCTGCAATGATCTATGACACTTGCGGAGTCACAGCCGTGATGTTATTTGTCATAACGCTTCCCCTCTAGTGTTCTATTAATTAAGAGACTCCAGTAAATGTCTTTCTGTATTCTTTCATTGTTTTGGTGGCCCCACATGAGAATGAGTCATTTCGTTTAGTTTGTTTTATAGCAAAAACTGATATTATCCTTAATTGCTTGGACCATTAATTACCTTTCTTCTTTCTGATCCTATGTCTCAGTTCTCACAAATTAGGGATGAAACCTTTAAGACCAACCTGGTGTGCTCCTTCATCATTGTTCTCTTCCTCATGTCAGTCCAGGCCCTCATCCCTGCACCCAGGTAACCAGCCCAGCCAATCAGGAAGCAGAATCTTTTACTTCATCTTCTCTTTTTCATGATTTCCTTTACATTGTCCTCCCTCCTCATTCCTCCCTGTCTTCACAGGTTATATCCCATCGTGGTCCAGTTCAGCCTGGTGCTGCTGAGTTACCTGCTGCTGCTGGTGATGGCGCTGGCTGAGGAGTTTAAGCATTCTCCGCTTCTCCTGCAGCAGGTCTGCTGCTGGATCCATGAAAATAACAGCATGCGCAGCCTCCTCACCATCACAGCCATCGGCATCAACTTTGGCATGGCTTCTGCTGACATGGTGAGGCCCAACTCCACCAACCAGCAGCCAGAGCCTCTAACATCCATCCATTCATGCCCTGCCCCATTCTCTAATAATCTCACTTTTCATATTTTGCATAAACTGGTCATGAAAGAAATCCACATTTTTCCACAACTGATAAAATAGTTTTATTGTGAAAATGTTCATAAATGGACTAATTGAAAATATTTATATGCATATATATGTTTTTATTATTTATATTAAAACATGAAATGAAGCACTACATTTACTCTAATAAAAATGCCTTTAAAGTAATCAGTAATTTCCAAAGGTAATACACTAAAAGGCAAAAATGGGTAATTTCATAGGGGGATAAGTCAAGTGCATTCAGTGCAGTTGCTCTTGATCAAATGACTTTTTGTTGGTTTTCTATGTATTAGGCCTCATCATAGAAAACATTTCTATACACTTTAATACAGATTTTTCTGAATTAAACATGACAAAGAAAAAAACATAAAATGTGGTTTGTGCAGGAGCAGAACACATTTTTGATCATGGGTGTTCAAACCCTTGGTTGTTGGTCATTCCTTTTAATGGTGATAATGTGCTTACAGATTATCAGTGATCTGAGTTTGTTTTAGTGTTAAAATTCTGTCACGGTGTAACAATTGTCTTCTTGGGATTACCAAGATTTGGTGTAACTTTATGGACACAGAAGTTGAGGACAATGGTAAGAACAGTGAGGATCTTCCCAGTCTGACCATCTGCACTCATCCTGAGGTGAGACGAACTCCTCAGCCATAACACGACGAAGACATTCAAGTTTTCTGAATGTTTTTAGTGTCTTCATGAGTGTCTTTGTCACTCTTCTGAACTGTGCAGTTTTTCGTCCTGAGTGGAGTCGTGTCTATGGTCAGCTGTGCTGTGTTTCTGAGATTGAGTTCTCTGCTGAAGCTGGCTGTGCTGTTATTGGTAGTTACTTTCTACACTTACTCCATTGAAGTGGCCTTTCATGTGCTTTATATCAGTCAGCAAGAGCAGGAGCAGCTGCCCAGGTAGGATTCTTCTAAAAATATTCTGAAAAATCTAAAATCCTCTGAAACCCCTTCAGTGTTGTAATACATGTCCTGATGTGTGTCATTTCTAGATCTCACTACCTAAGGAGAAAAGGAGTCTCTATTTTGTTAATGGCTATGTTTGTAATAGCTGTGTTCTACAACGGCCGACAGGTATGACACTACGCTCCAAAGTTTAAGGCAACATTAACTCAGAGCCCTCATCATCTTTCGATCCGTGCACAAACCAGATTTCATAAAGTGTTCACTTTAAGTCATAAGGAGTAGTGTTTACCCCACTGTCAATCAACTAAGACATACAGTACTGTGCAATTATACTTAAAAACTGTTTAGATGAGCATTAAATAGTGTTTTTATGTTCAGTATATCCGTGTGTTCCTTGTTGAAGTCTACAAGTATTACTTGTAGTTTCCATCAGAAACCTCAATTCATTAAACTAAACCTTCATTACATTAAATCAGGAGCTGCTGATGGAATTTGACAAAGCCAATATAGATATATAGATTTTATATAGATTTAGATATAGATTTTCCATTGAACTGTATCTTTAAATTGTAATACACATTCTTAACTGATTCTACTCTGTTCTGCGTGGTCCTGGTTCAGTGGGAAGCCACAGCAAGACTGGATTTCTTGTGGCGTCTGCAGGCCCAGCAGGAAGTGGAGGACATGCGGGAGCTGAGGGAACACAATGAGTGTCTGCTGCACAACATACTTCCTGCACATGTCGCCCGACATTTTCTGGACCGGAACAAGAATGATGATGTATGTGATGCCACAATAGTATGAAAACGAGACATACACTCACTGCCTGCTTTATTGGGAACACCTACCATGTAGTGCTGCTCTCTGGCTTTGAATATCTGTTATATAGGAAGATGTAGGTCTATGTGTTGTGATCTGCAGAAATTAACTGGATGCAGCTGAAGTCAGAATTTCTGCCACTTATACAGTTCTGTACAAAAGTCATAGGCACCTGCAAAAATAATATTTAAAACCGTTTAGATGAACAGTGAATATATTATAAATATTATAATTATAATATAATCATATTTTAAATATTATTATTATTATTATTATCAATAAATAAATACAAATAACATTGCTCATTAAGTAGTGATTTTTATGTTCAGTATATCAGTGTGTTCCTTGTGGAAGTCCAGAATTACTTGGTAGTTTCCATCAGAAAGCTGGTTTGACTCAATCTGTCCTTCATTATTAATCGTGAGCTGCTGATGAAATTTCACAAATACAAACGACTGGAGGCAAGCAGACAGACACTTTATCACACGCTGAGAAAAATGGATTTAAATCGCTTACACAAGTGCCTAAGACACAGTCTGACCAGTGACACTGACGGGTTGGAGTATATCAGGCACTGTGTTGATCCTTTAATCACATCGGTATCACCATGAGGTTGAGAATGGTCTACCCCAGGATTGCTAGTGGCACCTCTGAGGTTCTCTTGAGTAAGGTGACTGGCCCCCGGGTGCTATGTTCCTGACTGCCCGCTGCTTCACTTGGTGAATGATAATAAATGCAAACATTTCACACTGTGTGCTATGGTGTGGTCACATATGACAGATGGTCACTTTACAATTAGACTTACTAAAGAAATCATTTTCTCAGGTGTCTAAGACTTTTGCATAGTCCAGTAGGTATTTGTGTTCAGTATATCCATGTCCTTGTCGAAGTCCAGTATTACTTGTAGTTTCCATCAGAAACCTCAATTCATTAAACTAAACCTTCATTAAATTAAATCAGGAGCTGCTGATAGAATTTGACAAAGCCAAACAATGGCTGGAGGAACCGAGGAGGAATCTGGAACCAAACCTGGGTTCTCCTCACTGGCTCACAAAAAACTCTTTCTTTGTATTTATTCTAATTTTAACCTTGCAAGCAGAAAAGCAGAACTTTATCACGCACAGAGAAAATGGCTTTAAGAAATTTGCAGTGGTTCATGACAGTTTTGCACCGTACTGTTTAGAGTATCAAAAGTTTGCTTTTTTTCACACAGTTGCCTTATTAAGTGATCTTATACAGATTTTCCATTGAACTGTATTTGTGTATCTCTTTGCACAGGAGTTGTATGCGCAGTCATATGATGAAGTCGGGGTGATGTTTGCCACCATCGCTGGCTTCAATGACTATTATGAGCAAAAAGAGATTAAACAAGAAGGAGTAGAAAGTCTCAGACTTCTCAATGAAATTATTGCTGACTTCGATGAGGTGAGTTTTTCACACTACAGTCCACTTATTGTAGGTTCATACTTTATTGTGGTCAGTAGCTATGAACATGTACATCGTGGCCCACAGAGAAACATTGTTTCATCACACTGAGTAACATATAACAACATTTAACATTCAACAAAATATACACCGCAACAATGTACGGTTAATGTAATGTAACAGTGTCATGTGAACAGGAAGTAAACCCTGCAGAATGATTAGTATTGCATCATAATTATGATTATTGCACAGGAGGCAGTTAACAGCATTGAAGGAATGACAGAAACAATATAATAAATATACAATATTGTGGTATAACAGTACAGTGAGATTAGAATATAGAATATCTGAGATAATACAATAAATATACAATACAGCAAAGTAACAATATAGTGTGAATGGACTAGCGTCAATAGATTTAAGAGATAATTATGAGATAATAGAGATAATTATGATGCATCTGGGAAGTTTACATCAGTTTTCACACTTCACTGAAGCACTATCAGCATTGAACTACATTGATAAGTAGAAATTACAGCTTATGAAATCAAATAACAGCACACGAGTGTGCCCATTTTGGCCATATGATATTACACAAAGGCCAATAGAGCTTCCATAGCTCAGTGATGTCTCTCTGAGGAGAAATGATGAGCTATTACTTTGCTTCTGTTTTGCTCTAACTATCTTTCCCTCTCTCTGTCAAATCCCGACCTTTTCCCTGAGACAGCTACTGGAAGAGACATACTTCTTGGATATTGAGAAAATCAAAACCATTGGAAGCTGCTACATGGCAGCATCTGGCTTATCACCTGATAAACAGGTTGGTCATTCTCATGTATACTGCTTTAACTAACAAAAATTGTCATGTTAAGTGTGATAAATAAATTACATAAACAAGGGGGAAAATAAAATGCAAGATGTTAAGTGATGCATATAATAACACACGCTGGCCCTTTAGACCCATGGTGGAAGTAACTGGCATCATCTGAGTGAACTGGTGCTTTTTGCAATGGCGATGCAGGAAACCCTGAGAAGAATCAACAAACACACTGCCAACAACTTCCAGCTTCGTGTCGGTAAGGCTTTAGACATTTCCATTCCTTTTTAATATGTGTCTATTTGTTTGCTTAATCATCTTCAGATCTCTCCTCATGGAAGGCCAGTATGACATTGAAGTTCTCATCAAATTCCTCAAATACCTGATTTAAGATAAGATAAGATAAACCTTTATTAGTCCCACAAGTGGAAAATCGACTTGGTCACGGCAGAAAGTGGACAGTACAAAGTTATAAGCAGCAATATTAAGAAAAAATAAATAAATAAATAAAATAGAATAAAATACACACAGAAAAGTATCAGATAAATGCCATAGTATTGTATAAACTAAATGGTTCAGTCATTAGATTAAATCTGGAGTTTCAGAGACATCAAGGTGAAATCTGGACCTGAACCTGTGTTCTCCTTTCCAGCTCAAATACTTTTTAGAAATGTTAACAAATCTTAATATTATTTAATTTTTTTGTTTGCTTGTTTGCAATTATCCTAAAGGTAACTTGTAGATTTATTGGCAGAAAGTCCCTCACTGGTCAGATAAATGGCTTTAGACAGTTTGCACAGGATAATAATACTTCTGCACAGTAAAGTTCTGTTCCAGGAGCACCTTTGAATATTGAAAAACTATTTTTATAGTAGAAACCCTAAATACGCCCACAAAACACTTTAATTTAATTTTAACACTTTCATTTTATAATCCTTAAAGAAAATGTAAATGCAAACCTGTATCCATACTGTGCAGTTTACACTGAACTCACGCAGTGCTAGAAAGTAAATACCGATGTTACCCCTGTATAGACTGTACTGTAATGCATGCACGGGTGTTTTCTAAGGTATGTGCTGTCGTTTTCTTTGCTATAAGCAGGTAAATACAGTAATAAATTAATATAATTTATAAATAAAAAAACACTCCACGGGGAAAATTCTGGACTCACAGAGTCACAGGGCAGCAGCTAATCAGCAGTAAGGAGAAATAAATAATGTTCTTGGATTGGCTATTTTCAGACCTCCTGCCTCTAAGTACAGATGACTGTGACGTCCGGGCCTCGTGCGCCATGCCTCCTCATCCTCTGCTAGGTTTTTGTTGGGATGGACTGAAACCATGACTGGTGGTCTGCGTTAAAGTGGGAGTTACTGTGTACAGTAATCCCCCAGTTTTTCATTATACGCGGGTGCTCTTGGAACGTAACCCCTGCGAATAGTGGGGGATTACTGTATATTTATATATGTCATTTTCTCCTCTGGCCTTAATTAGCTGATGCCATCCTTTCCGAATTTTATCCAACAGGTATCGCTCACGGCCCTGTAGTTGCGGGCGTGATTGGTGCTGCTAAGCCTCAGTACGATATCTGGGGGATGACGGTGAACCTGGCGAGCCGCATGGACAGCACAGGCGTCAGCGGGAGGATCCAGGTACCCGAGCCCACCCAGAAAATCCTCTCAAACTGGGGCTTTGTTCTGGAGCTGCGTGGAGAGATCTTCATAAAGGGAGTGAGTGAGCGGCAGGGACGTTTACGGACCTACTTCATCAGCAACAACAGGGGTCACAGAACCAGATACAGGTCTGCAGCCGACGAAGGGACAGTCAACCACAGCGGAGGGCGGAACACTCTGGCTACTGTGGTGTTCAGCCTTCTCCGGGCCATTCAGAAGGAAAAACAGAGGGACACTATTGGAAGATTCACCCTCCCCACTAACAGTGTACAGTGTTGATGGAAAACCTCAAGCTTTAGCACACGTTACCTCGGACTCTTGTATATATGTTGCCTTTGTTCTTAAAGGGAAATTGCATCACCGTGTTCATACCATATGTTTTTATTACTGTGGGACATTGCATTAAATCAAAACAGGACACAGGAAATGACTTTTATGCTGCAATAAGATCATTTGTATACAATATGAAACCATTTTTCCCTTGAACTGAAAGAGTTACATTATTCTAGCTTGCAGTGACTGTGTCCTTGGACTAGAGCATCAAATGAGAAGCACAGGAGCTTGGATCCACCAGACTGTAGATTTTTACCGGACTGTAGACAGCGCCACCTTGTGTTTACTGTCTACTGACATTACAGCATAAAGGAACATCACAGAGAAAATGCAATAAATCAAGGCGCTGTTCACATTCTGGAGATGTTTTCTTGGTGAACCCTGGCTGAGTAAGTTGACGATGTACTGACACAATGTGTTCAAAGGTCTGTGGACACCTTTTCCAATTTGTTGTGAAATCAAGGCTGTTAACAGGGAGATCAGCTCCTCTTTAATGCAGTTGCACCCTCTGATCTTCTGGAAAGACTTTACACTGAATGTTGGAACATTGCTGTGAGGATTTGATTGCATTTAACCACAAGAGGATTAGAGAGGTTATTGAGATGCTCAGCTCTGATGAACTGAAACTTTACTTTTTGGAGGCTGAAAGAATGTGTTAAGCATCCCTATGTTATATCACAGTGGCCAAGGATCCTAAACTTTGATTTTTTTTTTCCTGTTTTATATGAGGTTAAATGGTCTCTATCGTGTCTCTTTGCCATACCTGAAAAATAGCAGCTGTTAAGATTAGAGGTTTGCTGTGTATAGAAGATCTTCTACCAGCAGTCTGTGCGAGGAAAGCCAACAGATCCTCTGATAACTGTGTGTCAAATGTGTTACTTTTCTTTCTTATTTTAGAGCATATCCACCTTAAGCCAATGAAAATACCTCACATCCGGATACATATTGTGCAGCGTTCTTAAGAAAGCCCAAAGTTTGTTCACTATGCATTAAGCCTTACGACTTACATTGTGGCCTGTATTATTACATAATTGGATGTCTGTTATGTGAAAAATGAAGCTGATTGGATCACAGCTATGTGATAAAAGAAGCTACACACTGAGGATGATTTATATGGTTAATTTATGCTTAGACAATTGCAAAAGGCACACTAAATATATTAAAATGATCATATGCTGGACTAAGTTATATATCCGAGCTAATACGGAATGAAGAATAATGCTTAATGCATAACAAACATACTGTTTAGAAATGTCTAATCTGGGCTTTACTGAACAAATAACAAGACCTTAATTAGTCACCAGAATGGGTTTCATGAATTTAAGTGTTTCCAGTAATTTATATTGTCACTGTCAGTACAAAACTTCACATTTTATGTTATTTGAAAATGCTGAATATCCTTTTCTTTGTGTTAACATTTTATGATAAATGGACTAATAGAAATGGTCCAAAATAACTTTTAAAGACATAATAACTGAACAGAAAAACATGAATGAAGACATAAAGTAAGTATTTTGGCTTAACGAGGACTAACACAAGGCGGCAGAGCGTACCTGCGTGTTGAGTTTATTAAGGTCCGTGTTGACAGGGAATGCACTTTGAGTCCGTAGTGAGCAGTGGGATTATGTCTATGAAACATTTTGGTAGTTGTTGCTTCATTTCTGGAGCAAAAAATTAAGTAACAAATACCAAAATAAACGCAAAGACTTATGAGAGAAACCAGAAACAATCCAGTGAATACAATCAAGCACAAGAACATAGAAATCCATGTTCTTGTGCTTGCTGTGTTTATAAATGGATGGGCAAGTCACAGCAAGACAAGGAGAGTTTAATCAACTGAGACTAGGTGAGGGGCATAAAAAGAGGGCGGAGCAAAGTAGAGGCTAAAAAAAAGAAAGCATGTGGCTCTAGGGAAGGACACAGCAGGAGTGTTTCAGTTGCATTTACCTGTACCTAAAGTTAAGAAAGGTTTTATCTAAAGGTTTTGTTCTGGGAGTGACGATATACCACATAACAATGACAAGCCTTTTTTACACATTTTAGTAGAAATAGAATCATAAACCTTTGCAGAAGATCAAATATCAAATGTTTTATAAGCACAGTACACCTATTTGTTCTCCGTCAGCGAACAAGTGTTTGAACAATGATAACTGTAATATAAAACCTTTTCTATACACAAACACATGTTTTGCAGTGAACCTGCTACACTTATGACTTTTATGTTAACTTTATAGTATGTGAACATTCCATGCAAACATTTTGAATGGGTTTTTATTGTTTATTGCTAAAATTATTATCTTTTTCTAATAATAATCAATAGTGTTCGCTGTGGAGTGATACACTGAATGGTGTCTGTTAGTCCTGACAAAGCATCACAAATGTTATGGGGTTTTGGCACGAAAGCACTTGAATATGCTTGACAACGAGATTTAATATGTATATAGAATTACTTTATACTTTTACTCTGTTCTGGATGTGCTGTTTTGTAATGGTCATAGTTTTTAAATCTAAATCGAAAAACACAACAGCCTTGTAGTAACAGCTTGGTTAGTGGATTGAACGGATCATTTTTGTCTGTCGCTTTCTTTTTTATTTTACCTCAATCCATCAGAACCCACCTATAGCCGAACCGCATGCCTTCTAATACAGCAGACAGAAAATGCCATATGTACCTACTGAATACCATCCATCACAAATTTGAATAATTTCTTTTCTACTGAAACTCTGTATCAATATAGTCGTTCACACTTTCCCTGGACAACAGGACACTGTATATTGTCATATCTTCAAATTTGCTATAGGAACTTTACAAGTTGTCCAAAGAGCACCAATAAAAGCTGTTTCTTATGCACAATATATAATGAGTGGAAGAAGTATGTGCACATTGCTAAACATTTAACACATTTCCACAGCTTTAAAGTTCTCAAAACCTGACTACAACACACTACAATATTCAAATACATTTGGAAGCATTGAGAAGCCGTTTACAAATATCCAAAATACAGTCGCAAGAAATATCAACACTTGACATTTGATATTTAGAAATGTAGCTCTTGACTAATACAGCCTAAGACTTTCAGTATATGTTAATTCTGTCTTTCTCCATCAAGAACAGATATTCTGGTCCATTCTTGCTGACAATCTTCTTTCAAATCAGCCCTCAAGTAGCTTTTAGTGCTCTATTAAAGTGATGCTTTGCATCACTGACAATGTGAGTCCTACTGTTAACTTGGAGCAGGTGCATTTTTCACTCTATCAGTATTTTCAAATCTCAGTCTATTTTCTCTTTATAGGACCGTTTAGTATTATCTTGCCTCTTTCGTCTTGTTTAGCACATCGGGGCATTGATTACTAGCCAGCATGTTGAAGTTGGAGGTGTATTTATACTAAATAATGCTGGGATACTCCAGGAGAATTTGTAAAAGGCAGTGTAGACATTAAGGTCAGTGAGAGTGTACCATAATCCGATTTCAAACTCTTTCCTGCACAATATCAGAATCTGAACCACAAAACTTCATTGCTTCCGGAGGAAATTGCAACATGTACCTATTGAATACCATCAATCACACAATTTAATCATTTTTTTTCCACTGAAGCTCTGAATCAGACCCAGAAAACTTCCTTAATTCCAGAGAAATTGTTCATGTTATGACTGCACAGAAACACATTGACAAAAAGACTAAAAAATATAATATAATTCAAATAAAAGTCAAAATAAACTCTTCAGAAATACTCAAAAAATGCTTTGTACTAAATAAACAATACTATGTGCACAAATTGCTGTGGTCACTGAGAAAAGTATATATATATATATATATATATATATATTTTAGGGCTGGGAAAGTTAACGCGTTATTATCGCGTTAACGCATTATTTACTTAACGCCGACAATTATTTTATCGCGCCTTAACGCAGGTTTTTTTTTGAAAGTCGGTGCTTTCACCGAAGTAACGCGAGCAGCGGCGGACTGGGACTTTCTTTACCGGGTTGGGTTTTCG
>JBBJLR010000160.1:2596445-2618568 GCA_037577145.1 Brachypetersius gabonensis
GAGACCATTACATGGAAAACACAAAATGAGGTGTGTCTATCACCCCAATACAATTGCCTCCCTATCCCAAAAATGTCCGCAGTGAAACAAACACCGTATGTGTGACATCCACCAAGTCTCTCACGATATCCGTAACTTATTGTGAGTAGTGTATATAATCTTGTATAATCTTTATATTAAACAATTGTCAGTAGAATTGGATGCTCTGTAGCTTCTGGAGCCTTATGTCACCATGCCCAGAAACTGGTGTTGGTTAGTGTGGTTTAACTTCCACCGCCTGCCCAGCTCCATCCAGGACTTTTGAGATGACACTGATCCTGAAAACACGATGGCATTCCGCTGTTGGACTGAATTAAGTCCTCACAGCTATGGTCCATCATCTAGTGTAAAGTTTTCCTAAAAGTGCAGAAGCTGTACAGCAGAATGGGGAAGATAAATTCCTGATTAATACAGAAGAGCAGATATCTGTATTGTAGTATAGCACTAATTCATATAAAACTGTTATTTTTCCCCACCTGCAGAAACTTGCAAATGTCACAACACCAGACAAAAGGGCCTCACAGAAGATTGGACTAAGATTACGAAACCTGCTCAAACTACCCAAAGCACACAAATGGTGCATCTACGAGTGGTTCTATTCTAATATCGACAAGTAAGTGATGCCGCAGTTATTGAGTTTGAAATATGTGTGCCAACTTAAAGCAGAAACTAAATCTTATTAACCAAACTTCTATTTTTCACAGACCCTTATTTGAGGGCGACAATGACTTCTGTTTGTGCCTGAAGGAATCTTTCCCTAATTTAAAAAGTAGGAAGCTGACCAGAGTGGAGTGGGGAACGATTAGAAGACTAATGGGCAAACCCCGAAGGTTCAAAAATGCTTTTTGTGCTGCATAGAATGTGGTTTAATTTATTATCTAATAACTATCTGTTTAACTACTGTAGTGGCCTCATAGCTGCCCCTTTGTTTGGAGAAATCTGTGCTGAAGATGATTTTTTTTTTTTTTAGGTGTTCCTCTGCGTTCTTCGCTGAAGAACGAACGGCACTGAAGCAGAAAAGGCAGAAAATGCGTTTATTGCAGCAGAGAAAGATCACAGACATATCAGTTTGCAAAGATCTGCCAGATGAGATCCCATTGCCGTTAGTCATCGGCACTAAAGTCACCGGTGAGTTTGCAGTGGCCCATGTTTTACAGAGAAATCATTTATTAACAAGCACAGCTCATCAGTGTTTGAGAATATTCCCAGCCTGGGACTGTGTGCAAGTCCAGCATTTTTAAAATGGAAAAGATATGATGCATTTTACATACAGGGGTAAAGATAGATGCAAAAGAAAGACAGACAAATATTTTGGCTCTTTTTGTCAAAGTAAATTGCCAAGCAAGTCTTTTGAAACATCTGTTAACTTGTATTTATTTGCCCTAGCTCGACTGAGGGGACTCCATGATGGCCTGTTTACTGGACAGATTGATGCAGTGGATACAAGTGCTGCAACATATCGTGTGACCTTCGACAGAAGTGGACTTGGCACACACACCGTTCCGGATTACGAAGTGCTGGTAAGCGTTCATGTAATTTATGTAGCCTCTGACGAACCAGATTTGGGTTCCTGGAAGTCAGATTTTGTTTAAACACCCTCTCTCCACTCTTTACAGAGTAATGAGCCGCATGAGACGATGCCCATATCTGCCTTTGCCCAGAAACAACGCCCATCTCGCTTCCAGAACTTTCTTACTCCGCCACGTGGGTCCTATCCAGGTTCAACCCAGCCTATTTTAATGGTAATAAAGAAAAATACCTTACAGCTCATGAGCATTTTGAAATATGGTCTTTTGATTTTCACTTCATATTAAATCTTACCAATGCTTCTAAGTTAGTTTACAGATAAACAAACCATTGTTTCTCCCCACTGTGTTTTTGCAGGACAATGATCCTCTATTCAGTCAGTCACCCTGGAGGAGTAAACTGAGTGGGAGTGATGGAGACACCCTGGGTGGATTCCCTGTCAAATTTCTTGTACAGGTGGTAAGTAGCTTGTAACATGTTTTCTGTGTTTGTTTGTTTGTTTTGGGTTTTTTGTTTTTCCAGCCTAAAGCATTTTCACTTTCATTTCAGACACGATTGTCCAAAATCCTTATGATTAAGAAGGAACACATAAAGCATCTAAAGGAGATGAATACAGAAGCTGAAAAACTGGTACATTTTTATCATTACATTATGGTATAATGTTTGCATGGTACACTTTGCTGGTAGTTTTTCGCTTTGGATGGTAGTTTTACACCCAACTGTTTGCTAAACTCCTACGTATTTACTTTTATTTGCTATTCTTATATTTCACTCTAGCTGACAAGTGCTAGTGTGACATGTGTCCTGATATTCTTACTGAATTAATGTTTATTTCCAGGCACCTGTTTTTGTTTTTTTTTGTTGTTTATTACAATTTACCCAGAATTGTGAAAGCATTATAACACATAACCCAGGTGAAATGTTAAAGTAATTATTACAGTATTAAGTTTTCTACGCTACACATTTGACTAACTGCAAAGGGACAAATCTTAAATTGTGTAATATGCCTGAAATGCGTACAATCTCAACATTTTCTGTTTGCACGTATACATTATCGCTTCTTGTCAGTTCAACCTAATATTTTCATCAACACCTAGAAAATGACCTTGAAATCATTCATTTAAATTATTTACATGGGAACTAAAGAGCCATAACAGATACTCAGAATGTAGAATGCAGATACTCAAGACTTCCAGCATGGCCCGTGCTTGCTTATAAGATGTACACTGGTGTACAGTGGCTCTCAGAATGGTCGATTTTGGTTTTTACCATATATCCTCCTGTCAGTTTCCCTGATTTCTTGTCTCTGCAGAAGTCCTACTCCATGCAGATTGGGCTGGACTTTCAGAAGAGGTATGCGACCACAGTGCTGGATCTGGAGCAGCTTAATAAAGACTTGAACAAAGTCCTGCATGAGGTTCAGCAGTTCTGCTATGAGGTAAATTAGGCCATCCCAAGACACCTCTAGTCTTATTGTATGGGACAAAAAGAAAAGTGTAGAAAGCAACTGTTAACTGAATTCTCTATATTGCACCTATACTTCAACCAGGACTCTGCACTTTACAGTACAGATACTCTATTGTTACAATGTTTGTAATGTTTTAGTTGGAATATTTTTTTTTCTGTTATTATTTTCCAGATTTCTCTTTAATTTAAATGATTTGATAACTTTATTGTCTTAAGGGTCTATAGATGTGTATGGGACAATCTTGAATCTTGAATCGTTTGGTTGACAGCTGGCCCCAGATCAGGGCATGCAGCCTGCAGATCAGCCCAGTGAGATTCGGAGACGCTGTGAGGAGGAAGCGCAGGACATGATGAGGCTGTCGAATGGGTTGCCGGATGGGGATCAGCGCGTTCAGAGTCCTGGCCTTACTCAGCTCATCTCCCGCCTGACTGCCCTGCTCCTACAGATCAGGGTGAGACGTTAACTATGTTTACAAGCGCACCAGTGGTTTGATATTGGTTTGAAACTATTGGTAGTAGTGTTGTCACGGTACCAAAATTTCAGTATTCAGTAATACCAGTGAAAATCCACGGTTCTTTGTACCAATTTCGGTGCCAAAGGAAAACACAAAAACATGAATTGAACAAGCTATTTTTATTAATAACAAACAATAATTAAACAAACATGACTAAATAACTTCTTATTTATAAACTTAAACGTTTGTATAGTGTTGTCAAAAGACCCGGTACTTCATGTTCACTCACTGTAACTTGATGTTAGAGAACATATGAAGTAAATGAATGGTCTCTTATTGTAAAGCCTTACCAAACTATACAGGGCTGTATTTGACTGGACTTTTATTTAATCAAACTGTGCAAACCATATTTCATAACCTAGAACTGCTTTTCCGATGGACCGCTTTTAAAGGTACAAACATTAACCATACATTTGTTCTCTAACACACACATATTGGCTACACGGGTCATTTAAAAGCCTCTGGTGTGTAAAAATAGTATGCTATTATGTCCTGTTTTAAACGCCACAGGAGTATTAAATAGTTAATAAAGAAACTTTATTCTGATACACACGTTAGCATTAGCCGCGCTTATGCTAATGATTAACTAAGCAAATAGCAATGTTTATTTCAATCTGACATTCAAATTAATATGGGGTATATTTTTAATAACAAAAGCTCTAAATATAAAAATAAAATTAAAACTGACATGCTTGAATTCTTTCATTAAATCTGGGTGACGGTCTTTAAGGTGTTTTATAAGGTTTGATGTATTTCCTCCTTTTGACATAAAACTTCGATGACACCGCTTAAAAAATGGGTTTCTGATGATCAGTGATGTTGCCCTTCAGAAAACCTGGTACCGTAACATTTAAATGTTTTAAGTACCGACTTGGTACCGAAGTACCGGGTCTTTTGACAACACTAATTGGTAGGACAGTTTGATTGACTTTCACGTGTTGTTGAAAGTTTCCAACCTTTATTCTGAATATGATGAACTGTGACCAAAATTGTCATGTTATATAAAGGGGGCATTTCATGTTAAAGTTAAAGTGGCATTTTAGCCTAAAATTATCATTCGAATGTACTGTAGTGCAGCATTTTCTTCCATTCTATCTGTTTGGCAGAAATTTTGTATTCTAATAAGTATTCAAATGTTTTTGTGCACTTTAAATCAGAGCATGTTTGTGTAAAGAGCTTATAAATTGACTATTTTATACAGCTCATTTGCATGTGAAAATAATCACTTGCATTCATGCACAGTCAAACTGCTTGGCTATGAATGCATACAACTGCATATCTTTGACTCTCTTTTGTGTTTTTGTACTGCAGTGCTTGGCAGAAGGAGGTGACCTGAATTCATTTGAATTTAAATCCTTAACTGACTCTTTAAATGACATAAAGAGTTCAATAGACAGTTCTAATCTAAGGTTAGTATGTTTCTTTCTATGACTGTTGGGAGCCGGACCCAATTTGTACGCTGGTTCAGATTACTGTTTTGTTCAGTCTTGTCTTGAATGAAGTATCAAAGTAAAATCGAATTAAAGACTACCTTTCAACTTCAACTAGACTCAAGCCTTACTAACAGTGTATTTTGCTGTGACATTTATGCTTTCATATTGTATGTGTTTATAGTGTTTCTTTAGGGCGTATTTTTAAAGAGTATTTAAAACATACAGCGCTGGTTCTTTTCTTAAACCCCTAATTATATGGTACATGCTCTCTTCTCTAAACCTCCTCAGGAATTAAATTGTTGATCTTCTCCTTCACAGCTGTTTCCAGGACAATGTTGAGATTCATGTAGCACACATCCAGAGTGGCCTGAGCCAACTGGGGAACCTTCATGCTTTCTCTGCCAACAACACCAAC
The DNA here is from genome assembly GCA_037577145.1 of Brachypetersius gabonensis. Classification (NCBI taxonomy): domain Eukaryota; kingdom Metazoa; phylum Chordata; class Actinopteri; order Characiformes; family Alestidae; genus Brachypetersius; species Brachypetersius gabonensis. Next base: position 2,601,842 of record JBBJLR010000160.1, read on the forward strand.
AGAACGTGACTGAACCGGACACCATACAAAGCCTCTGTCACAGACATGGACTCCGAGCCATCTGTTCTCCTTTTTTTGTTTGTGCATTCTCTTTTGACATATTTGGAAAAGTAAACTTATTTTCATTGACTAAAATGTTCAAATAAGAGCTAATAAATCACCCCACCACCCCCATTGTCTGTACCATGGCAGATAAGCCAACATATTTGCAAGAACAGTGGAGCACTCCATACAGTCGTAGTAGTAGTAACCTATTTAAGAGGGATTACGTTTACCGAGCATTCAGTGTTCATCTGCCTGCATTTCCGCATTGCCATTTTGGAAGTACTTTTATTTTTATGGCTGGTTTATGTAAGGCTTTGTTGAATTACACTCTTCCCTGTTGCAGTTCTTGGTTTTGTTGAAGTTGAAATGCTTTTCAGTAGTTTTTATGCCCTCTGAAAAAGGGAACTTGATTTGCAACTTGTCCAGTCCTGAGTGTCCCACACAGAGATGACCATCCTGTCCGTTTTGAAAATGTATATTGTAGATAAATGTACAGTTTACTTGCATTACTGGTGCATTGACTGTATATGTGTCAATGTGGGCATTTTATAACTACTTTTAAGTATTTTTGTAAAGAACCAGATCTGATTTATAAAGGTCCCAGAAGACCCAAGTAGTACAGAGCTGTGTGGATGGCAGCCGTCAGTGGTTCTGTCCTCATAGTAATATGCCCCTCAATATGACAATTATTTGGCAATACATCACTGGTGTATGTTCATTTAAATGTTTGTGGATTTTGCTTTTAGGTGATTTCACCAGTTTTTATTTAACTGGTAACTGTAAACTACAAATGTGTACATACATTTTGTTCATTTCTATTAAATGTCGAACTCAGAAAATAGTTTTCCTGCATTTTTGTAGTAAGGCAAAGACTTTTCATGTACATTGAATTCTTTTATTATATATATTTTTTTTCCGACAGCGATACTGTGCAACTATTTAAATATAAAATAAATAATTGATTCAAAATCTGAAACGTTTCTTTAAAAAAAAAAAAGATCCTAACTCGGTGTGGTGCTGGAGTATAGATTGTCCAAATATTAATTGCAAGCTATTATATGAAGCCAGCAAAGCCAGCGATGGCTTCCTTCTCCCAGTCGGAGTCAGAATCGGAAAACTCTGCGTCGTGGGCCCGAATCGGTGAAAAATGACCAAAAGTGTCCTGTTGGATTTTGACTGGCATGTGCTGGACCGGACAGCTGAGCTGTTTGGGTGATGACCTGCTGAAGTTGATCTGTGTTGGAATCGGAGGAATGACGACTTTCATGTCGGGGCCGATGGTTTTGTTGGGAGGGAAGTTGTCGTAGTCCACCAGCATGTGTTTCGGTGCAGATTCCAGCTTCTGAGCCTGTACGTGTCCGTTTGCCCGGTGGTACTGATAGAAGTTGCTGCAGGATTGCCTGGTATGGTCTGTTTTGATTGTATCCTCTGCTGAACTGAACAAGCCTGACAAAGCAGTGGGGTCAAAGCTGGGGTCTGCAGGCCTGCAGTGCCTCTGCTCCGTGTTGATCAGTGGCTGGGTGAAGGAGTCCCTTAGGCCGAAGGGCACCATCCTCTGAAGATCAGGCGGGGTCTGTCGCAGGGGGAACGAGGCTGTAGGCACTTTGGTCATCGTCTGGTTGTTTCCTCTGGGCTTCAAGGGAACTGGTGTTCCCACCTGGCGTCGAGACTTGGCACGTCTGTTTTGAAACCATACCTATAAAAAAAACCTCATTTTATTTTCCACACTATTGCTGAGCTACAATTAGGTTAAATATATGAACAGTAAATAAACACAAATTTTCATAACATTTTTATATCGCAGGGAATGAGTTAACTTTTTAAAGTAAAAACTGAAAGAGCCCAGATATTTTCTTTTTTTGTTAGAGTCTGGTAGGTTTACTGCATTAAAGTATTACATAAGTCGAATGTATGTCTTCACAAAAATAGTAATACAAACATTCCAAGTGTTCATGTTTGTTTTCTGTTAAGAAACAGGATGATTCTTACTAAAAAAACCTTTCATCCTTTCATGCTTCTGAAAGGTTCTCCTTGTCAGCCTTTAGGTAGTATAATACTTATCTGGGTTCCAACATGTCTTACTGAAGTATGAAATGTATTTACCTGAATTCTAGATTCTGGTAAACCGGTCAGCGCCTCCAACCTCTCCCTTAGGTAAATGTCTGGATATTTGGTGTCTGAGTAAACTTTCTCCAGGACCTCAATCTGCTGCTGGGTGAAGTTGGTTCTCTTTCTGCGATGCGTCAGCAGGGCCATACTGTCCACTCGGGGTCCCGCCGGCCTGCTGGAGTTCATCAGCCTTGCCGTGTCCTGCAGGCTGTAGTCTGAAGGCAAACAGTCACACGTACAGTGAGTGACCTGACACAGCAGTATTATGACTTTCCTCAGGACATATAGTTTAACAGGGTTACTAATTATAATAACTATAATAATTATACATGCATACTATGGCATGTTTGTTATTTATATTTACTTATATATACACAGACACACACACACACACATATATATATACCAAATTTCCATAGACACAGAACTGCTTCATAATACATAATACAGGAATGTTCATTTCACTTTTATATAAGAGTCAGCTGTTTTGTTCTATGCCCTCTTTAAGCTGTGCAGTGGTAACAGAAAGCCTCTTCTCTGACCTGTTGGCTGGATGTCGGTGCTCCTCTCAGGTTCCCCAGGTGGAAAGGTCTGGGTGAAGAGGGTGAAGTCTCTGGGCAGGAGTGTTCCGTGCACGGTGGACATGGCCTTGTGTCTTTATCCCGGGTCAGAATAGACTGAGTGAGTGCCCTGTCTGCTCAGACTGGCTCATTTATAGTCCGGCCGGCCTGTTTGAGAGAGGTGATCAAAGTGCTGTTAGAAGTGTGATGAACAGCCCCCGGCCTCAGACCGCTTTGTCCCACATGCCAATGGTCAAGAGGTGTGAATGTGGCATCCACCAGGCCTGCAGCTTCATCTGGGACTTTAATGGAATCTCCTCCCAGAATACACATCACCTGAAAAAACATTTACCTCTTTGGTTCAGTGTCTTCTGTGGGCTGATCACATCCTGAATCAATTGACAACATAACACCCAGAGCCACTGAGCTGTCCACACTCACACACACACACACACACACACACACACACACAGTTCAGTAAATCACATTTTATATATATGTGAGTGAGATGTAAATATTGCATGTAGCAAAACCATTGAGCAATCAAAAGGTGAGATTAATTGCTAAAGATGCCAATATGTGGCTGTGTACTGTGTGTACGTGTGTGTGTAATCTAGCAATAAATATAACCATGGATATATGTAATCTATATTAATATATATTTTGAAATTAAAAGGTAAGATTGCTAAATATGCTATTGTTATAAAACTATGTATAGTGTAATAAAGAGGTAAGATATACTGTATATATATTTATATATATAAAATTGCACAAGTGTAGGCTTTTAAGTCTTTATCTATTAGCCTCACCTTTTGATTGCTCAATGGATTTTCTAAACAGGAATCAAAGTCTGCAATACACAACTGCAACAGCCATTGTCTATCCAGACACACCTGAACAGGTGGTTGCCCGTTTTTATTTTTGGCTACCACATTTCAGGGCTTTGGTGTTCCTCGTCCAGTTTTTCTGTAGTTCAAACTAATCAGTGTTGGTTTTCATTTTTTGGGGATTTCTAAGTGTCTTTTTCTTTGATCACATCTATAGCAAACTGGTCAACTCAGTGGTTCAGTAATGAGCCTTAAAACATCAACAGCACGCCTAGGCCTTTTGATATGGCCAGCAGATAATGAGCAGCCATTAGCAGTGTGGCTGTCAGTCCACACAGACAGCTTTCACGCCTTCTCAGGAACCCTCAGACAGAGGGATTAAGCAAAGAACGACTGCAGAATCCCAGCAGCTATGCAGGAGTGGGGAAAAAAAATTATCAGCTTCTAAAAGTTGTTGACAATTTATGCTGCCTTGTCAAAAAATGCTACCTTGAAGTTTATAACACCAAGATATTTTGGGGGGTGTTACAGTGGTTAGAAATATATTATGGTTCCGACACCCACGCTCTGGATTCTGAGAGTACATTGTTTTTAATCAAGCTAGATAACACATGAACACCCTGGAGTGGCAAGTATCTTTGGTTTTATTCAATTAGATTACATTAATGTTTAAATGGAGATTTACAGAAGTATCTGTAACTTAAAATGAACACTGCTGTTAAAAATTACCTTTAAAGTGTTCATATGAAAGTACTTTTACACTCATTTTGCATAACATTGTGATTAATAACTGAAAAATCATGGTTCACAATTACATTTTTTATTGTTGCCCAGCATTTGCAGCATCCCTCAAGTGGGGTTTGTGTCATGTGCATCTTCAGTCTTGCTTATAAAGCATCATAGCGGAGACTCAAAGCTCCTTGCAAGAATGCAATCCTCAAATTGAGTGAACTCTTTAAGAACTTGAAACAGATCAGCACTTTCTGGTCACCATACGTCACTATTCATAATGTTCTATTCTGGAGTTAAATTGTTAAAAAAAAAGCTAAATTAAGGAAAAGCCCATGAGCAAGAGTCCAAAACATTTTTAGAAAGTCCATATTTGACAAAGGCTGTATTCCAAGTATCTGGCCAAGCATGTCTGACACTCTTCCAGACATCAAGATTTCAGTTACGGTCTGAAATACACTAGTAGGAACATTCATAAGAACATGGAAATGTTCTTCCCTCTTCAGAAGGCTCTTTTGGCCCCGTCAACACTGACTGAAGTTAGAGTGCACAGCTCAATTAAAAAAACCAAAAACATTTTGCTCATCTTTTGAAAATAAAGTAGCTTAGCTTTCCACCCAAACAGTCAAAATGCCAAGATAAACCATTTTTCAAGAAAGGTGTTCCTGAGAATAAACCACTGGGTTCCACTTACATCCTTAAACAGAGACAATACACAAGCAGAGGAATTTGGATGACCCATAAAGCAGGTGTGAAAGCAGGGCTGAAGACGGGCTTTACTGAAAAGGACCGTGACAGTTCACCTGGAAGCAGGACATTAAAGGCTTCCTGAACATACTTGAGGCTACAGGAAGACCATGCTGGCTTGAGATAAAACTAGTGGCACCACTGGTTCAAGGAGAGACTTTATTGAAATTTGTTTGACAACACAACTTTTCCAGACGAGACGTGCAGCCTGCGGAGCGGTGTGTAAGCCATGCTTCTGCGAACTGGAAATAAAAGATGGAGAAAATCAAGAGCAAATTCAGCTTCCAAGAACCCGTAAGAGGAGACGAATCAAGGCCATACCCTTCTTGATGTTTCTGGCCATCAAGGGAGGTAACGGACACTGTCTTTTGCAGATGGCATCAGTCTGGTTGAGGTCACAGATCACAGCTTCACAGTGGAAAAACATCTGAAAGATTGAAATGTAATGTTTCTGCATCACAAAATCCAATGAAGCAATTTACATGTCTGAAGTATTTAAGACGGTACACTGGTTAAATTTATATCCCAGCTTGATATTCACAAAAATAGGCTCAGAAGAAATGGCACTTTAAACCAAATCTGTGGCATTTAGTCCTTCAGCTGTTTGACAATATTCAGCTCTGTTACCTGATCTCTGAGGATGGTATCATCTTTTACAAAAGTGAACATCTTCACTTCAAAGCGTTTAATGTGTGGCAGGTACTGAACCCGATCATCAAGGACAACAGGGTGAAAAGTGGTTTGGTAACGGTCATCAGGATTCTCGCAACTGTTCAGAAAGCACAAATTCAATGTGAAGCACAAGGCCATTTCTTCCCATTAAAAAGATCCATGTCTGAAACATTACCCATCCACAATAAGGTCCCAGCTCATCTGGGTGACGTCTTCGACAGTGGCCCAGCAGTTTTCCAGGACCAGCTCTAGTCGAGGGTCTGTGAACTGGACCAGCTCCACCTCGAAGTACAGAGGTTCTCTCAAGTACTGCACCACTGGGTGGTCCTCAGCCATATAAAAGTCAGTGTAAGAAGAATCTTGAACAAAGGAACAAAACAGCATTATGCAACATGACTGCTTCCACTACTGGCACTCTGCTTATGGGATTTGATCACTAAACCAGGTAAATAAGTTACTGGGACAAAAATGAACCCATTTGACAATGCACTTCATTTTAGTCACAAAAACAAAAAGCTAAAAATTGTAGAAAAAGTAGAAAAAGCTGTTGCAAACACCCTCCTTGTCTAACTGGCCCAAAGTGAAGGTGGTAGGCATCAGTTTAACAGATTAACTTTTTAAAAGGAACATGGTATGACCCACAAATGTTTTGTCAGGGTGAAGTGCTTGACCACACCTGAGAAACTGAGACCAACACACTTAACATGAGCCAGGCTGAAGATGGTATTAAAAAACATTTTCTACTACTCCAGACACTCCAAGCTTAATCCAACTCATGTGGCCAAAAGTAGTCACTATTGAAAATCATTTCTAGGCAGAATCCATGTTTAGTAAAACATTGTGTTTGCCAGAAACTGCATATACTGTGCATTGAAATGAAGTATTGAGTCAAACATACCTTTGGCCAGTTGCATTCTGACTTTCAGTTCTCCAAACCCAGATTCAGCAAAAGGCTCATTTCTTCGTTGTTTAGTGAAGAAAGTCACTGTCTGGGTGTCATTCAGAGTGTAGTAGCAGGCAACAGTCACACTAGCATTGTGCAAAAAAAAATCAAGTTAGTATAGACGTAAAAGCCCAACACAAACCAGTAACTCGCAAAACATGAACATACTGGTATTCTGGTTCATCATAGTCATCCGCCGATCCATTTTTCTTGGAATCACGTCTCCCATTAAACACAGATATTTCATTCTGATACATCATGACATCGTCATAGAACTGGAGGAGAGAAGAAAAAATTGTTAATGTCTGTCAAAATAAACCCACCAATATTGACATTCCATGGGGGGGGGGCACTTCTCAAAACACACCGTTCTAGTTGTTCCACAACTGCTCGCATCGAAGGAGAAGTAGGCGAAGCGACTGTTGCTAAAAACAGGTTTACACGTGGGATCCTTTAGCACCAACTGGCTGGGAATCACATGAGACGCAGATTCCACCTTCACTGCAAGTGCAGTCATTGTTCCATTGGAGAAACATTCTGAAAAGGAACAGCTCAGGCTCACAATATGTATGGAACCAAGTTTTGGCAGGTTTTTAAAAATGACACCTTACTCTCAACATGTGAAAGCCAAACAATGCGTCATATGAAGTGAGCATTAGAATATAAAAGCTAATTTAAGAGGAACTGTCCACCCAAGAAACAAAACCCCACAAGTTACACATGTCTGGGCTAAAACATCTTCATACCAGCCATAGTCAATGGAAAGCTGCAGGCCAAGGAGAAGGCTTTGATGTGCCAGTCGTTGGCAGGATCCCAAAGGTGCAAATCAAGACGAGCTCTCACTAATGACTTATGGGCCATCTAGGAAGAAACGAACTTAAACTTTAGCAGGGCAAAGAACCCCTTCAAGATTACTAATACACAAAGACAAGGAAAGGAACACTGTACCTCAAAAATGACATCGTTTGCCAAGAAAGGCACCACCATGCTGAGGTGAGTGGAATTCTCTTGTACACGGTACTCCTTGTAAAGGTCAGCAGACAGACTCTGCTTCCCCAACAAGATGTTAAAGTTCTTGCCTTGGTTCCCATAAGCCACAGTCACATAGAAGTTATCCTCATCACAGGTTCCTTTCATAGCTGGCAGAACTACACAAACAGGTAGAACGGATGACTGTCTTGTTCAGACCAAACTATAGTCAAACCATATACACTTCAGAGCATGTTCAGAACTGCTTTGCCATGTAGGCAAAAACGCACCAATGTCCTGAAGAGTAGCTTTCAATAAGGCAGGCTGGGGAAAAGGCGCGTATTCAGGCAGGATTACCAAGCCAAAGATGAGTAGAAGAGTATAGGTAGTGGTCTCCGGATTGATATTCTAGAGTGACGGGAGAAAAACAATAAGCCAGGGAATACTGGTACCCCCAATGTAAACATGTACACATTCACATTGCACACATTTATACAGTGACTAGGGTGAAGCAAAGAAAATATTTTTCGGCAAGATAGTGTAACTGATTTAAATAAACTTGGAAAAAGGTCAGACTTCCATTAACCTGTTCTATACCTAAACCTTTTCTGTACATTTGGTTCAACTGCTTCCAGTTACTCACCTTATCACTTAGAAGCAGCACCTGACCATTAAACATTGTATACTTACAGCCTTCAGAACAGCAGCATCAGAAAAGGGGGTGTGGACGCTAAAAGCTTTGGAGCCATTGGGAAATCTATACTGCTGCACATTCAGGCCTCTGTTGTTGGCCTCTGCCACAGTCACTACTCCAGTTGAAAAAGTGATGTTCAGCAGCTCAACATCAGGAAGGAAGGGACCCAACACAACATCAAAAAAGCCCAGCTCTACCTTGGTATCTGCAATGCATGGAAAAGCAACTTAAGCAACAAAGTTCTCAAACACCAAAATCCAACTATAGCCCATACTGGGGGAAAAATGACTAAGAGCTTATTTAACAGCAAATTAGTTAGAAATGCACAGTTAGACATTCCTGGAGGAACTTACTGTCTGTGACCTGTGGTGGCTGAGGCTTGGGTGGTGTGATGATGGGGTAGTGGACCTTATATTTGGTGACGGTCTGTCCTTCCTCCCATGCCATCTCCAGCATGGGTTCAATGCTGTAGGTAGTGTGGTACTCATAGTTCAGTGCATGACTCTGCAAAGAGTAACAAAAGTTATGAGTCAAGAATTTGAAACAGCAGTTTACCATTTCAAACAGCAGTCTTAGCAACACTAAAGCATGACGCCAAACCTTATAGTAGCCGTCTGGTCCACCAATGGGTAGAGAGATTACGATCTGGGTCTCAGTGAGAGATAAGCCATAGCCCATGGCATTCATCTGTTCTTGACTAAGCCTCTTCCCATCAATCCCCATGTACAGTTCAAGGAGATCACGCTCTTGTGACACCCTCAGTGGGGCGACATAAATGGGCATGAACCATGTGATTACTTTGTCACTGAAATGGAGTCCACCTGTGAAGGCAAAGTGGGGAAGTAAAGCTCAGGCCTCCACATCAGAGAGACTACCGGTAGTTCTTTGTGGAATTCTTCACACAGTTTGTGAATTGTACCAACATTGTTACTTTTAAAAAGCACAAATATGACAACTTTGGAACTTCTGAGACCCTCACTGTCTTCATAGATTGAAGATCCTCTTCAGTGAGCACAGAACAGCCACATGTTCATGTCTAACGTGACAGTGTGTGATCTGGGCCCTAATGGAGAACTAACTTCTCTGGTAGGATCTTAATCCACAGCAACCTATATACATTTTTCTGGGTAAGAGAGTCTGCTAAATGCTGCAAGTGTATTTACACAGAAGTGAAGCGAACACATTACACAACTGATCAAGCCTGGTCCTCAAGATCTACATTTCTGCATAGCACCACATATGATCCCTCAATGGGACATTTGGTATCTTCACAGCTATAGACAAATGTGGTCTTGGCAAACCACATCTGAGCTACTTTAAGTTTGAAGGACTGCACTACCATTTCAATCCTTGTTCTGTGACGCACTTGCATAATTCAGATGACTGTTGGGTGATCAGTTTTATTTGATCAGCCAAAGTTGAACTAAACCCTGCAGGAAAGCAGACCTTTGAGATAACGTGGCAGCAGACTGCTATTCAAGACGACAAAATGAAAGCACATCATTTGGCACCCACAGCATTCTCAGACAAGCTTGCGCCTTCATCCAACCCATTAGAAATGCTCACCAGTTGGACAGGCAACAGCAGTCTCAATCATTGTTACAGCCCACTCCCTCTTGAAGTAAGTCATAGCTTTGAAGACTTCCATTTGCACCCCATCCACCTATTTGGCAAGAATCAAAATATCAGCCTGGAAAGCAGATCAGTGCTTGGGCTTCTGTATTCAGTCACTTACATTCTGGGAGTAGGTTTCAGGCATGTTGTAAGGGCTTCGCAGTACTAATCGAGTTGGAGTTGTTGATATGCCATACCCTGCTTGCTCGACATCTGACAACAACATGGCCTTTTCTTTGGGTGTGTAAAAGACTATCCTCCAGATATACTGTAGGGAGGTGGGGGCCTGCAAAAAAGGATAGTCCAAATTAACAGTTCAAAGGCCATAATACAGCCACACTACTGAAGGCCCAAACTGAAGTTCTCTAGCATTGAATCTGCCAGCCGCAGCATAAAATGAACATGATTGAACATTTTAACCTGAAACAGATTGGCCTAAAACAGCCTACTGAACAACTAGTTAGTATTTACATTACATTTACAGCATTGACGCTCTTATCTAGAGAGACATCATGCTGTACAGTAAGGTATAGTCAACCAGGCTTACTTCAGGTTAAAAGATGGTTTTAAAAGCCATAAGCCATCCACACCACTCATACCTCTGGATAACTGCCTGATTTTTGGCCATTTCCACCAACGCCTTGACTTTGGTGCTTGGTCTGGGGCATGTCTGGGGGAAATCTGTTAACAGAGACCTACAAAACATTTCTGAATTATAAAACGGAGCAACTGCAAACTGAGTGTTTAACAGGACATGGTGCAATTACTCCATGTGCACAATTAGACAAGGTTTGAGGTTTAATTTCAATATAGAACAAAGTTCTAACTGCCAATCCAAATTGCACACGTGTGCAAATTAGGCAACCATTAGTGTGCAGAACTATGCGACTAAATGAAAGAAATTTTACCATCGCATTTACATCTGTTAAAGGAAAAACAAAATCAGTGACCAATATAGGCACCCTTTAACAGTCAATCCTGCCATTCAGGGAATCGGTCAGTGTCTTGATCTGTTGATCCACGTTTTATGCTGCAGCAACTACAGCCTCCCAGACACTGTTCAGAGAGGTGTACGGCTTCCCATCCCTGCAAATCTCCCGTTTAAGGGACCAGAAGTTTTCAATAAGGTTTAAGTCACGTGAGGAAGGGGGCCACGTCATGCTTTCATCTTTCAGACCTTTACTGGCCAGCCATGCAGTGGAGTACTTCGATGCACATGGAGCATTGTCTCACAAAAATCATGGGCTTCTTGAAAGCAGATTTTTTCCTGTACCACAGCTTGAAGTAAGGGTCTTATAAATCCACCAGTAGGTTTGGGAGTTGATTTTAAACCGAACAGCTCATCTTTAAATGATAAGCCCACATTAGCACCCCACCTCCACCGTGCTGCCGTCTGAGTCAAAGTGGAGCTCTGTGCCTGTTAGTGCTCCAGCCACAGGCCCATCCATCTGGTCAATCAGTCCATGAAACGTTTGAAAAAAATCTGTCTTGAGATGTTTCAACCTGTGTCTTGTTCAGTGGGGGTCAGGTTTCAGCCTTAACTCTGAACACCTAACACCTTGTACTTCCAGGCACTCCAGATAGGTGGCAGTTATAGAATATGGTGGAACTGGAGGATAATGGTTCCTGGTAACCTTACTCTTGATTCTTCTCAAATCTTTGGTGGTTAACTTCCATCTTTAACACGTTTCTTGCTACATAATTACGCACCTTGATATAGGGGGTTGATCTCCAGCCACACCTTCAGTCATTACACAAACACACATCACCCGACCCAATAAGCATTCAAGATTACACAGCTTGGAGTTGGAATATATGTGTATATGGTCAAAATACTCACTTGCCTAATTGCAGTGCATATACACCATCAAAGCAAAGACAAACAGCATTTTCTCTGAAATGTATTTTAGTTTGTCCCCACAGTGTCCACTTTTTAAAAAAAAAATCATTCCACTGAAGGGGGCTGAAGGTGTGCAACAAATGTACAGCTAGTATACTGTGGCAGATTTATCTGAACACAGCCAGAGAGAGTAGGCAGGCGTTTCGAATATTGGAAATTCAATCGAGATAAAAGGAAAACAGCAAGAGCTGTGAGAATCACCTCCATGAAGTTACGCTCGCAGAGAATTTCACGTGATGCCCAATGTTGGTATTTACATGTTTTTCTGACCTCATGCACATCTTCCTCAGACACTCGGTTACCAAACATCTTGAGGCGAAGTCCAGTGTCAAATAATTCATCATCCTAAAAGGCACATCATGGAGAAACAGTAAGCAGATCTAGTGGTTATCTGGAGTTGTGATTGATAGAAGCATAGAATATTAAAGAAACAGGGACCATTTGTCATATGGACCATTTGTCATATGTACCACCGTCATAAAATGAAGGCAGTATAAGTTAAGGTGGACAATTATGCAAAAAGTACCTTCTTACATTTAACCACTAAATAAATGTTAAATGAAGTTCACCAAGTGTCATTTGCTATTGGCAGTCGAATTCACATGAATTTAAACCACACATTTAAAAACATCTTAATACCAATCACATCATACTCATTTTATTCTGGTCCAACACATTTCATTCTTGCACTGACCATGTTAACATAATTTATCTTAGACTAGAGTGTCATATGTATATGAGCTACTGTCCACTCTTTACAGGGGAAACTGAGCATCTTCATGTAGAGCTGGCTACTGCCAATTATTTGGTTTGCAAGACTGGAGAACCAGGCTGAAGAATGAACGCTGGGTTGGTAGTCACTGCGCTTTACCTGATTTTCAGCAAAACAGTTCAGCAGAGACATGTAGACCTTCGTGTTTCCCCAAGGATCAGACTCCATACTGTAGCCACACTTAGCTGCCAGCTCAGGTGTTAAAGGCACAATCTGTGAACCATCTGAAAAGCAAAGAACACCACTCACACGTTAATCCAGGTCACATCATGTTAAAGAACTTGGACACTCCAAGGATACTCACTGATGGCATCAACTTCAAGTTGACTTCCAAAGGCTAAAGCTTTATCAAAGGTAACCCTCACAACATTCCCAAGACACTCTGACTTTAAGCCGGTTCCTATAAGACAGACACAAAAATTGTATGTTGGTTTCAAGCCAGAGCTCAAAGCAGTGAGAAGGGTCTAAGTCTTCTTACGTTGGTTGAAAGTCTTTTGTGCAGAAACCACAACAGCAGTCAATACGAGCCACCAGGTGCTGATAGAGACAATTCAGTCGTTAAACAGAGGCCTGATAAGACTGGAGTGAAAATACAGAGGACTTCAAAGTAAACTCACCAAAAGACATTGAGAAGTCCCATCTTCTGCAAAAGGAAAGCTTGGAAAAAAAGGCACTTACTTTCAAAAACAGCTCAAATGTCACTGTGTTGTGTGTGTGTGTTCTCATCAAGGAAAATCTGCAGCAGTCCTGCACTTATCTCGCTAGTGACCTACTGGAGGTCTTTGCTGAGAAGCCGTGTGCAAGTTTGGATTGTAAGTGTGTGGATAATCTGTAAACTATTACAAATACAACCCCATTAACCAACCTCATAACCAAAAAGCGGCGTCTTGAATCTCAAAGTGGCGTTTCTCAAGCAATTTAAAGCTGTTTTGCAAGGCCAGGCCTTCACAGGTGATCCTAATGATGCTGATGACTGACAGGTTGCTTAAGGCGTGCAATCACTGCAAAACTATGATCACCTGGGACTTTTTTCGGAACAGCTTTAAGGTAATGGTTCTCAACCTTTTCACCATTAAGACCCTCCAATCCATCACAGCAAATTGCCAAGGCCCACAATTCAAAGTTATACAAAGTTATTGTTTGCGGTTGGACTCAAAGCCAAGTTTAATGTACCAGGAATTTTTTTTTTTTTCCCGACTGAGTGCAGCGAAGCGCCTCTCTGTCTGCGTCGCTCGACTGATCTGGGAGCAGCTTTCGGGCGAGAGGGCTCATTCGAAACGTTACAAGCTCTGCTATTCGTTAATTAGCAGAGGTTGTAATAATACACGAATGGCGTTTTAATAATATACCAATCACGGCGTATAAAGTGTTTTTGGGACCGACTGCGGTCCACGGCCCAGTGGTTGAGAAACCTGGCTTTAAGGAACGTGTGGTACCGAGTCCGCTAGGTGGAGATATAGAATCATAGTCTTCGTATTATTTTGCTGCAGTTTTTGCAGAAATACTCCCCATGACCTTTGTAGGGCCAAATGAACATTATTGGCCGGTGCGGGCTGTGAACTGTCCTTGTATTGTTGTTTAATGGAAGTCATTTTGAATACATTAGTAAACTGCAAATGAAGGATTCACACAGTGCATCGGCCTTCTTGTAGTGTTCGAATGACAGCTAAATAGCAAACTACTTATATGGACAAAAGTATTGGGACACGGCTCTTAATTATTGAATTCCAACTTTGTGACCACAGTTTGGGGAAGAACCTTCTCTATTACAGCATGACTGTGTCCCAGTGCACAAAGCGAGCTCCATAAAGACATGGCTGGATAAGTTCAGTGTGGGAGAGCTTGACTGGCCACACAGAGCCCTGACCTCAACCCCATCCAGCACCTTTGGGATGAACTGGAACGAAGATTGCGAGCCATATAGGCACAAACTCCCACAGAAAATCTTGTGGAAAGCCTTCCAGAAAAAACAGAAGCTGTTATAGCTAAAAAGGGGGACCAATTCCATAATAAAGTCTATGTGTACCATTATAATCCCCGTTGGTGTAACCATCTGGTATCCCAATAATTTTGTCCATATAAGTGAATACAGCATAGCAAAAGTTGGGACAATTTTCCTTTAAAACTACTTTTTTCCCATAATAATCACTGATACATAAACCAGTACGAGGCAGCAACCAGATGACTATCACTAAGCTTTAATAAGTGCACTTGTTCATAAGTGACATTCAATGAAAAAGAAAGGAAACAAATGATCAGTTAGATACAGTAAGATCTTTTCAAGATCTTTCATCACTTTTGCTTGATTTAACTTAGTTTTATGATTTAAAATATTTTAACTGATTTAAATAAAGCAATATGTTCAATGGTTTAACAAATAAAATTTGTATAGTTTTGTACTCCAAGTGCATTTATGCTACTGATCATTCACTGGTGATAAGATGAGCATCATTTTTTATGAAAGTTATAACTGTATAAAGTGCAATAATTATGACAACACTAAGAGCTGAGATATTGAAGAACAATCTTCACACAGGAGCCAAGACACAATAGCACAGATTTAAAATTACATTAAGATTACAGAGTTCATTTAGTCCTTTTCTACAGGCTGCCATCAAAGACACATCCCCCCGCAGCAGGATTCCATCAATATCCTCTTTTTAATTTTTCTTCACGGTCGACTGTTGTCTGATGCAGACTTTTTTTGGCATCTTCAAAATTGGCGTTTATTTCCAGAGCCTTCCTGAAATCACTCTCAGCATCCTGGAAAAAACCTGGGGAGGGAAAGAGCAGAGCATTTTTATTGTTAAACAATGTATAAAAAATAATTTTCCTCATTATTCAAACCATTTAGTCCTCGACTGCGCTCTTACAGCTGATAAAAAAAAACTCCCATCCACGAACTAGACTTCATTTTTTGGAAGCAGGGACGTACAATATTCAAACACACAATCAGTGACCTTTGTGATTCCGATTTTGGCTGACATGTTTCATGAAGTTAATAACGCAAGTGGTTTAAGTGCACTCTCATTGTATTTGAATACAGCTGCTACACTTTTGTACACTTTTTTTTTTGTGTTTAACTGTATTTGATTCAAGTTATTTATATGCAACCAATTTTTAATTTAAAATGCCAGCTTGGATCATTAAAAAAACAAATAATGTAATGTAACATAGCATGCACCAGACAGTAATGTAACATCCTCTTCACACAGTGTGAGAGGAAAAAGTGTGGCCCATATTAATCATCCTGATCAGTCCTCCCTTTTTATTATTTTTTTTGGTTCTCCTCATACATTGTAGGTCTACTCCCTATCCGTCTAGGAGGGCTTTTACTTTGCCTTACACTGCCTGGATTACATTATTTGTTTTTTCATGTTCCAAACTGGCATTTTCAATGAAAAATTGATAAACCTCTTCCCCATACATTAAAACCTTCCCCACTCTTTAAACCTAATATAAACTAATATAAAACATATAAATACTTACATTAAACATAATACAATGTAACATTTTAGGCATCAGATGGCATATTCTTCACTTTTTAAGTACAATAAATATATTTTTTTACATATGCCAAAAGTCTGTCATGTTTGTATTATGTGCCTATAAAATCCATACATTTATAAGATTATAATACATATATCAGACTATACACTTTTGAAAACCACTTACATTTGTTTAAGTATTTATAATGGCTCATCTTTTAAAATCCGAATATCAGCCCAAACTTCTGGCCTGTAGTGCAGTTTGTTTAAATATTACATTTAGAAATGAAAACAGCAAAGAAGTGAGTCTCACCCAGTCTGTACTGTATTAATCCTCTGTTATAGAATGGGACTTCAAACTGGCTGTGGGTTTTTATTGCTGCACTGTAGTCGTCCATGGCCTCGTAGAAGTCGACCCTGAAGTACTTTACCTGGCCACGGTTGTTGTAGGCGACGGCCAGGTCTTTACAATCACAATCTCTGAAATGAGACAAAAAGACACAGTGTGAACAAACCTCCCTCACCCAGAGTGCGAATTACCCCACCATTTTTGGGTGGTACTAACACTTTTATGACCATTATGGTCTGCTATCGCGTCAATACAGATAGTTGCCACCAGGGGGGGGGGGGGGGGGGGGGTTTGGTTTTTGCTCAAAGG
>JBBJLR010000160.1:2621190-2639366 GCA_037577145.1 Brachypetersius gabonensis
TGCTCAGGGACCCAGTGGTGGTGCTGAAGGTAGGATTCGAACCTGTGACCTCTTGGTCCAGAGGCAAGTATCCTACCACTGAGCTACCTCCAATTGCTTTTATGTAAGTGGAGGTAATTTTCTCAAATCTGTAGCAGCCATGTCTTGTCCGTTTATGAGAGAGCAACCAGTTCCTGAAGGTGCAAGGATTATTCACAGAGTTTGTCAAATTCCTCGTGTTACACGTGATAGAAAGGATTCTTTGGCACAGCATGACAATATACTTTATAAGAGATACCGCTTTTCTTGTGAGGGTATCTTTTATATAATTTCTTTGTTAAACCCCCATGTGAAATGTGCAAAGTCCACTGATTAGAGGCACACATGTGTTTCCCGGAGTCTTTATTAAAGTTTGAAATTCTCCACACCACTCTAATAAAAGCTCTTGCTCCGCTTGAGGAAAAAATTGAGCCGGCTCTTTTGCCATTTCGTCAATCAATCGAAGTAATTAAGTAATTTCTGCATAATTATATGTTGCATTATAGATAAATATCTACATTGATGGTGGTAGGGGCCCAGAGTCTTAAAATGTAATATTTTCTCTACCATTCAAAACCACTAGTGTTTACTAATGTCCACTGAGTTTTTAATGTAAAATGATGATGGGAAAAGTGAAAACTTGACCAAATGTTTATTTATCATTACATTGCTCTGCATGCACATTTTTACAAAATACATTTTAGGCCCAAACCTTTGAAAACTGTTCTAACACATGCAAACACTTAAGCTTACTTGTATGAAAACGTACCAAACTTTTAGACATCAAACTGCATATTCTTTACTATTTTGGACCATAACTTTCATAAGGTAATGTGAGATAAATATTAATTTCTTAAAATGTGCCCAAAGTGTGTCATGTTTGAATTTAATCAGTTTGCATCACAGAAAATGGAATAAATTAATTCTGACTATTTTTCTTGATGCATTTGTAAAATCACAAACATGATCTCTTTCCTCATTAAGGAGTTTAAATGTTTAATTTAAACCATGATGCAATGCCAATCTGATGTTCAAAACCACAGATTCAAATGCATTCAAGCCTTTCTGTGAACATAAGTTGCATGTGTGTGTTTACAATGACTGTATTGTAACATGTGTTGATATTTTCAAGGAAAAACCCAGCGATTTTTCAGCCTAATCTATATCTGTCACACCCATAGAGTCTGTTATCAGCAACAATATCTTGGATCCTCGATTCAAAGACTTGAAACACTAAGACGTGAAACACTAAGAAGCCAACAGGCATGAAGAATTGAAGAATTGAAGCACTGCCCATTGGCTTCTATTAATAAAACGTCAAAATGATTGTCTTTGTAATAGACTGTATGTTGTGGGTACAACAGATTAGGCTGAAACACAGTAAGAAACTCTGTGCCTCTACAACATTTCACATGTTGTAGCATCACAGAGGCATAAAATATTTAGTATATTCCAACTGTCTAACAATTGTATTTTACTGTCCTTTTTTGTCTCGCTAATTTGACACACACTCCCTCTTGGTGGCCCATAGCACACAGGAGTAATTATAGGTTACATGGATTGTATTACCTTCACAAAGACCAGCCAAGGATGCTGCCACAGCTGGCAGGTCATCCTGGAACCATGAGTCCATCTCCTGCCAAGGTTTATGAGTGGAAAAAAGACTCGTCTCCAATAGACAAAGAGGCCAAGAAGCAGCTCAAGGGTGAATGGGCACCAGTAGTTTGCCGTAAAGTACCAGCTCCTGCTGAGTCACCTGCAGGAACCCAGCAGCAAGTTCCACTTGCAGGCCAAGAGCAAGCAGCAAACTTTCAACAAAGATCACTTCCAAGTCCAGAACAATCAAGAGTAGCTCCAGACCAAACACATGTAGCTCCAGAACAATCACAAATCACTTTAGAACAATCAAGAGTAGCTCCAGACCAAACACATGTAGCTCCAGAACAATCACAAATCACTTTAGAACAATCAAGAGTAGCTCTAGAACAATCATGGGTAGCCAAAGAACAATCACAAGTCCCTTCAGAACAATCAAGTGTAGCTCCAGAACAATCACAGGTAGCTAAAGAACAAACACAAGTCATTTCAGAACATTCCAGTGTAGCTCCAGAACAATCACAGGTAGCTAAAGAACAGGCACAAGTGACTTCAGAACAATCCAATGTAGCTCCAGAAGAAGCACATGTAGTTCTCGAACAGTCTCATATAGTTCCAGAAGCATCAGTTCCAAGTCCAGAACTGTCGTTTGTAAATCCAGAACAATTACTTAAGGTACCAGGACCATCACCTGGAGGTCCAGCACAATCACAAGCAAGATCAGAACAAATATTCATTAAACAAGAATTTGAGGCAACCAGAGCACCAGCTACACATTTCCAACCAACAACCTCCCCTCCAGTTCACCCCCGAGCCTGGGGAACCTCACCACCAAACTTCTGGCTGCCAAAGTCCACTCTGACACCTGAGCTATTCCCTGAAGCCTCCTCAGCCCAGTCCCTGCCAGCATCCACTCTGGCTCCAGAGACATATCCTCACACACCCTCGGCCCAGCCAGAGGCGCCTGTCAGGGCAGCAGGTGCCCTCACCGCTGCAGGGAGGACAGGTAGAATACTCTGCTAGGAGTCGCTTCTCGGCCTACTCGCTGTGCACAGCGCGGTAAAGGTAGATTTAGCAATATGACATCATTGAGCCCATGATGTGCTTTTTTAGAAATTAAAAGCCAATTTAATCTTTAATGAGAGATACACAACATAAACTGGGGGTGCTGAGGGGTCTTTTCAAAGCAATTTAATTTTTGTCATGAGTTAAAAATCGTGCGTTAAGGCAGAGTTATACAACAGTTAGCTTCAGTAGTATCCACCTTTAGCCCATAGGCTCCAGCCTAAAGTGGTTCAGAAAATTGATGGATGAATAATTTTAGTGGCACAGTCTAATTGGTTGATAAGTGTTCTACTGAAGCTGTTATTTATAATAAAAATTGTTTTCTCACGATTGTTACATCACTGCTCTGAGATACGGATAACTTACTTTACCGCCAACCTACTTTAGAAAATTAATAACATTGATAACATTTTATAGAATAATATTTAAAGAATACATTTCACATTGAGGCTGTTTGGTCAGATTCTGAAGAAATATATATTTGTTGGTGGTCGTGACTCATGTAACATTAAGCTTGAGTTAATCGCAAACTAACAGACGAGTAACATTGGCTGTCTTGAACAAATGCCATTCAACTAAACCTGTTAAAAAAAATGTCATGGCCATATTGGATGAGCCATAATATAAACCCTGCTGTTTTTTGGTGGACGTAATTAAACATTAAAGCACATTTGATACAAAGTGGGGGGATTCTTTGCTTTACTCTTTTCTTTATTTTGTAGAACTTTATTTTGAAAAACTAGAGGGACTGCATTCGATAAATATCTTCTCACATATAATGATGTCGTCTTACTAAATTTCCCTATTTTAAAAATACATGCTCATTAAAAATAATGACAGTAATAACTGCCTATTAGAATAACATATAACCACAACTTAATGTTAATAAAAGTTAACTTCGAGGGCTACTATCTGCCCTACACGCGACCCAATGCCTCAGAATAAGAAAGTGACGAATAAACCCTTATTCTGAAATATTAAGCACTACTTTAACCTGTGATGGCTTTGGGTCATATTTACTGTATATCTGCTGCACATCACCATACTAAACTCGGTGCGCAACATCATGTTTGTGCACTTTGGGATGTTCAGAATATTTCAGCATGTCTTACTAACCTTCTAATCCACAAACACATTTGTTAGTAACACTACATGGTGTTATTAATCAGTAAGCGATTATTGTATCTTTTCCACTCTCAGCTACTGACTCCCAGTGTCGGAGCCGCCCGCTGGACCTGGTGTTCATCATTGACAGTTCTCGCAGTGTACGGCCAGGTGAGTTTGAAAAGGTCAAGATCTTCCTTTCGGACATGGTGGACACACTGGACATCGGTCAAGATGCCACTCGTGTTGCTGTGGTGAACTACGCCAGCACGGTCAAAATCGAGTTCTTCCTCAAGGACCATCTCAAAAAGGTAAACATGAAGCAAGCCCTCAGCCTGATTGAACCCCTGGCTGCTGGCACCATGACCGGACTGGCCATCAAGAAGGCCATGGATGAAGCCTTCACTGAGGGGTCAGGAGCACGACCCAAGTCCAAGAACATCTCTAAAGTGGCCATCATTGTCACAGACGGACGTCCTCAGGACCAGGTGGAGGAGGTATCCGCAGCAGCCCGGGCCTCGGGTATTGAAATCTACGCTGTGGGAGTGGACCGGGCCGACATAGCCTCACTGAAGCTCATGGCCAGCAACCCGCTGGAGGACCACGTCTTCTACGTGGAAACCTACGGAGTCATTGAGAAGCTGACGTCTAAGTTCAGGGAGACTCTGTGCGGTAGGAATGCGAGCAGGGGTCTTATTCTTCTCTTTATTTTGTTTTTAGCTAATAGCAGAAAAGTGACCAGTGATTACTTTCTTATGTTTCTATGTTTCTATATGCTATTTTTTTATTCATTTACTGACTGGCAAGGCTGCATGGCATCTATATAAGACTTTACAACATAAACCAACAAGCATCAGTTGTCAGTTACTTTTGACATTTCAAATAAGAAAGACACCTGACACCTGTTAGGTCAAGCCATGAAAGTCTTTTTTAGGTGCCGTGTAGTAACCCTTCAGTAAAGTGTTTCCAATTCTATTTTAAATGCAGTAGTGTCTTATAGGTTCATTAATCTGTGTGTTTTGATTGCTCTTAATAAGCAAGTGTGTTGCTGCATGTACAGTCTGTTTGATTTAACCATTCGCTGATGGCCAAATCAAAATGACTTTACCCAGTTGTGTGTTTTAATAGAATAATTGTGGTTTGTCCTTATAAACAGCGCTGTGCAAAATCAGAGTTCATCCTTTTGCAGAAATCATATATTTAACAGAACATTACACAGATTCCTTAATAACTAAATATCTCTAAACCTAATTCAGTATTTAGTGAGTTCATCCTTCATCTTTATTACAGCTTCCAGGCTTTTCATAAGGTTTTCTTCTAGTTTTCTGCAGCAAGTTGTAGGCATGTTTTGCTAAACTTTCTTTTAAACTCTAAAGTTCGGCCTCAGACGTTGCCTGCACCTTTTATTTTGTTTTTCACCATTAAATCCCAATTATAAATTTACACTCATCGGTCCAGAAAACCTTCCTCCACTTCTCAGATGTCCAACTATAATACTGTAGTGCAGATTTTCTTCTTTTTTTGTCTGTTTCCTTTTTTCAGTACTGGCATGTTGAACAGCTACACATTCTTTCAGACCAACAGTGTTGGGGATGAAGCTTGATTTTCTCTTTTTTTATTAAAGAGCTGTTTACCTGACGGGGAAAGGTTTGGTATAGGTCCTCATTTCCTTTAATCATTAAATAAGTATTTTTTCATTTAGTTTTGCTTTAACTTTTTGAGGATCTATCTAATCTGGCAGAGAAATCTCTTTTTTTGACATATATACACGAGAAAGAAATGTGTGGGGCAGCTGAGGTGTGTGTGTGTAATGGTTTGTGTGAATGTGTGAGTGAGGAACACAACTGAACTTGATGATGTCAGTAAGCTTGACATTATGAACCCAACATTAAACCCAACCAGTTACAGCGGTGCCCTCCCAGTTAGAACTGATTAGGTGTTCAAGATGGGAAGAATGAGGACTTGAAGTGGCTGTAGGGGACATAAAAGAAAAGGGTGGATAAAATAAATACTCATAGATTTGACATTATGTTTAGTTGTTGAGGCATCTGAGTAATGGTCTGTTAAATATATGTTTCCTCCTTTTTCTGAAATAAATAAGCAGAACTCAGTGACCATTCTGACTGACAGTTAGCTTAACAAAAGGATGGCCTCTGCCTTTTGCACAGTTTTGTACATGTTATGTAATTGCATGTAATACCTTCAATTGTAGGGGCTGTTCCTACTGATCCTACAAAACTGTATGTGCATAACATAATTTATCTTTTTCAGGAGCCTGAGGTCAACCTTGCTTGTCGACATATGGTGCTATACATGCACACTTCTGGTTATATATACGAGGTTATATATGAATGGCACAGTGGCAATTTCACTCAAGCAGGCCCCGGCAAAACTTTACCCATTTCCGTCACAATGAAATGAACCAGTTTGAGGTTTTTGTGGGGAGAAATCCCCCCCGTACTCCTATAGAGTCATATGTATTACGTATAATGTAAAAAATAACAAAAAAAAAAACACATAGAGGATAAGTGTATAGTCTGGTAGCGGACGAGAAACAGCTACTGCAATCGTCTGGGGGCGGCTTTAGGGGCTTTAGTAGCTCCAAATCAGTAACCATGGCTTGTTCCAGGTCTGGATCCCTGTGCCATGGGAAATGACTGCGAGCACATTTGTATCAGCAGTGGCTCGTCCTTTCACTGCGACTGTCGGAAGGGTTATATTTTGAACGAGGACCAGAAAACATGCTCCCTCAAACGTAAGAGTCTGTGGATTACATACAGACTAACTCTACACTATTATAATACGTCATGTTGGAACTGTACAGCAAAATAGACACAGAAAATAAGTTACTTTTGGTAAACTGCTTTATTGTAGAGCTTGCATACAGCGGGAGGTGACTAACTTTGCTTTTTTGCGATACTACCAAAGTGTTTGTAATGACTCTAAATGTCATACAATTCTGCATATTACATGATACATATTAGATAGATTGTAAAAGCATGAGTTCATTTGTCTCTAACAAAAATGTGTTTCATCTATAGAGCTGGATTAGACCTGCTGATCAATCCTTGGCTAAATGTGTACCATGGATGGTCTTCCTGCATGGAACATGCCACACTGTCATGTTGGAGAATCATGCAGGCCTCACTACTCTGAGTTGCCCTGTTGTTACTCTTCCCTCCTGCTCTCAGAAACATCCCTCTCTGTGATGAATGAGACAGATGACAAACGTGGGGTCGGTTTACTAGCAGTTCACTAGAGCTGTAGGTGGTCATTTAAGTAGCAGATGAATCTATGTTCGCCCTCCAGCCTTTCAGAGATGGTGGTAATGTGTGAGTGTGGGGGAGTTCTAGCTCGTGGAAGGAACTGAAAATTGAACTAAGTTGGGGAGAAAATCGGAAAATATCCACTCCCAAAAGGTTTCAAAGCCTACCATTTACCCCCAGTTAATGTGGTCCTCATATAAACAACAAAATCAGCCCGTTTTAAATTCAATGTTGTCCCAAAAAACATCACATTTACATATATTCATCTATTGCCCTGCATATAGTGGTCTACAACTGTTTAGCCCCGCCCAGTCAGGCTGAAGTTATAAGGAGTGTTCAGCCCTGCATTTTAAGGAGAAGAATACAGGAGAGCCAATTAGAAAAGAGATCATGTAGAAATGGATATGGTGGAATTACCTTTATAACTTAGAACTTATCATAACCACATCCGTGTCCCATGTGGACCTCAGGGTAAACAATAAAATTCAAGTGAAATGGTTAATTTACTCACCCTAATCAATATGTCTAATAATTCAGATTCTTTTATCCTATTCATCCCATTTGCAGGTAATTTGTTACAAGCATTCTTGCTGACAAAAGAAATTCTGTGGCCAAAATTAATTTTCCAAAACATCTATAAATTACTTTTCAAAAACATTTTTTAAAAAGTTGAATAAAATTTGAAGAACTGTTAGATCTGTTGACTAGATTCTATGACAGAGTTTCTTTGTTCTTTCAGTAATATAAACTCCAGTTTTTTCTTATTTCACCAGTAACTTGGACATTTTCCACATTATGCTATATGAACTGATTCCAGGTGTTAACTTCTGCGAAATAGGACACAACTGTCAGCATATTTGTGTTGGAAACACCACCTCGTATCACTGCAAGTGTCGCCCTGGTTATATCTTGAATGAAGACAAGAGAACTTGCTCAATGGCCAATGAAGGGGCAGGCAATGGACGCAATATTGGCATCAACAATGGTCACAATGATGGCATCAACAATGGTCACAATGATGGCGAAAGTAGTGCCAGTGAGTCTAAATTGTTATACTGGGAATGGTAATGATCTTGGTTAATGCTGCTTTTTATTATTGCTGCGGTATTTGTTTAGGTTTCTTCCCAAGAACCAGTACGAACATGTCCTTCACTTAGTAACACTGATGAGTGCAGTGCTGTCCAATGATACTTCACCCACCTGCAGGACAAACATAAATATTTAGCGTCATTTGCGAGGTTGGACAGAATCGGAAACCTGTTCTTATGGTACACATCGCTAATTAGTCATTAGAACAGTTCTATTGATGTGCCTTGAGCTATAGGTCCTGATTATGTATATAAAACATGCAACTAGGAAAAGCACCTCAAAAGCTTGTTGATTGTTCTCAGTGTTTTCTTTTTTCTTGTCTCAAAACACTGAGGAACATCCAGTTGTCTAAAGCAGGGTTTCCCAATGTGGGGCCCAAAAGAGATTTAATTTGGCTCTCCAGGAAGTTGAGAGGATGCAAGAACACATATTTCAGTCATGTGCGAAAGTTTGAACACCTTCAGTCAATTGACATGTTGATTTTCTAACATCTTCTACAGGGAACAAGCTGAGCCTTTTCTCCAGATTTTACAGTTATAACGTAACGGAAATGAAATAAAATATAAAATGTGATCTATAACTGAATTTATTTTGATAGTAATTTTTTATTTGAATTTTTCTTAATGTTTGAGTCCTAAACAGTGTAAAACTTGGACTACATTTGAATTCTCAGTTGAGAATTCTTTGTGGTCTTTGTTATCATAGCCTTGCCCATAAGGATTCATATATGGAAACTAAACTACGAAATGTCTAATTTTTTATTCATTGTACCTGTAATGTCACAAAAACCAACTCATATTCCAAAATAATACAAAAAATAGTAGTATTTTAAACAGAACTGCAGCAGTGTTCACATTTTCCTGCAGCTGTGACTCGTTGCAGGTGTGGATGCTTGTACACTGGGTCATGACTGCCAGCACACTTGTGTGGGCAGTGGATCTTCCTACTACTGCACGTGCCCACCAGGGTTTGTCTTGATGGAGGACAAGAAATCTTGTTTTAAGGCCAGTGATGATGATGATGATGATGATGACGGTAGTGCCAGTGAGTTATCTGTCATAAATGGTACTGACTCGTTTCATAGCATTTATGACCAGTGTTAGTTTGAGAACATTCTCTGAAAGTAAATTTCTCAGATTTCCCTGCTTACCCAGCTTAGTCCATTATGTTCATTACTACCTTATGTGTGGGTGTAACCATTTGAATAGTCATGTTGTAGATGGAATGAAGATTAGTTCCCCAGGAGGCTCTACGTTAGATTTGTGGTAGCGGCTCGATTTTGCCTAGTCACTTAGATAAAATTGGTAGTTTTTCAGGTAACTTGTACCAATAGCTTACCCCAGTGCTTCCTCAACTCTGGTCCTGGCTACCACTGCCCTGCACATTTGAGGGTTTTCCTGGCTCTAACACACGGCTTGTTCACTAGCAGATTATCTGGATGAGGTGAGTTAAGTGCAAGGAAAATACTAGAGGTACTCCAGGACCAGAGTGGGGAACCCTTGGCGTAGACAGAAGTCTAATTAAGCTTCACAGATACAGGTCAGACTGAATCTATTGTTTCCTAAAAGGGTGTAATGTCTGGATTTCTGCAGTGCCTTACTCACAGCTTATTGCAGGTCTGGACCACTGTCCAATGGGACACGACTGTCAGCACATTTGTGTCAGCAGTGATGGCTCCTATCACTGTCAATGCCGGATGGGCTTTGTCTTGAACGAAGACAAGAAAACATGTTCACGTAAGATTTAGGATCAGACTGGTCAGTTGAGGGTTTTACAATGTTCACTTCAATCAGGTGGATATTTGTAGAATCTACTGGTAGACATTGCAGCCCTCAAGACCCATTTGAATAGTCCTGCTGTCCTGTTGTAGACTTTTAAATGATTACCACCCCTCCAATGGGACTAAGCTGGTAGATGTTTTGATAGTTTTAGGTTTTGTTGTGCCACATAGAAAGAGCTGATACTCTGTTATGTAACTAAAAGTATCTTGACACACTTTCTAAGTGAATTAAACTACCCCATTGCTGACACAGGATTTGACTGCATACACAGTTTGTATAATTTCCATATAAAAAGCATTGTCAATAGAATGAAACAGTATAAAGAATTGTAAAGTGCCTGAGATTCAAAAGAAGCTTAGTTCATTATTACCTTAAGTATGGCTGAGACATCTCGATTTCTGCAGTGCCTTACTCACAGCTTATTGCAGGTCTGGACCACTGTACAATGGGACACGACTGTCAGCACATTTGTGTCAGCAGTGATGGCTCCTATCACTGTCAATGCCGGATGGGCTTTGTCTTGAACGAAGACAAGAAAACATGTTCACGTAAGACCTTGTGGACCAGGCTATTCAACTGAGGGCATCTCAATGTTCACTCCAATCAGGCAGCCTGCCTCTTCATTTAAGAATGTGAAGATCCTTATCATTTTGATTTCTGTCTGTTCAGAAATTGTTGATTTGTGAAATCAAGATTAATGACTGTGCATTGGTATTCCTGGTATGGTGGTTGGAGCGACTACTGGTAGACATTGCAGTCCTCAGAAACTTATTGAATAGTCCTGTATTAGATGGAAAAAAGATTATGACCCCAAGAGGTAGACTTTTGATAGTTGCTAGATTTTGCCACATGAATAAGAATGGGTGGTTTTCTCAGGTAACTTGTGTCAAAAGCTTACCCCAGTGGTTTCTCAGCTTTGGTCCTGGCCTATCACTATCTTACATACACCCGCAAATATATGTGCTTTTTCATTAGCAGATGATTTGAATTATGAGATTTAGGAGCAAGGAAAATGCTAGAGATACTCCAGGACCAGAGTGGGGAACCCTTGGCTTATTGTCATACAGATATATTGAGATCCAGATTCAACTGAATTTGTTGTTTTTGTAAGGGTGTGATGTCTAGATTTCTGCAGTGCCTTACTCACAGCTTATTGCAGGTCTGGACCACTGTGATATGGGACATGACTGTCAGCACATTTGTGTCAGCAGTGGTGGCTCCTATCGCTGCAAATGCCGGATGGGCTTTGTCTTGAACGAAGACAAGAAAACATGTTCACGTAAGATTTAGGACCAGACTGTTCCATTGAGGGTTTTGCAATGTTTACTCCAATTAGGCAGCCTATGTTGTGGTTTAAGAACGAGAAGAATCCTTAGAATTTAAAGTTACTGACTTATTCATGACCAAATAAACACAAATGGTCCATTTTATGGGTATGGTGGTTGGAGTAACTATTGGTTTCTATGGTGGCTGGAGAAACTCTTGGACATTGGACTTCACTGCCCATTTTTGTGTTCCTCCTGCTCCCAAAGCACCAACTATTCAGCTCATTAACGCTTTACTTGGTTGAAGTGTGTGTTAGAACAGCGAGAAGACAAAATGTGAAGGGCAGTGGGCCCCCAGGGCCAGGACTGACTCTGGAACAGGGGTGTCCTGCCCAGCTCCTGATAGACCGTTGCCCTGGAGCGTTTAGTTCCAATCCTAATCCAGCAGACTAGAATGAATAAATTAAGCCTTTCAATATGAGCTGAATATCAGAAGCAGTTGTGTGGAACTAAACCTTTCAAGGCAACAGTTTCAGGAACTCCTGCTCTATAGTCTTAATGTAGTGTATTTCTTGTAGTGTTGCATAGAAATAGTTTTTTTCTCATTTATGAATCTGTTAGTATGTTTCTGGACCATTAGTAATAGCAGTTGTAAAGGAAAGTCACATTTGTTCTACAGTAGAAGCCGTTTTGAGAACCGTGAAACGATATGATCCGTTTTTACTACGAGAAAAGCCTACACTGATTATTGGGCAAGACCTCATCTGTCTATTACTGTGTGTTAATCTGAATCAATTCCACATTGATTCACCACTACGCCTCCAAACAGAATGTAACACTCACAATGTTGTAAAAATGCACCCACAACATTGAATTAGCTTTGCTAAGTGTTACATTCGATACTAAGACTTCACAAAACAGCTGTGTTCACAGTTTCCCCAGTTGAGAGTCTGAATTCATCTGTAAATGTTATATTTTTTAAAAAAAAAAGCTTAGTATGAACCACAGTTCATCAGTTCATCAAAGAAAGTAATGTGTGTTTTACAGTTCATAGTCAAACTGGATCCAAATAACAAAATGTTCTTACAGTAGACAGTAAAGTGCTAGGCAAGCT
This sequence comes from Brachypetersius gabonensis, assembly GCA_037577145.1. Classification (NCBI taxonomy): domain Eukaryota; kingdom Metazoa; phylum Chordata; class Actinopteri; order Characiformes; family Alestidae; genus Brachypetersius; species Brachypetersius gabonensis. Next base: position 2,633,489 of record JBBJLR010000160.1, read on the forward strand.
GGATGCGTTTACATGTGTTTGTCTAATGGTCTTCGCTTTGATGTGAAGAGGTGAAGGTGGAGATAGTGCAGGATCCCTGTCTTTGTGAAGCCAGACTGGCCTTTCAGAGGCAAACACAAAGCTCCCTCCAGGACCTCAATTCCAAACATATCCTTTCTGTTCAGCCTTGCTAAGGCTGCGGCTAAACCTCAGCCTTTAAGAGGAAATTTCCCTGTTTTTTCCATAATTTTGTGATAACTCAGTGGTTAAGGTGAATAAAGTCACTCAGAGTGGTTACAATGGTTCACAGCAGTGGTGATAGACGTCTGACGTGTCTAAAGTGAAGAAGCCCTTAAAGCTACCACAGAATGTTTCATGTTTTAAAATTAGATTTTTTCCAAAAATACATAAAAAATTATTTATGGTGTACAGATAAATGCAGGGTGCTATATGGCAAAATGTTTCAGATTTGCCACTATGGGCACTTTTCCACAGCCATACAGGAACTGTGCTGTAACTTAACTGTACTGTGATGGCACAGAATTTGCAGCACGTATTTATTTTCCAGAGCATCTCAGTCCAGTAACAGTCCAGAGTTTCTGACTCAGTTCTCTCTACAGTTTATGGCTGGTCATCCCTGAACCTCTATTAATAGTTTTTTTGCACTCTTTCCATGATGACAACATTTCAAACAGGAAGAACTGATGCAGTCAGTTCAGAAAAACCATGCCGTTGAGAAAAAACTTTTTTTTGCGATACAGCATGGTTCCTTGTGCCACTGAAGAAACGGCGTAAGTTACCATCATTATCATTACACAAATCTCTGAAGATGTGTAGGTTCACTGCTCATTTTGAACAGGGGATAATTTTGTATATGAGAAAAGTGCTTCTCAGTTGAAAAAGTACCTGAAGTATCTGAAAGCTCAAGAACACAGTGACCTTAACTGCCATCATACTCGCTGACGTCACCAAAAAGGTTCAGCAGATGGAAAGAATGTTGGCTCGCATGTAACACCGTGCTTTGGTAAGTGATTATTCTCTCCACCAAAGTCTTTTGAAACCTAATGTATAATCACACCACTTAACTACTTTCATGTTCCTGAAGGTCAACCTGGCACTGTAAAGCTTCACCTACCTGCTGAGTGGACCACTGAAGCGGAGGAAAACTCTCCATTGCTTTTCTTGTTTTTTTTTTCTAACGGACCACCCTGACCTCCAGCAGGCCACAGGAGAACATAAGGAGCTCCGTGTTTTAAAAACTAGAGGCTGGATTCACAGAAGCTTTCGTACGATATTTCTGACGAGGGAATTTAAGACGAAGTTCTAATGATGCAATATTTATAAAACAAAATCTTTAATTAAATGTAAGTTCTCAAAATTCGGCTAAGAAAATCTTAATGGTTTCCTTATATATGGAGGTTTCGTAGCATTTTTTTGTCTCACCCTTAAACTACAGGGTTTAAGCCTGGTCCTGGACTACTTAATGGTCTGAATGGAAATTTTAAGCAAACTATAGTCCACAACTAAGTTTAACCCCATGTACCAACTGTAAGCTCTTTTGTGTTGAAGACACTAAGTGAAGGAAAACTTAAGAGATGAGAAAGAGATTTTCTCAAATAACATATTAGAAGTTAAAGATGTTAAAAACTATCAATTGAGCCTTTTAAACATTTTTTTCTGTTTCAAGACACTTTTGTGAATCCAGTCCCGAAGACCAGAGTATGTTTAATATGTTGTAAGCAGTACAATAATACAGAAATATTTAGTGTAGAACACATTGTGGCTACTGTGTGTGTGCTTTAGAATTAGTTGTAAAGAGAAAAATCATTACACTTTAGTCTACATATGTATATGTATATTTATGTGTATTTGTATCTTTTTGCATGTTTACACTTATATATATTTAAATATATAACTTTATGAGATTGTAAGTGGATAGTTGTGTATAGGAAATCTAGCATTTGTAGTACTTCTTGAGTATGTATTATATACTATTACACCCTAATACTTGTTGATCAGATGTTAAAAAAAGAAGATCCAATAAAACTAACCATAGCATCAGTGTTCTACTTCATATACTGAAGTCTGAAGAGACATAAGTTAGTGTAGTTCTTCACCGTTGGAGCAAAACCTTAAACTTCCATATTTATCTTTTTATTACTTGATTTGAAAATTCTAGTCTCTATTTACACTTGATCAGAATTTCACGATAAACGAGCCAACAGAAATTTGCTGGCTTAACTTCTATTGAAAGTTATAAAGGTTATCCCTCCTTCTGTTAAATCAAAATGTTTAAAATTGTTTTATTCCACGAGGTTCGTAAAGGAAATGTGAGTGTGAAGAATCTTCACATGATCTTACTGTTCTTTCAAAAACTTATATGTATTTTTTTCAAACAAAAATAACCCTCCACTCTAAAGTTCTTTAGGGAATCAAAAATATATAAAGAAACCGTCTTTATTTTAAACTCTTGCCTAGAAGAGGTTCACATCTGCTGCCACAGACAAGACAACCACTGAAACAGTAGGTGAAGACCATGAAACCCTCAGAAAAACCTCAGAAATATGTGTCTGTCTGATACTGGTGTGAGATGTGCTTGAGTCAACAGTCCCGGGCCTCTTCTGAAGAACGGCACAGACATCGAGTCGGTCAGCCTGGTTTTTCACTGGAGTGACAAAGCATTGCTATCATCATTCATCCAGACTCATGAAGCTTCAATCATACACGCCTAAACAATGCAGCCTTGATGAAAGCACAGTACAATGAATGTACTGTGGAGTTTGCTCTGGAGTGTCGCCGCTGTCTGTTAAACTAAAGTAATCAGTTGGGTTGCCAGGCAATGCAGGGCAGCCTGATGCCCGTCTGTACACACAGACAGCCCTTCGCTCAAGGTAGACTTCAAATCTCCATGTTAATTCTCACAGCAAACACTAACATAGAGGGCTTATGGAAGAGAAATCTTCAGGCCTTCTCGTCATCCTTCAGCTCGGTGCCAAAGCCGATCTGTCATATCTCCCCAAAACCCAGTGAGAACAGTGATGGGTGGAGATACACCAGCTTCTACAGACCCACACTCTGTTCTCTCAGTGACCTTCCTGTAGATACACTAGCAGTCAAACGTTTAGACTTACTGTGTGTGGAAGTGATTCCTCTTTCTTAGTAAAATGGCCCAGTAAAGTCAACACACCACAACACAGCACACCCAGTGAACATCGTCCTCTGTATTAAACCCATTCACCAAGTGAAGCAGTGGGGCCCTAATGAGGGGCACCCAGGGAGCAGTGTGTGGGGACGGTACCTTACTTAAGGGAACCTTAGTGGTGCCACTAGCAGTCCTGGGAACTGTGTAGATGGCTGAAAAGACAGTAAACCTACATGTCTTGAAAGGTGTGTGTAAACGTAGGTTGAACCAATTTAATCTTCCTTTAATCTTTGAAACAGCAACATTACAGGAAATGAAATAGTTGTGTTGGTCAATTTGTAATGAAGTATTTACTCAGTGCTCCCAATAACCACTGGTTTTTGGTGTAAAAACATACTACTTGTACAAAAGTTTGTGGACAGTCCTTTTAATTAATTCTTTTAAAGGGTCCCTATTGCTGAGACACAATGCCACACACACAGCTTGAATAATCTCCATATAAAAAGCATTGCTGATAAAATGTAACACTCCAGAGCAGCTGAATGTAAGCATAAGGCCCCCATACCCAGTGTCAGGCACCCTAGAGGGGTATAAAGCTCCACCAACACTTCATTGCTGCTTCTGTGGCTGAATGCAATTAAATCCTCACAAATCCTCACTAGTTGCAACATCTAGTGTGAAGCCTTTCCAGAAGAGCACAGGCTGTTATCGCAGTAAATTGGGGTCAACATTCCTATTGATACCCATGGAAGAACACTGGAAGAACAAACTTTTAGACATTAAATTGTCTACTTTCACATACAGCTATATAATATTGATCATGTACAGTTCTGTGCAGTCTTAGGTCCCTGTTTGAATACCCTTGAGCAAGATACCCTCCCCACACACTGCTCCCCGTGCACTGTGTTCCTGGCTGCCTGCTGCTTCACTTGGTGAATAGATTAAATGCAGAGGAAGAATTTCATGATGTTCACACTGTGTGTTGTATAACAGAATGGTCACTTTACACAATAATTTTATGTTCAGTATATCAGTGTGTTCTTGTGGAAGTTCAGTATTACTGTAGTTTCATCAGAAACCTAGTTTGACTCCATCAGTCCTTCATTAAATTAAATCATGAGCTGCTGATGGAGTTTCACAAATCCAGACAACAGCTGGAGGAACCGAGGAGAAACCTGAAACCGAACCTGTGTTCTCCTCAACAGCTCACACAATATCAGCTACTTTTATGCGACCAAATATTGGTATTTTTACCACTTTTTTGGTTGTTTTCATTTATATGTTAAGTTTGTTGGCAGTAAGACACTTTATCACATGCTGGCTTTAAACAATTAGCACCGGTGCCTAAGGCTTTTTGCACTGTACTGAACATCATGTACTGTTTCACTGCATTTTTCAAATCTTTTAAAGTTTGGGGCACACATGCTCCAACATCATGTCTACTGTGCTGCAAGAAAATATGTTCCTGGTAAAGATTTTCACATCCTGAGCTCGGGTAAACACAGAGGTGGGAAATTCCCTGGATGATCACGAGGGTTGAAAAGGTTAGGAGCGTCCAGCATAAAGGATGGCATGTTAAGCAACATGTATGCACTGAGCAGGCCTTCACTGATCCTTCCCAGCCCGAGCTATCGGAAACACATGCAGAAGAAAAAAAACCCTGGATTTCAGTTGGAACAAACAATTTTTTGCTCAGTGTGATGAAGACTGTTATCTTTCTCTCCACAATTCGCCTGATCACAAGCTTATTGAAAATGTAAAGCTCATGAAATTGGGAACCTGACAAAGGGACTCTTGCAAATTTGGAGAACTTGAGCTGGTTTCCAAAGAGGAATGGACCAAAGCTTTTCCACAGTATTGCCAAAAGCAAACTACGTCTAACTGGATTTCTCAAAGCTGTAAACACTAATAACAGATTTGCAAAAGTGCTTCTACTTCAAAGTATAAATACATAGAAGAGCAATGTCAAATTTATATTATGGATACAAAGTGCATACAGTGGGGGAAATAATTATTTGACCCCTCGCGGATTTTGTACGTTTGTCCAGTGACAAAGAATTGAAAAGTCTCAGAACAGTATCATTTTAATGGTAGGTTAACAGTGACAGATAGCACATCAAAAGGAAAATTGAAAAAAATAGAAGATTGAAACTGATTTGCATTTCATTGAGGGAAATAAGTATTTGAACCCTCTAACAAAAAAAAAGACTTAATACTTAGTGGCAAAACCCTTGTTTGTAAGCACAGAGGTCAAACGTTTCTGTAATTGATGACCAAGTTTGCGCACATTTTAGGAGGAATTTTGGTCGACTCCTCTTTGCAGATGTGCAACTTTGAGCTTCAGCTCCCTCCATAGGTTTTCTATTGGATTAAGGTCCGGAGACTGACTAGGCCACTCCTTTGTTGTCTTTGATGTATGTTTTGGGTCATTGTCGTGCTGGAACACCCATCCACGACCCATTTTCAGTTTCCTTACAGAGGGAAAGAGGTTGTTGCTCAGGATTTTACCATACATGGCTCCGTCCATTTTCCCATTGATGCGGTGAAGTTGTCCTGTGCCCTTAGCAGAAAAAGAAAAACACCCCCAAAGCAAAATGTTTCCACCTCCATGCTTGACGGTGGGGCGGTGTTTTGGGGGCAAGTTGAGTTAATGCCAAAGAGCTCAATTTTGGTCTCATCAGACCACAGCACCTTCTCCCAGTCACTCTCTGAATCATTCAGGTGTTCATTGGCAAACTTCAGACGGGCTGCACATGT